>JASTWF010000107.1:503269-783269 GCA_030390025.1 Squalus acanthias | reverse complement strand
TTCCTCATAAGTCAACCCCCTCATCTCTGGAATTAACCAAGTGAATCGTCTCTGAACTGCCTCCAATGCAAGTATATCCTTCCTTAAATCAGGAGACCAAAACTGTACGCAGTACTCAAGGTGTGGTCTCACCAATACCCTGCACAGTTGTAGCAGGACTTCCCTGCTTTGATACTCCAACCCCCTTGAAATAAAGGCCAACATTCCATTTGCCTTTTTGATTACTTGCTGTACCTGCATGCTAACTTTTTGCGTTTCATGCACAAGGACCCCCAGGTCCCTATGAACTGTAGCATTTTGTAATCTCTTTCTATTTAAATAATAATTTGCTTTTTTATTTTTCCTGCCAAATTGTATAATCTCGCACTTTCCCACAGTATACTCCATCTGCCAAATGTTTGCCCACTCACTTAGCCTCTCTATATCCCTTTGCAGATTCTTTGAGTCCTCTGCACAACTTGCTTTCCCACCCATTTTTGTATCATCCGCAAACTTGGCTCCATTACACTCGGTCCCTTCATCCAAATCATTAATGTAGATTGTAAATAGTTGGGGCCCCAGCACCGATCCTTGTGGCACCCCACTATTTACCGTTTGCAAACCAGAAAATGACCCATTTATCCCGACTCTCTGCTTTCTGTTAGTTAGCCAATTCTCTATCCATGCTAATATATTACCCCAACTCCGTGAGCTCTTATCTTATGCAGTAACCTTTTTTGTGGTACCTTATCGAATGCCTTCTGGAAATCCAAATACACCACATCTACTGGCTCACCCTTGTCCACCCTGCTTGTTACTTCCTCAAGGAACTCCAGCAAATTTGTGAAACATGATTCCCCTTTCCTAAAACCATGCTGACTCTGTTTGACTGCAGTATGTTTTTCTAAATGCCCCACTACTGCTTCCTTAATGAAGGACTCCAGCATTTTCCCAACGACAGTACTGCACTGGGAGTGTCAGCCTAGATATTTGTGCTCAAGTCTCTGGAGTGGGACATGAACCCACAGCCTTCTGACTCAGACGCGAGGGTGCTGCCAACTGAGACACGGCTGACAGTGACACGACTGAGAAAGAGAGAGAGAGAGAAAGATAGAGAGAGAGACAGAGAGAGAGAGAGAGAGATTGAGACACAGAGAGAGAGAGAGAGACAGAGAGAGAGAGAGACAGAGTGAGAGAGACAGAGAGAGAGAGGGAGGGAGAGAGAGAGAGAGAGAGAGAGACGGAGAGAGAGTGACGGAGAGAGAGAGAGAGGGAGGGAGAGAGAGAGAGAGAGAGAAAGATAGAGAGAGAGAGAGAGAGAGAGAGAGGGAGAGAGATTGAGAGGGAGAGACAGAGAGAGACAGAGACAGAGAGAGAGGGAGGGAGATGGAGAGAGAGAGAGACAGAGAGAGAGAGACAGAGGGAGAGAGAGAGACAGAGGGAGAGAGAGAGAGACAGTGACAGAGAGAGAGAGATAGACAGACAGAGAGACAGAGAGAGAGGCAGAGGGAGAGAGGCAGAGGGAGAGACAGAGAGAGAGAGACAGAGAGAGATAGAGAGATAGACAGAGACAGAGAGAGAGAGACAGAGAGACAGAGAGAGAGAGAAAGAGACAGAGAGTGAGAGGGAGGGAGAGAGAGAGAGATAGACAGAGACACAGCCAGAGACAGAGAGAGAGTCAGAGGGAGAGAGAGAGAGAGAGAGACAGAGGGAGAGAGACAGAGAGAGAGAGAGAGACACAGAGGGAGAGAGGCAGAGAGAGACAATATGATGGGACATTCTCTGTGAATATCGGGAGGGATTTATTTTCCTGTTCCCGACGTGGAGCGTTTCTCGGGTTGAGCTTCAATTGGGAATGTGTGCCCGGCTGTGCCAGGATCCTCCTGCATTATGTCGGGGTGTGAGATCCCGAACCAGGGTCCTCTCTGTGATGAGCAGCTCCCCAATACGCGGTGATGTCGCCCCGAATCGTCGGGTTTGTGAGGCTAGAGTGCCTCGGACCCCAGGAGGTTAAACATTCTCCGCTCCCCTCCCTCCAACAGGGCACTCCAGTTTGGGAAACCTGTTAGTAACATCGCGTGCCTGATCTGGCACAAGGGCCCTCGAAATCAACTCCCATTTATAGAGCAACTTTAAGGTAATCAAATCTCCCAAGGACCTTCACAGGACCGTAAATCAGACGCAAGTTCGACACTGAGACACAGAGGAGATATTAGGACAGGACCAAAGGCTTGGTCAAAGAGATAGGTCATAGAGATAGGGAGGGCTGTAGGGGCTGGAGGAGTTTACAGAGATAGGGAGGGTTGTAGGGGCTGGAGGAGGTTACAGAGATAGGGAGGGTTGTAGGGCTGGAGGAGGTTACAGAGATAGGGAGGGTTGTAGGGGCTGGAGGAGGTTACAGAGATAGGGAGGGTTGTAGGGGCTGGAGGAGGTTACAGAGATAGGGAGGGTTGTAGGGGCTGGAGGAGGTTACAGAGATCGGGAGGGTTGTAGGGGCTGGAGGAGGTTACAGAGACACGGAGGGTTGTAGGGGCTGGAGGAGGTTACAGAGATAGGGAGGGTTGTAGGGGCTGGAGGAGGTTACAGGATAGGGAGGGTTGTAGGGGCTGGAGGAGGTTACAGAGATAGGGAGGGTTGTAGGGCTGGAGGAGGTTACAGAGATAGGGAATGATGTAGGGGCTGGAGGAGGTTACAGAGATAGGGAGTGATGTAGGGGCTGGAGGAGGTTACAGAGATAGGGAGGGTTGTAGGGCTGGAGGAGGTTACAGAGATAGGGAGTGATGTAGGGGCTGGAGCAGGTTACAGAGATAGGGAGTGATGTAGGGGCTGGAGGAGGTTACAGAGATGGGAAGAGGGGGACGAGGAGCAATGTTGTCTTTAAGCTGCACTCTGTTCTGCGCGGCCTATTTCTTTTAGGTCACAGTCCCTTTAAGGTTCCGCGAATTCGCGGTTTTTGCGATGGAGAAGCCGGTAAGTGTCCCATGCGGAACCTTCCCCATTACTGCGCGGCTGCACAGCCACACGGCTCCGCGGGAACATTGACGCGGAGGCCATTGACGGATTTGAACACGAGGATGAGTTTTTCAAAATCGTGGCTTTGCTGGACCGGGAGCCACTGTAGGTCAGCGAGCACAGCGGGGTTGATGGGTGAACGGGACTCGGTGCGAGTTAGGATACGGGCCAGCGGAGTTTCGGATGAGCTGAAGTTTACGGAGGGCTGGATATGCGAGGCCCTCTAGGAGAGCGTCGGAATAGTTGAATCGGGAGGTGACAAAAGAGCGGATGAGGTTTTCAGCAGCAGGCAGGCCGAGGCCAGAGCGGAGGCGGGCGATCATATTTCTTGGGTTTTTAGCTAATTATAGGAATAGCTAAACACCCATGAAATATGACCGCCCGCCCCCGCTCCGGCCTCGGCCTCGGCCTGCCTGCTGAAAACCTCATCTGCTCTTTTGCCTGTGGTAACGTTTGCCGGCACCTACTCCTCACCTCAACACGTGCCACTGTCCCTCAGATCAATCAACAGGAACCCAGAATAGGTTAATGAGTTCGGCAGTCCGTCTTTTGATGCAAAGACTTTCACACGAGCCAGTTTCCATCAGAAGGCTTCTTACCTCAACCGCCTCGCACGTTCTTTGCTCCAGTAACACGGCAGGTAAGATTCTTCAGTTGGGCCAGTGGGGAATGGATCGTGGAATATAGAAGTATAATAATGAATAGTCAGCGTGGATTTCAAAAGGGAAAGTCTTGCTTGACGAACCTCATTGAATTCTTTGAAGAGGTAACAGAGAGAGTAGACATGCAGTAGATTTAATTTATCTCGATTTCTAGAAGGCCTTTGACAAGGTGCCGCACAACAGACTAATGAATAAGGTCAGAGAATGCGGAACATAAGAACATAAGAAATAGGAGCAGGAATAGGCCACTTGGCCCCTCGAGCCTGCTCCGCCATTCAATAAGATCATGGCTGATCTTGGGCTCAATGCCACTTCCCAGCCCGCTCCCCATAACCCTTCACTCCCTTATCTTGCAAAAATTTGTCTTTCTCCACCTTAAATGTATTTAATGACCCAGCCTCCACGGCTCTCTGGGGCAGAGAATTCCACAGATTTACGACCCTCTGAGAGAAGAAATTCCTCCTCATCTCAATTCTTAAAGGGCGACCCTTTATTCTGAAATTATGCCCCCGAGTTCTAGATTTCCCCACGAGGGGAAACATCCTCTCTGCATCTACCTTGTCGAGCCCTCTCAGTATCTTATATGTTTCAATAAGATCACCTCTCATTCTCCTAAATTCCAATGAGTATAGGCCCAGCCTGCTCAACCGTTCTTCATAAGTCAAACCCCTCATCTCTGGAATTAATCTGGTGAATCCTCTCTGAACTGCCTCCAATGCAAGTATATCCTTCCTTAAATAAGGAGACCAAAACTGTACGCAGTACTCAAGGTGTGGTCTCATCAATACCCTGTACAGTTGTAGCAGGACTTCCCTGCTTTTATACTCCAACCCCCTTGCAATAAAGGCCAACATTCCATTTGCCTTTTTGATTATTACTTGCTGTACCTGCATGCTAACTTTTTGTGTTTCATGCACAAGGACCCCCAGGTCCCTCTGAACTGTAGCATTTTGTAATCTCTCGCCGTTTAAATAATAATTTGCTTTTTGTATTTTTCCTGCCAAATTGGATAACCTTGCACTTTCCCACATTATACTCCATCTGCCAAATGTTTGCACACTCACTTAGCCTGTCTATATCCCTTTGCAGATTCTTTGAGTCCTCTGCACAACTTGCTTTCCCACCCATCTTTGTATCATCCGCAAACTTGGCTACATTACACTCGGTCCCTTCATCCTAGTCATTAATGTAGATTGTAATCAGATTGGAGTCAGGGGACAAGTGGCAGAATGGATAGCTAGCTGGCTTCAGGACAGAAAGCAGAGAGTAGGGGTAAAGGGTAGCTATTCACAGTGGCAGAAGGTGGGAAGTGGTGTTCCACAAGGATCAGTGCTGGGACCACTGTTGTTCACAATTTATATTAACGATTTAGACTTTGGAATCAAAAACACAACTTCTAAATTTGCGGATGACACCAAAGTGCGGGGAATAGTCAATACTGAGGAGGACAGCAACAAATTACAAGAAGACATTAATAAACTTGCAGAATGGGCATATAATTGGCAAATGAATTTCAACACAGATAAGTGTGAGGTATTACATTTTGGAAAGAAAAATAGGGAGGTCACTTATTACTTGGAAAATAAGAATCTGAATGGGGTAGAGGAACAAAGGGATCTGGGAGTACAGATACACAAATCACTAAAAGTAGCGACACAGGTCAATAAGGCCATAAAAATGCAAACCAAGCACGAGGGTTAATTTCTAGAGGGGTAGAATTGAAAAGTAGCGAAGTTATGCAAAATTTGTATCAAACCTTGGTTAGACCACACCTGGAGCACTATGCATTGGTTGTAATCTACCAAAATTCCCTGGATTCTGGAGAGGTCCCAGCGGATTGGTAAACCGCAAATGTAACGCCCCCATTCAAGAAAGGAGGGAGACAGAAAGCAGGAAACTATAGACCAGTTAGCCTAAGATCTGTCGTTGGGAAAATACTGGAGTCCATTATTAAGGAAGTGTTGGCAGGACATAAGAACATAAGAACATAAGAAATAGGAGCAGGAGTAGGCCATTCGGCCCTTTGAGCCTGCTCCGCCATTCAATGAGATCATGGCTGATCTTCTGCCTCAACTCCATTCACCGGCCCTATCACCATATCCTTTGATGTCCTTACTAGTCAGAAATCTATTGACTTCTGTTTTGAATATACCCTTTTAGAAAATCATAATACAATCAAGCAGAGTCAGCATGGCTTTATGAAAGGGAAATCATGTTTGACAAATTTGCTAGAGTTTTTTGAGGATGTAATGAGCAGGGTGGATAAAGGGGAACCAGGGGATGTGGTGTATTTTGATTTCCAGAAGGCATTCGATAAGGTGCCACATAAAAGGTTACTGCACAAGATAAGAGCTCATGGGGTTGGGGGGAATATATTAACATGGATAGAGGATTGGCTAACTAACAGAAAACAGAGTCGGGATAAATGGGTCACTTTGAGGTTGACAAACTGTAACTAGCGGGGTGCCACAGGGATCAGTGCTGGGGCCGCAACTATTTACAATCTATATTAATGACTTGGATGAAGGGACCGAGTGTACTGTAGCCAAATTTGCTGATGATACAAGGATATGTGGGAAAGCAAGTTGTGAGGAGGACACAAAGAATCTGCAAAGGGATATAGATAGGTTAAGTGAGTGGGCAAAAATTTGGCAGATGGAGTTTAATGTGGGAAAATGTGAGGTTATCCACTTTGGCAGGAAAAATAAAAAAGCAAATGATTATTTAAATGAAGAGAGACTACAAAATGCTACAGTACAGAAGGATCTGGGTGTCCTTGTACATGAAACACAAGTATAGCAAGTAATTAGGAAGGCAAATGGAATGTTGGCCTTTATTGCAAGGGGGAAGGTGTATAAAAGCAGGGAAGTCTTGCTACAACTGTACAAGGCATTGGTGAGACCGCACCTGGAGTACTGCGTACAGTTTTGGTCTCCTTATTTAAGGAGGGATTTACTTGCATTGGAGGCAGTTCAGAGAAGGTTCACTAGGTTGATTCCTGAGATGAGGGGGCTGTCTTATGAAGAAAGGTTGAGCAGGTTGGGCCTATACTCATTGGAGTTTAGAAGAATGAGAGGTGATCTTATTGAAATATATAAGATTCTGAGGGTGCTTGACAGGGTAGATGCAGAGAGGATGTTTCCCCTCGTGGGGGAATCTAGAACTCGGGGGCATAGTTTCAAAATAAGGGGTTGCCCATTTAAAACGGAGATGAGGAGGAATTTCTTCTCTCAGAGGGTCGTGAATCTTTGGAATTCTCTACCCCAGAGAGCTGTGGAGACGGGCAGACATTTGAACTACAGAGGAATCACGGGTAACAGGGAGTGGGCAGGAAAGTGGAGTTGAGGCTAAGATCAGATCAGCCATGATCTTATTGAATGGTGAAGCAGGCTCGAGGGGCCAAATGGCCGACTCCTGCTCATATTTCTTATGTTCTTATGTTCCTATGTGCACAGTTCTGGTCGCCATATTATAAAAAGGATATAGAGGCACTGGAGAGGGTGCAGAGAAGATTTAAAAGGATGATACCAGAAAGGTAAGGCTGTACCTATCAGGAAAGACTGAACAGGCTGGAGCTCATTTCAAGAGAAGGCTGAGGGGTGACCTAATAGAAGTCTTTAAAATTATGAAAGGTTTTGATAGAGTGGATACAGAAAGTGTTTCCACTTCTGGGGAAGAGCAAAACTAGAGGCCATCGATATAAGATAGTCACCAAAAAACCAATAGGGAATTCAGAAGAAACTGTTTTCCCCAGAGAGTGGTGAGAATGTGGAACTCGCTGCCACAAGGACTGGTTGAGGCAAATAGCATTGATGCATTTAAGGAGAAGATGGATAAACACATGAGATTGAAAGGAAGAGAGGGTTATGCTGATAGGGTGAGATGAGGAAGTGATGGGACGAGGCTCGAGTGGAGCACAAATGCCGACATGGACTGCTTGGGCCGAATGGCCTGTTTCTGTGCTGTATATCCTATGTAATTCACAGCTCTTGGTCCGTAGCCCTGTAGGTTACGGCACTTCAAGCACATATCCAGATACTTTTTAAATGCGATGAGGATTTCTGCCACTACCACCCTTTCAGGCAGTGAGTTCCAGACCCCCACTAACCTCTGGGTGAAAAAGGTTCTCCTTAACTCCCCTCTAATCCTTCTACCAATTACAGTACTTTAAATCTACGCCCCCTTGGTTATTGACCTCTCTGTTCGGAGAAATAGGTCCTTCCAATCCACTCTATCGAGGCCCCTCATAATTTTATACACCTCAATTCTAATCACATTATTACATCGAGTTGCGTCGAATTCACAGCACAGAAACAGGCCATTCGGCCCAACCTGTCCATGCTCCACACGAGCTTCCTCCCACCCCTTATACTTGTAAAGGAAAACATTTGTCGGACTATGGGGAACGAGCAGGGGGAGTGGGACTAATTAGCCAACTCTTTCAAAGAGCCGGCACAGACACGATGGGCTGAATGGCCTCCCCCTGTGCTGTGAAGATTCCATGTGATTCACGATGGGAATTGTACCTGTGATTCAAGTTGTTCTCAGTCCGGTGCGGTGGCTGATTGCCATGGCGATCTCAGATAGCGCATCTCTCCTCGAAATATTGCAATGCTGCTAAACTGTGACTCCTGTCGCCACGTTTCCTGCCTTCCTTCCTTCCTTCACTCCTTCCTTCCTTCCATCCTTCCTGTCTGCCTCCTTCCCTCCTTTGGTTCTTTCTTTCATTCATTTCTTTCTCTGTTTCTTTCCTTCATTCATTCATTTCTTTCCTTCATTCGTTCATTTCTTTCTTCCTTTCTTTTGTTCGATCTTTCTTTCTCTCTTTCTTACTAACTTTCTTTCTTTCTTTCTTTTTTCTCTCTTTCTTTCTTTCTCTCTTTCTGTCTTTCTTTCTTTCTTTCTGTCTTTTTGTCTTTCTCTCTTTCTTTCTGTCTTTCTTTCTTTCTTTCTTTGTGTCTTTCTTTCTTTCTCTCTTTCTGTCATTCTTTCTGCCTTTCTTTCTCTCTTTCTTTCTGTCTTTCTTTCTTTCTTTCTTTCTGTCTCTCTTTCTTTCTCTCTTTCTTTCTGTCTTTCTTTCTTTCTTTCTGTCTTTCTTTTTGTCTTTCTTTCTCTCTTTCTTTCTCTCTTTCTTTCCTTCTCCCTTTCTTTCTGTCTTTCTTTCTTTCTGTCTTTCTTTCTGTCTTTCTTTCACTCTTTCTTTCTCTCTTTCTTTCTTTCTTTCTCTCTTTCTTTCTTTCTTTCTCTCTTTATTTTTCTCTTTCTTTCTGTCTTTCTTTCTTTCTTTCTCTCTTTCTTTCTCTTTCTTTCTTTCTGTCTTTCTTTCTATCTTTCTTTCTGTCATTCTTTCTTTCTCTCTTTCTTACTGTCTTTCTGTCTTTCTTTCTGTCTTTCTTTCTCTCTTTCTTTCTCTCTTTCTTTCTTTCTTTCTCTCTTTCTTTCTTTCTCTCTTTATTTTTCTCTTTCTTTCTGTCTTTCTTTCTTTCTTTCTATCTGTCATTCTTTCTTTCTCTCTTTCTTACTGTCTTTCTTTCTGTCTTTCTTTCTCTCTTTCTTTCTTTCTCTCTTTCTTTCTTTCTTTCTCTCTTTATTTTTCTCTTTCTTTCTTTCTCTCTTTCTTTCTGTCTTTCTTTCTGTCTTTCTTTCTCTCTTTCTTACTCTCTTTCTGTCTTTCTTTCTGTCTTTCTTTCTTTCATTCTGTCTTTCTTTCTGTCCTTCTTTCTTTCTCTCTTTCTTTCTGTCTTTCTTTCTTTCTTTCTCTCTTTCTTTCTTTCTTTCTGTCCTTCTTTCATTCTCCCTTTCTTTCTGTCTTTCTTTCTGTCTTTTTTTCTTTCTTTCTCTCTTTCTTTCTGTCCTTCTTTCTTTCTGTCTTTCTTTGTTTCTTTCTGTCTTTCTTTCTTTCTTTCTTTCTTTCTTTCTGTCCTGCTTTCTTTCTGTCTTTCTTTCTTTCTTTCTGTCTTTCTTTCTTTCTTTCTCTCTTTCTTTCTGTCTCTCTTTCTTTCTTTCTTTCTGTCTTTCTTTCTTTCTGTCTCTCTTTCTTTCTTTCTTTCTCTCTTTCTGTGTTTCTTTCTTTCTGTCTTTCTTTCTTTCTCTCTTTCTTTCTTTCTGTCTTTCTTTCTGTCTTTCTTTCTTTCTGTCTCTCTTTCTTTCTCTCTTTCTTTCTCACTTTCTCTCTTTCGTTCTCTCTTTCTTTCTTTCTTTCTCTCTTTCTTTCTTTCTTTCTGTCTTTCTTTCTTTCTCTCTTTTTTTCTTTCTTTCTGTCTTTCTTTCTTTCTGTCTCTCTTTCTTTCTTTCTTTCTCTCTTTCTTTCTTTTTCTCTTTCTGTGTTTCTTTCTTTCTGTCTTTCTTTCTTTCTCTCTTTCTTTCTTTCTGTCTTTCTTTCTGTCTTTCTTTCTTTCTTTCTGTCTTTCTGTCTTTCTCTCTTTCTTGCTGTTTTTCTTTCTTCCTTTCTTTCTTTCTGTCTTTCCTTCTTTCTTTCTCTCTTTCTTTCTTTCTGTCTTTCTGTCTTTCTCTCTTTCTTGCTGTTTTTCTTTCTTTCTCTCTTTCTTTCCGTCTTTCATTCTTTCTTTCTTTCTGTCTTTCTTTCTTTCTCTCTTTCTTTCTATCTTTCTTTCTGTCTTTCTTTCTTTCCGTCTTTCTTTCTCTCTTTCTTTCTGTCTTTCTTTCTTTCTTTCTCTCTTTCTGTCTTTCTTTCTTTCTTTCTGTCTTTCTTTCTTTCTGTCTTTCTTTCTCTCTTTCTTTCTGTCTTTCTTTCTTTCTTTCTTTCTCTCTTTCTTTCTATCTTTCTATCTTTCTCTCTTTCTTTCTGTCTTTCTTTCTTTCTCTCTTTCTTTCTGTCTTTCTTTCTTTCTTTCTCTCTTTCTTTCTATCTTTCTATCTTTCTCTCTTTCTTTCTGTCTTTCTTTCTTTCTTTCATTCTTTCTTTCTGTCTTTCTCTCTTTCTTTCTGTCTTTCTTTCTATCTTTCTATCTTTCTGTCTTCCTTTCTTTCTTTCTGTCTTTCATTCTCTCTTTCTTTCTGTCTTTCGTTCTTTCTTTCTTTCTCTCTTTCTTTCTTTCTATCTTTCTTTCTTTCTCTCTTTCTTTCTGCCTTTCTTTCTTTCTTTCTGTCTTCCTTTCTTTCTCTCTTTCTGTCTTCCTTTCTGTCTTTCTTCCTTTCTTTATTTCTCTCTTTCTTTCTTTCTGTCTTCCTTTCTTTCTTTCTATCTATCTCTCTTTCTTTCTGTCGTTCTGTCTTTCTCTCGTTCTTTCTGTCTTTCTTTCTGTCTTTCTTTCTTTCTCTCTTTCTTTCTGTCTTTCTTTCTGTCTTTCTCTCTTTCTTTCTGTCTTTCTTTCTCTCTCTCTTTCTTTCTTTCTTTCTGTCTTTCTTTCTTTCTTTCTTTCTGTCTCTCTTTCTTTCTCTCTTTCTTTCTGTCTTTCTTTCTTTCTTTCTGTCTTTCTTTCTGTCTTTCTTTCTCTCTTTCTTTCTCTCTTTCTTTCCTTCTCCCTTTCTTTCTGTCTTTCTTTCTTTCTGTCTTTCTTTCTGTCTTTCTTTCACTCTTTCTTTCTCTCTTTCTTTCTTTCTTTCTCTCTTTCTTTCTTTCTTTCTCTCTTTCTTTTTGTCTTTCTTTCTGTCTTTCTTTCTTTCTTTCTCTCTTTCTTTCTCTTTCTTTCTTTCTGTCTTTCTTTCTCTCTTTCTTTCTGTCATTCTTTCTTTCTCTCTTTCTTACTGTCTTTCTGTCTTTCTTTCTGTCTTTCTTTCTCTCTTTCTTTCTCTCTTTCTTTCTTTCTTTCTCTCTTTCTTTCTTTCTCTCTTTATTTTTCTCTTTCTTTCTGTCTTTCTTTCTTTCTTTCTATCTGTCATTCTTTCTTTCTCTCTTTCTTACTGTCTTTCTTTCTGTCTTTCTTTCTCTCTTTCTTTCTTTCTCTCTTTCTTTCTTTCTTTCTCTCTTTATTTTTCTCTTTCTTTCTTTCTCTCTTTCTTTCTGTCTTTCTTTCTGTCTTTCTTTCTCTCTTTCTTACTCTCTTTCTTTCTGTCTTTCTTTCTGTCTTTCTTTCTTTCATTCTGTCTTTCTTTCTGTCCTTCTTTCTTTCTCTCTTTCTTTCTGTCTTTCTTTCTTTCTTTCTCTCTTTCTTTCTTTCTTTCTGTCCTTCTTTCTTTCTCTCTTTCTTTCTGTCTTTCTTTCTGTCTTTTTTTCTTTCTTTCTCTCTTTCTTTCTGTCCTTCTTTCTTTCTGTCTTTCTTTGTTTCTTTCTGTCTTTCTTTCTTTCTTTCTGTCTTTCTTTCTTTCTTTCTTTCTCTCTTTCTTTCTGTCTCTCTTTCTTTCTTTCTTTCTGTCTTTCTTTCTTTCTGTCTCTCTTTCTTTCTTTCTTTCTCTCTTTCTGTGTTTCTTTCTTTCTGTCTTTCTTTCTTTCTCTCTTTCTTTCTTTCTGTCTTTCTTTCTGTCTTTCTTTCTTTCTGTCTCTCTTTCTTTCTTTCTTTCTCTCTTTCTTTCTCACTTTCTCTCTTTCGTTCTCTCTTTCTTTCTTTCTTTCTCTCTTTCTTTCTTTCTTTCTGTCTTTCTTTCTTTCTCTCTTTCTTTCTTTCTTTCTGTCTTTCTTTCTTTCTGTCTCTCTTTCTTTCTTTCTTTCTCTCTTTCTTTCTTTTTCTCTTTCTGTGTTTCTTTCTTTTTGTCTTTCTTTCTTTCTCTCTTTCTTTCTTTCTGTCTTTCTTTCTGTCTTTCTTTCTTTCTTTCTGTCTTTCTGTCTTTCTCTCTTTCTTGCTGTTTTTCTTTCTTCCTTTCTTTCTTTCTGTCTTTCCTTCTTTCTTTCTCTCTTTCTTTCTTTCTGTCTTTCTGTCTTTCTCTCTTTCTTGCTGTTTTTCTTTCTTTCTCTCTTTCTTTCCGTCTTTCATTCTTTCTTTCTTTCTGTCTTTCTTTCTTTCTCTCTTTCTTTCTATCTTTCTTTCTGTCTTTCTTTCTTTCCGTCTTTCTTTCTCTCTTTCTTTCTGTCTTTCTTTCTTTCTTTCTCTCTTTCTGTCTTTCTTTCTTTCTTTCTGTCTTTCTTTCTTTCTGTCTTTCTTTCTCTCTTTCTTTCTGTCTTTCATTCTTTCTTTCTTTCTCTCTTTCTTTCTATCTTTCTATCTTTCTCTCTTTCTTTCTGTCTTTCTTTCTTTCTCTCTTTCTTTCTGTCTTTCTTTCTTTCTTTCTCTCTCTCTTTCTATCTTTCTATCTTTCTCTCTTTCTTTCTGTCTTTCTTTCTTTCTTTCATTCTTTCTTTCTGTCTTTCTCTCTTTCTTTCTGTCTTTCTTTCTATCTTTCTATCTTTCTGTCTTCCTTTCTTTCTTTCTGTCTTTCATTCTCTCTTTCTTTCTGTCTTTCGTTCTTTCTTTCTTTCTCTCTTTCTTTCTTTCTATCTTTCTTTCTTTCTCTCTTTCTTTCTGCCTTTCTTTCTTTCTTTCTGTCTTCCTTTCTTTCTCTCTTTCTGTCTTCCTTTCTGTCTTTCTTCCTTTCTTTATTTCTCTCTTTCTTTCTTTCTGTCTTCCTTTCTTTCTTTCTATCTATCTCTCTTTCTTTCTGTCGTTCTGTCTTTCTCTCGTTCTTTCTGTCTTTCTTTCTGTCTTTCTTTCTTTCTCTCTTTCTTTCTGTCTTTCTTTCTGTCTTTCTCTCTTTCTTTCTGTCTTTCTGTCTCTCTCTCTTTCTTTCTTTCTTTCTGTCTTTCTTTCTTTCTTTCTTTCTGTCTTTCTTTCTCTCTTTCTTTCTCTCTTTCTTTCTCTCTTTCTTTCTTTCTTTCTCTCTTTCTTTCTTTCTTACTCTCTTTCTTTCTTTCTTTCTCTCTTTCTTTCTTTCTTTCTTTCTTTCTGACTTTCTTTCTTTCTTTCTATCTTTCTTACTGTCTTTCTTTCTTTCTTTCTTTCTTTCTTTCTTTCTGTCTTTCTTTCTTTCTGTCTTTCTTTCTTCCTGTCTTTCTTTCTTTCTTTCTATCTTTCTTACTGTCTTTCTTTCTTTCTTTCTCTCTTTCTTTCTCTCTTTCTTACTGTCTTTCTTTCTGTCTTTCTCTCTTCCTGACTTTCTTTCTTTCTTTCTCTCTTTCTTACTGTCTTTCTTTCTTTCTTTCTTCTGTCTTTCTTTCTTTCTTTCTTTCTTTCTTTCTTTCTTTCTTTCTTTCTGACTTTCTTTCTTTCTTTCTATCTTTCTTACTGTCTTTCTTTCTTTCTTTCTCTCTTTCTTTCTCTCTTTCTTACTGTCTTTCTTTCTGTCTTTCTTCCTTTCTGTCTTTCTTTCTTTCTTTCTTTCTTTATTTCTTTCTGTCTTTCTTTCTATCGTACCCAGTACCTGCTATACAATAAGCCCTTTGACTGAATCCTGATCCGGTATCATCACTTCTAACCATTTCATGCACCTTTGGTTCAAGGAGAGAGAATGGCGACCTCCTTTAATCCGATGGGCACCGTGCCGACCACTCAGACGCATCCGCAATCGCAGGGAGCTGGTGGGCAAGCCTGGTCCGGGGCTTCCAGTTCCAATGGGCATCGACAGATTCCTCGCCATCTGCAGAAACTGCTCAATGGAGAGCCCAAAGCTCTTGGGGTGAGAACCATTCAGGAGAGTGTTGTAGCAAAAACAGGAAATCCAGTTCATGTCGAACCAAGACACCCAGTGACTGATTACAGGACCACATGAATCTAGAGTGAAGAGAGAGAGAGTGAGATAGATAGAGAGTTAGATAGGTAGAGATCGAAAAGGCCATGGAGAGATAGATAGACAACTAGAGATAGATAGAGAGAAAGAGATAGAGAGGAGAATGGCCTCCTCCTGTTACCCTGTAACAGGCTCGAGGGGCTGAATGGTCTCCTCATGATCCTGTGCAACAGGCTCGAGGGGCTGAATGGCCTCCCCCTGTTCCTTTGCAACAGGCTCGAGGGGCTGAATGGCCTCCTCCTGTTCCTGTGTAACAGGCTCGAGGGGCTGAATGGCCTCCTCCCGTTCCTGTGCAACAGGCTCGAGGGGCTGAATGGCCTCCTCCTGTTCCTGTGTAACAGGCTCGAGGGGCTGAATGGCCTCCTCCTAATCCTGTGCAACAGGTTCGAGGGGCTGAATGGCCTCCTCCTGTTCCTGTGTAACAGGCTCGAGGATCTGAATGGCCTACTCCTGTTCCTCTGTAACAGGCTGGAGGGGCTGAATGGCCTCCTCCTGTTCCTGTGCAACAGGCTCGAGGGGCTGAATGGCCTCCTCTTGTTCCTGTGTAACAGGCTCGAGGGGCTGAATGGCCTCCTCCTGATCCTGTGCAACAGGTTCGAGGGGCTGAATGGCCTCCTCCTGTTCCTGTGTAACAGGCTCGAGGATCTGAATGGCCTACTCCTGTTCCTGTGTAACAGGCTCGAGGGGCTGAATGGCCTCCTCCTGTTCCTGTGTAACAGGCTCGAGGAGTTGAATGGCCTCCTCCTGTTTCTGTGTAACAGGCTCGGGGGGCTGAATGGCCTCCTCCTGTTCCTGTGTAACAGGCTCGAGGGGCTGAATGGCCTCCTCCTGTTCCTGTGTAACAGGCTCGAGGGGCTGAATGGCCTCCTCCTGTTCCTGTGTAACAGGCTCGAGGGACTGAATGGCCTCCTCCTGTTCCTGTGTAACAGGCTCAGAGGGGCTGAATGGCCTCCTCCTGTTCCTGTGTATCACGCTCGAGGGGCTGAATGGCCTCCACCTGTTCCTGTGTAACAGGCTCGAGGTGCTGAATGGCCTTCACCTGTTCTTGTGTAACAGGCTCGAGGGGCTGAATGGCCTCCTCCTGTTCTTCTGTAACAGGCTCGAGGGGCTGAATGGCCTCCTCCTACTCCTGTGTAACAGGCTTGTGGGGCTGAATGGCCTCCTCCTTTTCCTGTGTGACAGGCTCGAGGGGCTGAATGGCCTCCTCCTGTTCCTGTGTAACAGTCTCGAGGGGCTGAATGGCCTCCTCCTGTTCCTGTGTAACAGGCTCGAGAGGCTGAATGTCCTTCTCCTGGTCATGTGTAACAGGCTCGAGGGGCTGAAGGGCCTCCTCCTGTTCCTGTGTAACAGGCTCGAGGGGCTGAATGGCCTCCTACTGTTCCTGTGTAACAGACTCGAGGGGCTGAATGGCCTCCTCCTGTTCCTGTGTAACTGGCTCGAGGGGCTGAATGGCCTCCTCCTGTTCCTGTGTAACAGGCTCGAGAGGCTGAATGGCCTCCTCCTGTTCTTCGGTAACAGGCTCGAGGGGCTGAATGGCCTCCTCCTGTGTAACAGCTCGAGGGGCTGAAGGGCCTCCTCCTGTTCCCGTGTAACAGGCTCGAGTGCTGAATGGCCTCCTCCTGTTCCTATGTAACAGGCTCGAGGATCTGAAGAGCCTTCTCCTGGTCCTGTGTAACATGCTCGAGGGGCAGAATGGCCTTCTCCTGTTCCTGCGTAACAGGCTAGAGGGGCTGAATGGCCGCCTCCTGTTCCTGTGTAACAGACTCGAGCGGCTGAAAGGCCTCCTCCTGTTCCTGCGTAACAGGCTCAAGGGGCTGAATGGCCGCCTCCTGTTTCTGTGTAACAGGCTCGAGGGCCTGAACGGCCTCCTCCTGTTCCTGTGTAACAAGCTCGAGGGTCTGAATGGCCTCCTCCTGTTCCTGTTTAACAGGCTCGAGGGGCTGAATGGCCTCCTCCTGTTCCTGTGTAACAAGCTCGAGGAACTGAATGGCCTCCTCCTGTTCCTGTGTAACAAGCTCGAGGAACTGAATGGCCTCCTCCTGTTCCTGTGCAACAGGCTCGAGGGGCTGAATGGCCTCCTCCTGTTCCTGTGTAACAGGCTCGAGGGGCTGAATGGGCCTCCTCCTGTTCCTGTGTAACAGGCTCGAGGGTCTGAATGGCCTCCTCCTGTTCCTGTTTAACAGGCTCGAGGGGCTGAATGGGCCTCCTCCTGTTCCTGTATAACCGGCTCGAGGGGCTGAATGGCCTCCTCCTATTCCTGTAGTAACAAGCTCGAGGGACTGAATGGACTCCTCCTGTTCCTGTGTAACATGCTCGAGGGGCTGAATGGGACTCCTCCTGTTCCTGTGTAACAGGCTTGAGGGGCTGAATGGCCTCCTCCTGTTCCTGTAGTAACAGGCTCGAGGGGCTGAATGGCCTCCTCCTGTTCCTATGTAACTTGCTCGATGGGCTGAATGGCCTCCTCCTATTCCTGTGTAACAGGGTCGAGGGGCTGAATGGCCTTCTCCTGTTCATGTGTAACAGGCTCGAGGGGCTGAATGGCCTCCTCCTGTTCTTGTGTAACAGGCTCGAGGGGTTGAATGGCCTCCTCCTGTTCTTGTGTAACAGGCTCGAGGGGCTGAATGGCCTCCTCCTGCTCCTGTGTAACAGGCTTGAGAGGCTGAATGGCCTTCTCCTGTTCTTGTGTAACAGGCTCGAAGGGCTGAATGGCCTCCTCCTCTTCTTGTGTAACAGGCTCGAGGGGCTGAATGGCCTCCTCCTGTTCTTGTGTAACAGGCTCGAGGGGTTGAATGGCCTCCTCCTGTTCTTGTGTAACAGGCTCGAGGGGCTGAATGGCCTCCTCCTGCTCCTGGTTGTAAACAGGCTTGAGAGGCTGATTGGCCTTCTCTGTTCTTGTGTAACAGGCTCGAAGGGCTGAATGTCCTCCTCCTGCTCCTGTGTAACAGGCTCGATTGGCTGAATGGCCTCCTCCTGTTCCTGTGTAACAGGCTCGAGGGGTTGAATGGCCTCCTCCTGTTCCTGTGTAAAAGGCTCGAGGGGCTGAATGGCCTCCTCCTGTTCCCATGCAACAGGCTCGAGGGGCTGTATGGCCTCCTCCTGTTCCTTTGTAACAGGCTCGAGGGGCTGAATGGCCTCCTCCTGTTCCTGTTGTAAACAGGCCGAGGTGCTGAATGGACTCCTCCAGTTCCCGTGTAACAGGCTCGAGGGGCTGAATGGCCTCCTCCTGTTCCTGTGTAACAGGCTCGAGGGGCTGACTGGGCCACCTCCTGTTCCTGTGTAACCGGCTCGAGTGGCTGAATGGCTTCCCCCTGTTCCTGGAGTAACAGGCTCGAATGACTGAATGGCCTGCTCCTGTTCCTGTGTAACAGGCTCAAGGGGCTGAATGGCCTCCTCCTGTTCCTGTGTATCAGGCTCGAGGGGCTAAAAGGGCCTCCTCCTGTTCTTCTGTAACAGGCTTGAGGGGCTGAATGGGACTGCTCCTGTTCCTGTAATAACAGGCTCGAGGGGCTGAATGGCCTTCTCCTGTTCCTGTGTAACAAGCTCGATAGGCTGAATGGCCTCCTCCTGTACCTGTGTAACAGGCTCGAGGTGCTGAATGGCCTTCTCCTGTTCATGTGTAACAGGCTCGAGAGGCTGAATGTCCTTATCCTGGTCATGTGTAACAGGCTCGAGGGGCTGAAGGGCCTCCTCCTGTTCCTGTGTAACAGACTCGAGGGGCTGAATGGCCTCCTCCTGTTCCTGTGTAACTGGCTCGAGGGGCTGAATGGCCTCCTCCTGTTCCTGTGTAACAGTCTCGAGAGGCTGAATGGCCTCCTCCTGTTCCCATGTAACAGGCACGAGGGGCTGAATGGGCTCCTCCTGTTCCTGTGTAACCGGCTCGAGAGGCTTAATGGACTCCTCCTGTTCCCGTGTAACAGGCACGAGGGGCTGAATGGCCTCCTCCTGTTCCTGTGTAACAGGCTCGAAGGTCTGAATGGCCTCCTCCTGTTCCTGTGTAACAGGCTCGAGGTGCTGAATGGACTCCACCTGTTCCCGTATAACAGGCTCGAGGGGCTGAATGGCCTCCTCCTCTGTAACAGCTCGAGCGGCTGAATGGCCTCCTCCTGTTCCTGTGTAACAGGCTCGAGGGGCTGAATGGCCTCCTCCTGTTCTTGTGTAACAGGCTCGAGGGGCTGAATGGCCTCCTCCTACTCCTGAGTAACAGGCTCGAGGAGCTAAAAGGCCTCCTCCTGTTCCCGTGTAACAGGCTTGAGTGCTGAATGGCCTCCTCCTTTTCCTATGTAACAGGCTCGAGGATCTGAAGAGCCTTCTCCTGGTCCTGTGTAACATGCTCGAGGAGCTGTATGGCCTCCTCCTGTTCCTGTGTAACATGCTCGAGGGGCTAAATGGCCTCCTCCTGTTCCTGTGTAACAGGCTCGAGGGGCTGAATGGGCCTCCTCCTGTTCCTGTGTAACAGGCTGGAGGGTCTGAATGGGACTCCTCCTATTCCTGTGTAACAGGCTTGAGGGGCTGAATGGCCTCCTCCTGTTCCTGTAGTAACAGGCTCGAGGTGCTGAATGGCCTCCTTCTGTTCCTATGTAACTGGCTCGATGGGCTGAATGGCCTCCTCCTGTTCCTGTGTAACAGGCTCGAGGGGCTGAATGGCCTCCTCCTGTTCTTGTGTAACAGGCTCGAGGGGCTGAATGGCCTCCTACTGTTCTTGTGTAACAGGCTGGAGGGGCTGAATGGCCCCCTCCTTTTCCTGTGTAACAGGCTTGAGGGGCTGAATGGCCTCCTTCTGTTCCTAGTGTAACAGGCTCGATGGGCTGAATGGCCTCCTCCTGTTCCTGTGTAACAGGCTCGAGGGGCTGAATGGCCTCCTCCTGTTCTTGTGTAACAGGCTCGAGGGGCTGAATGGCCTCCTCCTGTTCCTGTGTAACAAGCTCGAGGAGCTGAATGGCCTCCTCCTGTTCCTGTGCAACAGGCTCGAGGGGCTGAATGGGCTCCTCCTGTTCCTGTGTAACAAGCTCGAGAAGCTGAATGGCCTCCTCCTGTTCCTGTGTAACAGGCTTGAGGGGCTGAATGGCCTCCTTCTGTTCCTGTGTAACAGGCTCGAGGGGCTGAATGGGCTCCTCCTGTTCCTGTGTAACAAGCTCGAGAAGCTGAATGGCCTCCTCCTGTTCCTGTGCAACAGGCTCGAGGGGCTGAATGGCCTCCTCCTGTTCCTGTGCAACAGGCTCGAGGGGTTGAATGGGCCTCCTCCTGTTCCTGTGCAACAGGCTCGAGGGGCTGAATGGCCTCCTCCTGTTCTTGTGTAACAGGCTCGAGGGGCTGAATGGCCTCCTCCTGTTCTTGTGTAACAGGCTCGAGGGGCTGAATGGCCTGCTCCTGTTCTTGTGTAACAGGCTCGAGTGGCTGAATGGCCTCCTCCTGTTCTTGTGTAACTGGCTCGAGGGGCTGAATGGCCTCCTCCTGCTCCTGTGTAACAGGCTTGAGAGGCTGAATGGCCTTCTCCTGTTTTTGTGTTACAAGCTCGAAGGGCTGAATGGCCTCCTCCTGTTCCTGTCTAAAAGGCTCGAGGGGCTGAATGGCCTCCTCCTGTTCTCATGCAACAGGCTCGAGGGGCTGTATGGCCTCCACCTGTTCCTGTGTAACAGACTCGAGGGGCTGAATGGCCTCCTCCTGTTCCTGTGTAACAGGCTCGAGGTGCTGAATGGATTTCTCCTGTTCCTGTGTAACAGGCTCGAGGGGCTGAATGGCCTCCTCCTATTTCTGTGTAACAGGCTCGATCAGCTGAATGGCCTCCTCCTGCTCCTGTGTAACAAGCTCGAGGGGCTGAATGGCCACCTCCTGTTACTGTGTAACAAGCTCGAGGGGCTGAATGGCCTCCTCCTGTTCCAGTGTAACAGGCTCGATGGGCTGAATGGCCTCCTCCTGTTCCTGTGTAACAAGCTCGAGGGGCTGAATGGCCTTCTCCTGTTCTTGTGTAACAGGTTCGAAGGGCTGAATGGCCTCCTCCTGCTCCTGCGTAGCAGGCTCGATTGGCTGAATGGCCTCCTCCTGTTCCCATGCAACAGGCTCGAGGGGCTGTATGGCCTCCACCTGTTCCTGTGTAACAGGCTCGAGGGGCTGAATGGCCTCCTCCTGTTCCTATGTAACAGGCTCGAGGTGCTGAATGGACTCCTCCTGTTCCCGTGTAACAGGCTCAAGGGGCTGAATGGCCTCCTCCTGTTCCTTTGTAACAGGCTCGATCAGCTGAATGGACTCCTCTTGCTCCTGTGTAACAAGCTCGAGGGGCTGAATGGCATCTTCCTGTTCCTGTGTAACAAAATCGAGGGGCTGAATGGCCTCCTCCTGTTCCCATGTAACTGGCTCGATGGGCGGAATGGCCTCCTCCTGTTCTTGTGTAACAGGCTCGAGGGGATGAATGGCCTCCTCCTACTCCTGAGTAACAGGCTCGAGGAGCTGAATGGCCTCCTCCTACTCCTGTGTAACAGGCTCGGTGAGCTGAATGGCCTCCTCCTGTGTAACAGCTCGAGAAGCTGAATGGCCTCCTCCTGTTCCTGTGTAACAGGCTCGAGAGGCTGAATGGCATCCTCCTGTTCTTGTGTAACAGGCTCGAGGGGATGAATGGCCTCCTCCTACTCCTGTGTAACAGGCTCGAGGAGCTGAAGGGACTCCTCCTGTTCCCGTGTAACAGGCTTGAGTGCTGAATGGCCTCCTCCTGTTCCTATGTAACAGGCTCGAGGATCTGAAGAGCCTTCTCCTGGTCCTGTGTAACATGCTCGAGCAGCAGTATGGCCTCCTCCTGTTCCTGTGTAACATGCTCGAGGGGCTGAATGGCCTTCTCCTGTTCCTGTGTAACAGGCTCGAGGGGCTGAATGGCCTCCTCCTGTTCCTGCGTAACAGGCTCGAGGGGCTGAATGACCTCCTCCCGTCCCTGTGTAACAGGCTCTAGGGGATGAATGGCCTCCTCCTGTTCCTGTGTAAGAGGCTCGAGAGCCTGAACGGCCCCCTCCTGTTACTGTGTAACAGGCTGGAGGGGCTGAATGGCCCGCTCCTTTTCCAGTGTAACAGGCTTGAGGGGCTGAATGGCCTCCTTCTGTTCCTGTGTAACAAGCTCGAGGTGCTGAATGGCCTTCTCCTGTTCATCTGTAACAGGCTCGAGGGGCTGAATGGCCTCCTCCTGTTCCTGTGTAACAAGCTCGAGGGGCTGAATGGCCTCCTCCTACTCCTGTGTAACAGTCTCGTGGGGCTGAATGGCCTCCTCATTTTCCTGTGTGACAGTCTCGAGGGGCTGCATGGCCTCCTCCTATTCCTGTGTAACAGGCTCGAGAGGCTGAATGTCCTTCTCCTGGTCATGTGTAACAGGCTCGAGGGGCTGAAGGGCCTCCTCCTGTTCCTGTGTAACAGGCTCGAGGGGCTGAATGGCCTCCTCCTGTTCCTGTTTAACTGGCTCGAGGGGCTGAATGGCCTCCTCCTGTTCCTGTGTAACAGGCTCGAGAGGCTGAATGGCCTCCTCCTGTTCTTCGGTAATAGGCTCAAGGGGCTGAATGGCTTCCTCCTACTCCTGTGTAACATGCACTGGGAGCTGAATGGCCTCCTCCTGTGTAACAGCTCGAGGGGCTGAATGGCCTCCTCCTGTGTAACAGCTCGAGCGGCAGAATGGCCTCCTCCTGTTCCTGTGTAATAGGCTCGAGGGGCTGAATGGCCTCCTCTTGTTCTTGTGGAAAAGGCTCGAGGGGCTGAATGGCCTCCTCCTACTCCTGAGTAACAGGCTCGAGGAGCTGAAGGGCCTCCTCCTGTTCCCGTGTAACAAGCTTGAGTGCTGAATGGCCTCCTCCTGTTCCTATGTAACAGGCTCGAGGATCTCAATAGCCTTCTCCTGGTCCTGTGTAACATGCTCGAGGAGCTGTATGGCCTCCTCCTGTTCCTGTGTAACATGCTCGAGGGGCTGAATGGCCTTCTCCTGTTCCTGCGTAACAGGCTCGAGGGGCTGAATGACCTCCTCCTGTCCCTGTGTAACAGGCTCGAGGGGATGAATGGCCTCCTCCTGTTCCTGTGTAACAGGCTCGAGGGCCTGAACGGCCCCCTCCTGTTACTGTGTAACAGGCTGGAGGGGCTGAATGGCCCCCTCCTTTTCCTGTGTAATAGGCTTAAGAGGCTGGATGGCCTCCTTCTGTTCCTGTGTAACAGGCTCGAGGGGCTGAATAGCCTCCTCCTGTTCCTGTGTAACAAGCTCGAGGAGCTGAATGGCCTCCTCCTGTTTCTGAGCAACAGGCTCGAGGGGCTGAATGGCCTCCTCCTGTTCCTGTGTAACAGGCTCGAGGGGCTGAATGGGCCTCCTCCTGTTCCTGTGTAACAGGCTCGAGTGTCTGAATGGACTCCTCCTGTTCCTGAGTAACAGGCTCGAGGGGCTGAATGGGCCTCCTCCTGTTAATGTGTAACCGGCTCGTGGGGCTGAATGGGCCTCCTCCTGTTAATGTGTAACATGCTCGAGGTGCTGAATGGGAATCCTCCTGTTCCTGTGTAACAGGCTCGAGGGGCTGAATGGCCTCCTCCTGTTCCTGTGTAACATAAGAACATAAGAACATAAGAAATAGGAGCAGGAGTAGGCCAATCGGCCCCTCGAGCCTGCTCCGCCATTCAATAAGATCATGGCTGATCTGATCCTAACCGCCAATCTACTATCTATCACAGAACCATCTCCTGCATCTAACAGAATTGCACACACAAAATAGGAGCAGAATCAGGCTACACAGTCCCTGGGCCCGCTCCACTACCCACAGGGCCATGACCGATCCGAACCTAGACTCATGTCCAAATTCCTGCCCGCTCCCCGTAACCCTTAATGCCCTTTACTTCTAGGAAACTGTCTATTTCTGTTTTAAATTTAATTAATGTTGTAGCTTCTACAGCTTTTTGTGGCAGCATATTCCATGGACCTACCACCCTCTGAGTGAAGTAGTTCCTCCTCATCTCAGTTTTGAAAGAGCAGCCCCTTATTCTAAGACTATGTCCCCTAGTTCTCGTCTCACCCGTCATCGGGAACATCCTCCCCGCATCCACCCGATCCAACCCCTTCACAATCTTATATGTTTCAATAAGATCGCCTCTCATTCTTCTGAACTCCAATGAGTAGAGTCCCAATCTACCCAACCTCTCCTCATATGACCACCCCCTCATCCCCGGGATTAACCGAGTGAACCTTTTTTGCACTGCCTCGAGAGCAAGGATGTCTTTCCTTAAGTAAGGACACCAAAACTGTATGCAGTATTCCAGGTGCGGTCTCACCAATACCTTGTACAACTGAAGCAATACCTCCCTATTTTTATATTCTATCCCCCTAGCAATGAAAGCCAACATTCCATTTGCCTTCTTAATCACTTGCTGCACCTGCATACTAACCTTTTGAGTTTCGTGCACCAGGACCCCCAGATCCCTTTGCACTTCAGTACTCTCCAGTTTCTTGCCATTAAGATAATAAATTGCTCTAGGATTTTTCCTGCCAAAGTGCATCACCTCACACTTTCCAGTGTTGTATTCCATCTGCCAAATCTCTGCCCACTTACTTAGCCTGTCTATGTCCCCTTGCAGGTTTTTTATGTCCTCCTCACTCACTACTTTCCCTCCCATCTTTGTATCATCTGCAAATTTTGATATGTTACACTTGGTCCCTTCCTCCAAATCGTTAATATAGATTGTGAAGAGTTGGGGACCCAGCACTGACCCCTGTGGAACACCACTAGTTACTGATTGCCAGTCTGAGAATGAACCATTTATCCCAACTCTTTGCTTTCTGTTAGATAGCCAATCCTCTATCCATGCCAGAATATTACCCCCAATCCCATGATTTTTTACCTTAAGCAATAATCTTTTGTGTGGCACCTTGTCAAATGCCTTTTGGAAGTCTAAATACACTACGTCCACTGGTTCCCCTTTATCCACTCTATATGTTACTTCCTCAAAGAACTCCAGCAAATTTGTCAAACATGACTTCCCCTTCGTAAAACCATGCTGACTTTGTCCTATTAAATTATGATTATCCAAATGTCCTGTTACTGTTTCCTTAATAATGGACTCCAAAATTTTACCTACCACAGATGTTAGGCTAACCGGTCTATAGTTACCAGCCTTCTGTCTACTGCCCTTTTTAAATAAGGGTGTTACATTAGCAGTTTTCCAGTCTGCCGGGACCTTAGCGGAATCCAGGGAGTTTTGAAAAATTATTACCAATGCATCTACAATCCCTACCGCCACTTCCTTCAAGACTCTAGGATGTAAGCCATCAGGTCCAGGTGATTTATCCGCCTTGAGTCCCATTATTTTACCGAGTACCACTTCCTTAGTGATTTTGATCGTGTTTAGCTCCTCTCCCCCTATAGCCCCCTGTTTGTCCAGTGTTGGGATATTCTTAGTGTCTTCTACTGTAAAGACTGATACAAAATATTCATTCAGTGTTTTTGCCATCTCCATATTTCCCACCATTAATTTCCCGGTCTCATCCTCTAAGGGACCAACATTTACTTTAGCCACCCTTTTTCTTTTTATATAACTATAAAAACTCTTACTATCTGTTTTTATATTTTTTGCTAATTTACTTTCATAATCTATCTTCCCTTTCTTAATCAATCTTTTTGTTATTTTTTGCTGCCTTTTAAAGTTTTCCCAATCCTCCGTCCTCCCACTAGATTTCGCTACCTTATATGCCCTTGTTTTTAGTCGAATACTGTCCTTAATTTCTTTACTTAGCCACGGATGACTGTCCTTTCTTTTACACCCTTTTCTTTTCAGTGGAATATATTTTTTTTGGAAGTTGTAAAATAACTCCTTGAATGTACACCACTGATCATGTGTCGTCTTACCCTTTAATCTATTTTCCCAATCCACTCTTCTCAATTCCGCTCGCATACCTTCATAGTCTCCTTTATTCAAGCTTAGCACGCTTGTTTGAGATCCAACCTTCTCACCCTCTAATTGAATATGGAATTCAACCATGTTATGGTCACTCATTCCAAGGGGATCCTTTACTAGGACATTTTTAATTAATCCTGTCTCGTTACACAGGACCAGATCTAAGGTTGCTTGCCCCCTGGTCGGTTCAGTTACATACTGCTCAAGAAACCCATCCCTAATACACTCAATGAACTCATCCTCAAGGCAGCCCTGCCCCATTTGATTTGTCCAATTAATATGATAGTTAAAATCCCCCATAATTATAGATGTTCCCTTATTACATGCCTCAACTATTTCCTGATTGATACTCCGTCCAACAGAGTTGCAACTGTTCGGAGGCCTATAGACTACGCCCACTAATGTTTTTTTCCCCTTATTATTCCTTATCTCCACCCAAACTGTTTCATTATCATGATTTTTTGACCCAATATCATTACTCTGTATTACAGTGATTCCTTCCTTTATTAACATAGCCACCCCACCTCCCCTTCCTTCCTGCCTGTCCTTCCTGATCGTTAAATAACCTGGTATGTTTAATTCCCAGGCATTATCACCCTGCAGCCATGTTTCTGTAATGGCCACAATATCATAACCATATGTAGTTATTTGTGCCATTAACTCGTCTATTTTGTTACGAATGCTACGTGCATTCAGATAGAGAACTTTCAAATATGCTTTGTGGCACTTAGTTCCTGCTTTTTCACTTTTTACCACTTTACCTTTTACTCCACACACTCTGTCCCTTCCTGCCACGCTCTGATTTGTGATTCCCCTACTGCTACCTATGTCTATGACCCTCTCTGTTGTCATTTTTATTTTTTGCTCTCTTGAAACCTCCCCCCCACTAATTAGTTTAAAGCCCTCTCCACAGCCCTAGTTATTCGATTCGCCAGGCTCGAGGGGCTGAATGGCCTCCTCCTGTTCCTGTGTAACAGGCTCGAGAGGCTGAATGGCCTCCTCCTGTTCTTCGGTAACAGGCTTGAGGGGCTGAATGGCCTCCTCCTACTCCTGTGTAACAGGCTCGGGGAGCTGAATGGCCTCCTCCTGTGTAACAGCTCGAGGGGCTGAATGGCCTCCTCCTGTGTAACAGCTCGAGCGGCTGAATGGCCTCCTCCTGTTCCTGTGTAACAGGCTCGAGGGGCTGAAAGGCCTCCTCCTGTTCTTGTGTAACAGGCTCGAGGGGCTGAATGGCCTCCTCCTACTCCTGAGTAACAGGCTCGAGGAGCTGAAGGGCCTCCTCCTGTTCCCGTGTAACAGGCTTTAGTGCTGAATGGCCTCCTCCTGTTCCTATGTAACAGGCTCGAGGATCTGAAGAGCCTTCTCCTCGTCCTGTGTAACGTGCTCGAGGAGCTGTATGGCCTCCTCCTGTTCCTGTGTAACATGCTCGAGGTGCTGAATGGCCTTCTCCTGTTCCTGTGTAACAGGCTCGAGGGGCTGAATGGCCTCCTCCTGTTCCTGCGTAACAGGCTCGAGGGGCTGAATGACCTCCTCCCGTCCCTGTGTAACAGGCTCGAGGGGATGAATGGCCTCCTCCTGTTCCTGTGTAACAGGCTCGAGGGGCTGAATGGGCCTCCTCCTGTTCCTGTGTAACAGGCTAGAGGGTCTGAATGGCCTCCTCCTGTTCCTGAGTAACAGGCTCGAGGGGCTGAATGGCCTCCTCCAATTCCTGTAGTAACAAGCTCGAGGGACTGAATGGCCTCCTCCTGTTCCTGTGTAACATGCTCGAGGGGCTGAATGGGACTCCTCCTGTTCCTGTGTAACAGGCTTGAGGGGCTGAATGGCCTCCTCCTGTTCCTGTTTTAACAGGCTCGAGGGGCTGAATGGCCTCCTCCTGTTCCTGTGTAACATGCTCGAGTGGCTGAATGGGACTCCTCCTGTTCCTGTGTAACAGGCTTGATGGGCTGAATGGCCTCCTCCTGTTCCTGTTTTAACAGGCTCGAGGGGCTGAATGGCCTCCTCCTGTTCCTATGTAACTGGCTTATTGGCTGAATGGCCTCCTCCTGTTCCTGTGTAACAGGCTCGAGGGGCTGAATGGCCTCCTCCTGTTCTTGTGTAACAGGCTCGAGGGGCTGAATGGCCTCCTCCTGTTCTTGTGTAACAGGCTCAAGGGGCTGAATGGCCTCCTCCTGCTCCTGTGTAACAGGCTTGAGAGGCTGAATGGCCTTCTCCTGTTTTTGTGTAACAGGCTCGAAGGGCTGAATGTCCTCCTCCTGCTCCAGCATAACAGGCTCGATTGGCTGAATGGCCTCCTCCTGTTCCTGTGTAACAGGCTCGAGGGGCTGAATGGCCTCCTCCTGTTCCTGTGTAAAAGGCTCGAGGGCCTGAACGGCCTCCTCCTGTTCCTGTGTAACAAGCTCGAGGAGCTGAATGGCCTCCTCCTGTTCCTGTGCAACAGGCTCGAGGGGCTGCATGGCCTCCTCCTGTTCCTGTGTAACAGGCTCGAGGGCCTGAACGGCCCCCTCCTGTTACTGTGTAACAGGCTGGAGGGGCTGAATGGCCCCCTCCTTTTCCTGTGTAACATGCTCGAGGGGCTGAATGGCCTCCTTCTGTTCCTGTGTAACAGGCTCGAGGGGCTGAATGGCCTCCTCCTGTTCCTGTGTAACAAGCTCGAGGAGCTGAATGGCCTCCTCCTGTTCCTGTGCAACAGGCTCGAGGGGCTGAATGGCCTCTTCCTGTTCCTGTGTAACAGGCTCGAGTGGCTGAATGGGCCTCCTCCTGTTCCTGTGTAACCGGCTCGAGGGGTTGAATGGCCTCCTCCTATTCCTGTAGTCACAAGCTCGAGGGACTGAATGGCCTCCTCCTGTTCCTGTGTAACATGCTCGAGGGGCTTAATGGGACTCCTCCTGTTCCTGTGGAACAGGCTTGAGGGGCTGAATGGCTTCCTCCTGTTCCTGTAGTAACAGGCTCGAGGGGCTGAATGGCCTCCTCCTGTTCCTGTGTAACATGCTCGAGGGGCTGAATGGGACTCCTCCTGTTCCTGTGTAACAGGCTCGAGGGCCTGAACGGCCCCCTCCTGTTACTGTGTAACAGGCTGGAGGGGCTGAATGGCCCTCTCCTTTTCCTGTGTAATAGGCTTGAGGGGCTGAATGGCCTCCTTCTGTTCCTGTGTAACAGGCTCGAGGGGCTGAATGGCCTCCTCCTGTTCCTGTGTAACAAGCTCGAGGAGCTGAATGGCCTCCTCCTGTTCCTGTGCAACAGGCTCGAGGGGCTGAATGGCCTCCTCCTGTTCCTGTGTAACAGGCTCGAGGGGCTGTATGGGCCTCCTCCTGTTCCTGAGTAACAGGCTCGAGGGGCTGAATGGGCCTCATCCTGTTAATGTGTAACCGGCTCGAGGGGCTGAATGGCCTCCTCCAATTCCTGTAGTAACAAGCTCGAGGGACTGAATGGCCTCCTCCTGTTCCTGTGTAACATGATCGAGGGGCTGAATGGGACTCCTCCTGTTCCTGTGTAACAGGCTTGAGGAGCTGAATGGCCTCCTCCTGTTCCTGTTTTAACAGGCTCGAGGGGCTGAATGGCCTCCTCCTGTTCCTGTGTAACATGCTCGAGGGGCTGAATGGCCTTCTCCTGTTCCTGTGTAACAGGCTCGAGGGGCTGAATGGCCTCCTCCTGTACCTGTGTAACAGGCTCGAGGGGCTGAATGACCTCCTCCCGTCCTGTGTAACAGGCTCGAGGGGATGAATGGCCTCCTCCTGTTCCTGTGTAACAGGCTCGAGGGGCTGAATGGCCTCCTCCTACTCCTGAGTAACAGGCTCGAGGAGCAGAAGGGCCTCCTCCTGTTCCCTGTGTAACAGGCTTGAGTGCTGAATGGCCTCCTCCTGTTCCTATGTAACAGGCTCGAGGATCTGAAGAGCCTTCTCCTGTCCTGTGTAACATGCTCGAGGAGCTGTATGGCCTCCTCCTGTTCCTGTGTAACATGCTCGAGGGGCTGAATGGCCTTCTCCTGTTCCTGTGTAACAGGCTCGAGGGGCTGAATGGCCTCCTCCTGTTCCTGTGTAACAGGCTCGAGGGGCTGAATGACCTCCTCCCGTCCCTGTGTAACAGGCTCGAGGGGATGAATGGCCTCCTCCTTTTCCTGTGTAACAGGCTCGAGGGCCTGAACGGCCTCCTTCTGTTCCTGTGTAACAGGCTCGAGGGGCTGAATGGCCTCCTCCTGTTCCTGTGTAACAAGCTCGAGGAGCTGAATGGCCTCCTCCTGTTCCTGTGCAACAGGCTCGAGGGGCTGAATGGCCTCCTCCTGTTCCTGTGTAACAGGCTCGAGGGGCTGAATGGGCCTCCTCCTGTTCCTGTGTAACAGGCTCGAGTGTCTGAATGGCCTCCTCCTGTTCCTGAGTAACAGGCTCGAGGGGCTGAATGGGTCTCCTCCTGTTAATGTGTAACCGGCTCGAGGGGCTGAATGGCCTCCTCCAATTCCTGTAGTAACAAGCTCGAGGGACTGAATGGCCTCCTCCTGTTCCTTTTTAACAGGCTCGAGGGGCTGAATGGCCTCCTTCTGTTCCTATGTAACTGGCTCGATAGGCTGAATGGCCTCCTCCTGTTCCTGTGTAACAGGCTCGAGGGGCTGAATGGCCTCCTCCTGTTCTTGTGTAACAGGCTCGAGGGGCTGAATGGCCTCCTCCTGTTCTTGTGTAACAGGCTCGAGGGGCTGAATGGCCTCCTCCTGCTCCTGTGTAACAGGCTTGAGAGGCTGAATGGACTTCTCCTGTTTTTGTGTAACAGGCTCGAAGGGCTGAATGTCCTCCTCCTGCTCCTGCATAACAGGCTCTATTGGCTGAATGGCCTCCTCCTGTTCCTGTGTAACAGGCTCGAGGGGCTGAATGGCCTCCTCCTGTTCCTGTGTAACAAGCTCGAGGAGCTGAATGGCCTCCTCCTGTTCCTGTGCAACATGCTCGAGGGGCTGAATGGGACTCCTCCTGTTCCTGTGTAACAGGCTTGAGGGGCTGAATGGCCTCCTCCTGTTCCTGTGTAACAGGCTCGAGAGGCTGAATGGCCTCCTCCTGTTCTTCGGTAACAGGCTCGAGGGGCTGAATGGCCTCCTCCTACTCCTGTGTAACATGCTCGGGGAGCTGAATGGCCTCCTCCTGTGTAACAGCTCGAGGGGCTGAATGGCCTTCTCCTGTTCCTGTGTAACAGGCTCGAGGGGCTGAATGGCCTCCTCCTGTTCCTGCGTAACAGGCTCGAGGGGCTGAATGACATCCTCCCGTCCCTGTGTAACAGGCTCGAGGGGCTGAATGGCCTCCTCCTGTTCCTGTGTAACAGGCTCGAGAGCCTGAACGGCCCCCTCCTGTTACTGTGTAACAGGCTGGAGGGGCTGAATGGCCCCCTCCAATTCCTGTGTAACAGGCTCGAGGTGCTGACTGGCCTTCTCCTGTTCATGTGTAACAGGCTCGAGGGGCTGAATGGCCTCCTCCTGTTCTTGTGTAACAGGCTCGAGGGGCTGAATGGCCTCCTCCTACTCCTGTGTAACAGTCTCGTGGGGCTGAATGGCCTCCTCCTTTTCCTGTGTGACAGTCTCGAGGGGCTGCATGGCCTACTCCTATTCCTGTGTAACAGGCTCGAAAGGCTGAATGTCCTTCTCCTGGTCATGTGTAACAGGCTCGAGGGGCTGAAGGGCCTCCTCCTGTTCCCGTGTAACAGGCTCGAGAGGCTGAATGTCCTTCTCCTGGTCATGTGTAACAGGCTCGAGGGGCTGAATGGCCTCCTCCTGTTCCTGTGTAACTGGCTCGAGGGGCTGAATGGCCTCCTCCTGTTCCTGTGTAACAGGCTCGAGGGGCTGAATGGCCTCCTCCTACTCCTGTGTAACAGGCTCGGGGAGCTGAATGGCCTCCTCCTGTGTAACAGCTCGAGGGGCTGAATGGCCTCCTCCTGTGTAACAGCTCGAGCGGCTGAATGGCCTCCTCCTGTTCCTATGTAACAGGCTCAAGGATCTGAAGAGCCTTCTCCTGGTCCTGTGTAACATGCTCGAGGAGCTGTATGGCCTCCTCCTGTTCCTGTGTAACATGCTCGAGGGGCTGAATGGCCTTCTCCTGTTCCTGTGTAACAGGCTCGAGGGGCTGAATGGCCTCCTCCTGTACCTGTGTAACAGGCTCGAGGGGCTGAATGACCTCCTCCCGTCCCTGTGTAACAGGCTCGAGGGGATGAATGGCCTCCTCCTGTTCCTGTGTAACAGGCTCGAGGGGCTGAATGGCCTCCTCCTACTCCTGAGTAACAGGCTCGAGGAGCTGAAGGGCCTCCTCCTGTTCCCGTGTAACAGGCTTGAGTGCTGAATGGCCTCCTCCTGTTCCTATGTAACAGGCTCGAGGATCTGAAGAGCCTTCTCCTGGTCCTGTGTAACATGCTCGAGGAGCTGTATGGCCTCCTCCTGTTCCTGTGTAACATGCTCGAGGGGCTGAATGGCCTTCTCCTGTTCCTGTGTAACAGGCTCGAGGGGCTGAATGGCCTCCTCCTGTTCCTGTGTAACAGGCTCGAGGGGCTGAATGACCTCCTCCCGTCCCTGTGTAACAGGCTCGAGGGGATGAATGGCCTCCTCCTTTTCCTGTGTAACAGGCTCGAGGGCCTGAACGGCCCCCTCCTGTTACTGTGTAACAGGCTGGAGGGGCTGAATGGCCCCCTCCTTTTCCTGTGTAATAGGCTTGAGGGGCTGAATGGCCTCCTTCTGTTCCTGTGTAACAGGCTCGAGGGGCTGAATGGCCTCCTCCTGTTCCTGTGTAACAAGCTCGAGGAGCTGAATGGCCTCCTCCTGTTCCTGTGCAACAGGCTCGAGGGGCTGAATGGCCTCCTCCTGTTCCTGTGTAACAGGCTCGAGGGGCTGAATGGGCCTCCTCCTGTTCCTGTGTAACAGGCTCGAGTGTCTGAATGGCCTCCTCCTGTTCCTGAGTAACAGGCTCGAGGGGCTGAATGGGTCTCCTCCTGTTAATGTGTAACCGGCTCGAGGGGCTGAATGGCCTCCTCCAATTCCTGTGTAACAGCTCGAGGGGCTGAATGGCCTCCTCCTGTTCCTGTGTAACAGTCTCGAGGGGCTGAATGGCCTCCTCCTGTTCCTGTGTAACAGGCTCGAGGGGCTGAAGGGCCTTCTCCTGGTCATGTGTAACAGGCTCGAGGGGCTGAAGGGCCTCCTCCTGTTCCGTGTAACAGGCTCGAGGGCTGAATGGCCTTCCTCCTGGTCATGTGTAACAGGCTCGAGGGGCTGAATGGCCTCCTCCTGTTCCTGTGTAACAGGCTCGAGGGGCTGAATGGCCTCCTCCTGTTCCTGTGTAACAGGCTCGAGGGGCTGAATGGCCTCCTCCTGTTCCTGTGTAACAGGCTCGAGGGGCTGAATGGCTCCTCCTGTCCTGTGTAACAGGCTCGAGGGGCTGAATGGCCTCCTCCTGTGTAACAGCTCGAGCGGCTGAATGGCCTCCTCCTGTTCCTATGTAACAGGCTCAAGGATCTGAAGAGCCTTCTCCTGGTCCTGTGTAACATGCTCGAGGAGCTGTATGGCCTCCTCCTGTTCCTGTGTAACATGCTCGAGGGGCTGAATGGCCTTCTCCTGTTCCTGTGTAACAGGCTCGAGGGGCTGAATGGCCTCCTCCTGTACCTGTGTAACAGGCTCGAGGGGCTGAATGACCTCCTCCCGTCCCTGTGTAACAGGCTCGAGGGGATGAATGGCCTCCTCCTGTTCCTGTGTAACAGGCTCGAGGGGCTGAATGGCCTCCTCCTACTCCTGAGTAACAGGCTCGAGGAGCTGAAGGGCCTCCTCCTGTTCCCGTGTAACAGGCTTGAGTGCTGAATGGCCTCCTCCTGTTCCTATGTAACAGGCTCGAGGATCTGAAGAGCCTTCTCCTGGTCCTGTGTAACATGCTCGAGGAGCTGTATGGCCTCCTCCTGTTCCTGTGTAACATGCTCGAGGGGCTGAATGGCCTCCTCCTGTTCCTGTGTAACAGGCTCGAGGGGCTGAATGGCCTCCTCCTGTTCCTGTGTAACAGGCTCGAGGGGCTGAATGACCTCCTCCTGTCCCTGTGTAACAGGCTCGAGGGGCTGAATGGCCTCCTCCTTTTCCTGTGTAACAGGCTCGAGGGCCTGAACGGCCCCCTCCTGTTCCTGTGTAACAGGCTCGAGGGGCTGAATGGCCCCCTCCTTTTCCTGTGTAATAGGCTTGAGGGGCTGAATGGCCTCCTCTGTTCCTGTGTAACAGGCTCGAGGGGCTGAATGGCCTCCTCCTGTTCCTGTGTAACAAGCTCGAGGAGCTGAATGGCCTCCTCCTGTTCCTGTGCAACAGGCTCGAGGGGCTGAATGGCCTCCTCCTGTTCCTGTGTAACAGGCTCGAGGGGCTGAATGGGCCTCCTCCTGTTCCTGTGTAACAGGCTCGAGAGGCTGAATGGACTCCTCCTGTTCCCGTGTAAGTGGCTCGAGGGGCTGAATGGCCTCCCCCTGTTCCTGTGTAACAGGCTCGAAGGTCTGAATGGCCTCCTCCTGTTCCTGTGTAACAGGCTCGAGGGGCTGAATGGCCTCCTCCTGTTCCTGTGTAACAGGCTCGAGGTGCTGAATGGACTCCTCCTGTTCCCGTATAACAGGCTCGAGGGGCTGAATGGCCTCCTCCTGTTCCTGTGTAACAGTCTCGAAGGTCTGAATGGCCTCCTCCTGCTCCTGTGTAAAAGGCTCGAAGGTCTGAATGGCCTCCTCCTGTTCCTCTGTAACAGGCTCGAGGGGTTGAATGGCCTCCTCCTGTTCCTGTGTAACAGGCTCGAGGGGCTGAATGGCCTCCTCCTGCTCCTGTGTAACAGGCTCGAGGGGCTGAATGGCCTCCTCCTGTTCCCGTGTAACAGGCACGAGGGGCTGAATGGGCTCCTCCTGTTCCTGTGTAACAGGCTCGAGGTGCTGAATGGATAACTCCTGTTCCTGTGTAACAGGCTCGAGGGGCTGAATGGCCTCCTCCTGTTCCTGTGTAACAGGCTCGATCAGCTGAATGGCCTCCTCCTGCTCCTGTGTAACAAGCTCGAGGGGCTGAATGGCCACCTCCTGTTCCTGTGTAACAAGCTCGAGGGGCGGAATGGCCTCCTCCTTTTCCTGTGTAACAGGCTCGAGGGGCTGAATGGCCTCCTCCTGTTCCCGTGTAACAGGCACGAGGGGCTGAATGGGCTCCTCCTGTTCCTGTGTAACCGGCTCGAGAGGCTGAATGGACTCCTCCTGTTCCCGTGTAAGTGGCTCGAGGGGCTGAATGGCCTCCCCCTGTTCCTGTGTAACAGGCTCGAAGGTCTGAATGGCCTCCTCCTGTTCCTGTGTAACAGGCTCGAGGGGCTGAATGGCCTCCTCCTGTTCCTGTGTAACAGGCTCGAGGTGCTGAATGGACTCCTCCTGTTCCCGTATAACAGGCTCGAGGGGCTGAATGGCCTCCTCCTGTTCCTGTGTAACAGTCTCGAAGGTCTGAATGGCCTCCTCCTGCTCCTGTGTAACAAGCTCAAGGGGCTGAATGGCCTCCTTGTGTACCTGTGTAACAGGCTCGTGGGGCTGAATGGCCTCCTGCTTTTCCTGTGTAACAGGCTGGAGGGGCTGAACGGCCTCCTCCTGTTCCTGTGTAAAAGGCTCGAAGGTCTGAATGGCCTCCTCCTGTTCCTCTGTAACAGGCTCGAGGGGTTGAATGGCCTCCTCCTGTTCCTGTGTAACAGGCTCGAGGGGCTGAATGGCCTCCTCCTGCTCCTGTGTAATAGGCTCGAGGGGCTGAATGGCCTCCTCCTGTTTCTGTGTCACAGGCTCGAGGGGCTGAATGGCCTCCTGCTGTTCCTGTGTAACAGGCTCGAGGGGCTGAATGGCCTCCTCCTGTTCCTGTGTAACATGCTCGAGGGGCTGAATGGCCTCCTCCTGTTCCTGTGTAACAGGCTCGAGGGGCTGAATGGCCTCCTCCTGTTCCTGTGTAACAGGCTCGATGGGCTGAATGGGCCTCCTCCTGTTCCTGTGTAACAGGCTCGAGGGGCTGAATGGGCCTCCTCCTGTTCCTGTGTAACAGGCTCGAGGGGCTGAATGGCCTCCTCCTGTTCCTGTGTAACATGCTCGAGGGGCTGAATGGCCTCCTCCTGTTTCTGTGTAACAGGCTCGATGGGCTGAATGGGCCTCCTCCTGTTCCTGTGTAACAGGCTCGAGGAGCTGAATGGGCCTCCTCCTGTTCCTGTGTAACAGGCTCGAGGGGCTGAATGGCCTCCTCCTGTTCCTGTGTAACAGGCTCGAGGGGCTGAATGGTCTCCTCCTGTTCCTGTGTAACAGGCTCGAGGGGCTGAAAGGCCTCCTCCTGTTCCTGGGTAACAGGCTCGAGGGGCTGAATGGCCTCCTCCTGTTCCTGTGTAACAGTCTCGAGGGGCTGAATGGCCTCCACCTCTTCCTACGTTCCTGTACTGTGATTGATTCACTGCCTGTTGCAGTATATCCGTGTTCTTGTGTACTGATTCACGTGTGCATTCTCTCCACATCAGATTACTCAGGTCACGTTGGGAATCATCCAAGTGGTGTTCGGTATTCCCCTGGCATTTACCGAGAGTGATGGAATCGAGATGTACGCCATCATCTGCTGGTCGTCCGCAATTCTGGTTGGTTGATCTTTGATTTAACTTGGAGCGATGATGAAATGGCACCATCTGTCACAAGGTGGCTTGACATCCTGAGCATTGTAATTGGGGAAGAGAAGCTGGGCTGGTTGCTTCAAGTACTGGTTTGAGACGAGTTAATGTTGGTGTTCAGAGGGATTTGGGTGTCCTCGTACATGAATCACAGAAAGTTAACATGCAGGTACAGCAAGCAATTAGGAAGGCAAATGATATGTTGGCCTTTATTGCAAGGGGGTTGGAGTATAAGAGTAAGGAAGTCTTGCTACAATTGTCCAGGGCCTTGGTGAGACCACACCTGGAGTACTGTGCACAGTTCAGGTCTCCTTATCTAAGGAAGGATACACTTGCCTTGGAGGCGGTGCAACGAAGGTTCACTGGATTGATTCCTGGGATGAGAGGGCTGTCCAAGGAGGATAGATTGAGTAGTTTGGGCCTATACTCTCTGGAATTCAGACAAATGAGAGGGGATCTCATTGAAACCTATAAAATTCAGAAGGGAATTGACAGGGTAGATGCTGAGAGGTTGTTTTTCCTGGCTGGAGTGTCTAGAACTAGGGGTCATCGTCTCAGGATAAGGGGTCGGCCATTTAGAAAAAAATAGGAGCAGGAGTAGGCCAATTCGACCCTTCGAGCCTGCTCCGCCATTCAATATGATCATTGCTGATCCTCTATCTCAATACCATATTCCCGCTCTCTCCCCATACCTCTTGATGCCTTTTGTGTCTGGAAATATATCTATCTCCTTCTTAAATATATTCAGTGACTTGGCCTCCACAGCCTTCTGTGGTAGAGAATTCCACAGGTTCACCACCCTCTGAGTGAAGAAACATCTCTTCATCTCAGTCCTAAATGTCCTACCCCATATCCTGAGACTGTGACCCCTCGTTCTAGAACCCCCAGCCAGGGGAAACATCCTCCCTGCATCCAGTCTGTCTAGCCCTGTCAGAATTTTATACATTTCAATGAGATCCTCTCTCATTCTTCTAAACTCTAGTGAATACAGGCCTAGTTGACCCAATCTCTCCTCATACGACTGTCCTGCCATCCCTGAAATCAGTCTGGTGAACCTTCACTGCACTCCCTCTATGGCAAGTATATCCTTTCTTAGGTATGGAGACTAAAACTGCACACAGTACTCCAGGTGTGGTCTCACCAAGGCCCTGTATAACTGTAGTAAGACATCCTTGCTCCTGTACTCAAATCCTCCTGCAATGAAGGCCAACATCCCATTTGCCTTCCTAACTGCTTGCTGCACCTGCATGTTTGCTTTCAGTGACTGGTGTACAAGGACACCCAGGTCCCTTTGTACATCAACATTTCTCAATCTAGCACCATTTAAATAATACTCTGCCTTTCTGTTTTTCCTGAGATTTTGGACTGAGATGAGGATAAATTTCTTCACTCAGAGGGTGGTGAATCTTTGGAATTCTCTACCCCAGAGGGCTGTGGAGGCTCAGTCGTTGAGTATATTCAAGACTGAGATCGATGGATTTTTGGACTCTTGGGGAATGAAGGGATATGGAGATCGGGCGGGAAAATAGAGTTGAGGTCGATGATCTGCCGTGATCTTATTGAATGGCGGAACAGGCTCAAGGGGCCAGATGGCCGACTCCTGCTCCTATTTCTCATGTTCTTATCGTGTGGTAGATGTCAGGGATTGCCTATACTGTCTAGTCAGGTGCGGTGATAATTTGGGGTACAGCTTCAGGCCACCATTCTAACTGTACGTCACTTACTGGGAAGCAGAACCTATCCGTGAGATGAAAACATCCTGGAATTCAATTGGAACTTTCAAGACTGAGATAAAGAGAGTTTTGTTGGGTAAGGGTATCAAGGGATATGGAGCAAAGGCGGGCAGCTGGAGTTAAGATACAGATCAGCCATGATCTAATTAAATGGCGGAACTGGACCAAGGGACTGAATGGCCTCCTCCTGTTCCTGTGTAACAGTCTCGAGGGGCTGAATGGCCTCCTCCTGTTCCTGTGTAACAGGCTCGAGGGGCTGAATGGCCTCCTCCTGTTCCTGTGTAGCAGGCTGGAGGGGCTGAATGGCCTCCTGCTGTTCCCGTGTAACAGGCTCAAGGGGCTGAATGGCCTCCTCCTGTTCCTGAGTAACAGGCTCGAGGTGCTGAATGGCCTCCTCCTGTTCCCATTTTTACAGCCTCGAGGGGCTGATTGGCCTCCTCATTTTCCTGTGTAACAGGCTCAAAGGGCTGAATGGCCTCCTCTTGTTCCTGTGTAACAGGCTCGAGGGGCTGAATGGCCTCCTCCTGTTCCTGTGTAAAAGGCGCAAGGGGCTGAATATGTAAGCTGCCAAGATTTGGATGATCAGTGCTTTAACATGTGACATCAATTAATTTTTTGCAGTACATCATTTCTGGAATCTTGTCCATTATACTGGAAAAGAAATTAAACAGGCATCTGGTAAGTGCTCGATATATAAACAACCCGATTACATTGATATACAAACTGATCAGATCCTCAGAAAAACCCAAAGTGCTCGAGGGACTTAAAAGAAGTGGCTGCAGAGAATTGGTTGCAATATCCCAAAATTCCCTGGACTCTGGAGAGGTCCCAGCGGACTGGAAAACCGCAAATGAAACGCCACTATTTATAGATTCATAGAGTTATACAGCGCAGAAAGAGGCCCTTCGGCCCATCGTGTCTGCTCCGGCCATCAAGCCCTGTCTATTCTAATCCCATTTTCCAGCACTTGGTCCGTAGCCTTGTATGCTGTGGCGTTTCAAGTGCTCATCTAAATGCTTCTTGAATGTTGTGAGGGTTCCTGCCTCTACCACCCTTTCAGGCAGTGAGTTCCAGATTCCAACCACCCTCTGGGTGAAAAAGTTTTTCCTCAAATCCCCTCTAAACCTCCTGCTCCTTACCTTGAAACTATGCCTCCTGGTTATTGACCCCTCTACTAAGGGGAAAAGTTCCTTTCTATCTATCCTATCTATGCCCCGCATAATTTTGTACACATCAATCAGGTCCCCCCTCAGCCTTCTCTGCTCTAAGGAAAACAACCCCAGCCTGTCCAGTCTCTCTTCATAGCTGAAGCGCTCCAGCCCAGGTAACATCCTGGTGAATCTCCTCTGCACCCTCTCCAATGCAATCAAATCCTTCCTATAGTGTGGCGACCAGAACTGCACACAGTATTCCAGCTGTGGCCTAACTAACAATTGTACAGCTCCATCATAACCTCCCTGCTCTTATATTCTATGCCTCGGCTAATGAAGGCAAGTATCCCATATGCCTTTTTAACCACCTTATCTACCTGTCCTGCTGCCTTCAGGGATCTATGTACATGCACACCAAGGTCCCTCTGATCCTCTGTCCTTCCTAGGGTCCTACCATTCATTTTGTATTCCCTTGCCCTGTTAGTCCTCCCAAAATGCATCACCTCACACTTTTCAGGGTTAAATTCCATTTGCCACTGTTCTGCCCATCAAACCAACCCGTCTATATCGTCCTGTAGCCTGAGGCTTCCCTCCTCGCTATTTACCACTCCACCAATTTTCGTGTCATCTGCGAACTTACTGATCATACCTCCTACATTCATATCTAAATCATTAATGTACACTACAAACAGCAAAGGACCCAGCACCGATCCCTGCGGTACACCACTGGACACAGGCTTCCAGTCACAAAAACAACCTTCGACAATCACCCTCTGCCTCCTGCCACTAAGCCAATTTTGGATCCAATGTGCCAAATTGCCCTGGATCCCATGGGCTCTTACCTTCTTGACCAGTCTCCCATGTGGGACTTTGTCAAAAGCCTTACTGAAGTCCATGTAGACTACATCAACTGCACTACCCTCATTCACACACCTAGTCACCCCCTCGAAAAATTCAATCAAAGTGGTTAGACATGATCTCCCCCTGACAAAGCCATGCTGACTATCCTTGATTAATCCTTGCCTCTCCAAGTGGAGACTAATTTTGTCCCTCAGAATTTTTTCCAATAATTTCCCTACCACTGATGTTAGGCTTACTGGCCTGTAATTCCCTGGTTTATCCCTACTACCCTTCTTGAATAATGGTACTACGTTAGCTGTTCTCCAGTCCTTTGGCACCTCCCCTGTAGCCAGAGAGGTTCTGAAAATTTGTGTCAGAGACCCTGCAATCTCCTCCCTCGCCTCACACAGCAGCCTGGGATACATCTCGTCAGGGCCTGGGGATTTATCCATTTTTAAGCTCGCTAAAACCGCTAGTACCTCCTCCCTCTCAATACTAATTTGTTCAAGTATATCACAATCCCCCTGCCTGATTTCTATGCCTACATCGACCTTCTCCATAGTGAACACAGATGCAAAATATTCATTTTAATCCTCACCTACATCTTCTGGCTCTACACACAGATTGCCACTTTGGTCCCTAATGAGCCCTACTCTTTCCCTGGTTATCCTCTTGCCCTTAATATACTTATAAAACATCATGGGATTTTCCTTTATTTTTCCCGCCAGTTTTTTTTCATGCCCCCTCTTCGCTCTCCTAATTTATTTTTTACGTACCCCACTGCACTTTCTATACTCCTCTAGGGCTACATTACCTCGAATTTAGTCCTTTGTATCTGCCAAAAGCCTCCCTTTTTTACCTAATCTATTCTTGTTTCTCCCTTGACATCCAGGGCTTGTTGGCCCCACCCTTGACCTTTACGGGAACATGTTTGTGTTGTGCTCTCTCTATTTCCTTTCTGAAAGACTCCCACTGCTCTGATGTGGAGTTTCCTACAAGTAGCTGATCCCAGTCCACTTTGGCCAGATCCTGCCATATCATATTAAAATCGGATATTCCCCAATTTAGAACCTTTATTTCCAGTCCATCTTTGTCCTTTTCCATGACTACCTGAAATCTCTCCGAATTATGGTCACTGTCACCAAAATGCTCTCCTACTGACACTTCTACCACTTGCCCGGCTACATTCCCTAGAATTAGGTCCAGTACTGCCCCCTCTCTTGTATGACTTTCTACATGCTGGCTCAAAAAGCTCTCCTGGATGCACTTTAAGAATTCTGCACCCTCTAAGCCTTTCACACTCTGACTCTCCCAGTTCATATTGGGGAAGTTGAAATCCCCTACTATTATTACCCTATTATTTCTACACTTATCTCAGATTTGACGATATATCTGTTCCTCTATCTCTATCTCCTTAAGAAAGGAGGGAGACAGAAAGCAGGAAACTATAGACCAGTTAGCCTAACATCTGTAATTGGGAAAATGCTGGAGTCCTTCATTAAGGAAGCAGTAGCAGGGCATTTGGAAAATCATAATGCAGTCAAACAGAGTTACCATGGTTTTATGAAAGGGAAATCATGTTTAACAAATTTGCTGGAGTTCTTTGAGGATGTAATGAGCAAGGTAGATAAGGGTGAGACAGTAGATGTGGTGTATTTGGATTTCCAGAAGGCATTCGATAAGGTGCCACATAAAAGGTTACTGCATAAGATAAGAGTTCACGGAGTTGGGGGTAATATATTAGCAAGGATAGAGAATTGGCTAACTAACAGAAAGCAGAGAGTCAGGATAAATGGGTAACTTTCAGGTTGGCAAAATGTGACTAGTGGGGTGCCACAGGGATCGGTGCTGGGGCCTCAACTATTTACAATCTACATTAATGACTTGGATGAAGGGACCGAGTGTAATGTAGCCAAGTTTGTGGATGATATAAAGATGGATGGGAAAGCAAGTTGTGCAGAGGACTCAAAGAATCTGCAAAGGGATATAGACAGGCTAAGTGAGTGGGCAAACATTTGGCAGATGGAGTATAATGTGGGATAGTGTGAGGTTATCCACTTTGGCAGGAAAAATAAAAAAGCAAATTATTATTTAAATGGAGAGAGTTACAAAATTCTGCAGTTCAGAGGAACCTGGGGATCCTTGTGCATGAAACACAAAAAGTTAGCATGCAGGTACAGCAAGTAGTCAAAAATGCAAATGGAATGTTGGCCTTTATTTCAAGGGGCTTGGAGTATCAAAGCAGGGAAGTCCTGCTACAACTGTACAGGGTATTGGTGAGACCACACCTTGAGTACTGCGTACAATTTTGTTCTCCTTATTTAAGGATGGATGTACTTGCATTGGAGGCAGTTCAGAAACGATTCACCAGGTCGATTCTATAGGCCTATTGCCCCTCCGACAGTGCGGCGCTCCCTCAGTACTGCCCCTCCGACAGTGCTGCGCTCCTCACTACAGCCCTTCGACAGTGCAGCGCTGCTTCAGTACTGCTCCTCCGACAGTGCAGTGCTCCCTCAGTACTGCCGCCTCCGACAGTGCAGTGCTCCTTCAGTACTGACACTCCGACAGTGCCACGCTCCCTCAGTACTGCCCCTCTGACAGTGCAGCGCTTCCTCAGTACTGCCCCTCCGACAGTGATGCACTCCCTCAGTACTGATTCTCTGACAGTGCAGCGCTCTCTCAATACAGCCCTCCGACAGTGCAGCGCTCCTTCAGTACTGCCCCTCCGACAGTGCGGCGCTCCATCAGTACTGCCCCTCCGACAGTGCGGCGCTCCCTCAGTACTTCCCCTCCGACGGTGCAGCTGTCCCTCAGTACTGCCCCTCCGACAATGCAGCGCTCCCTCAGTACTGCCCCTCCCTCAGTACTGGCACTGGGGAGTGTCGGCCTGCATTATGGGGCTCAAGGCTCTGGAGTCGGTGCTGAAACCCATGACTTTCTGACTCGGAGGGAAGAGTGAGAGTGAGACCCACTGCGCCAAACTAAAGGTTTTAGCACAGTGCAGAATAATCATTGCTTCGCGCTCGCCATGAGTTACGATTGTGGAATAAATCTGTCATTTCCAGTTGCAAACAGCACCCATCTGCCAGAGGCTGGGTCATTAAATCCATTTAAGGTGGAGATAGAGACAGATTTTTGCAAGATAAGGGAGTGAAGGGTTACGGGGAGCGGGCGGGGAAGTGGCTTTGAGCCCAAGATCAGCCATGATCTTATTGAATGACGGAGCAGGCTCGAGGGGCCAAGTGGCCTATTCCTGCTCCTGTTTCTTATGTTCTTATAAACAAGAGACGACTGTGTGAAGCGTAGTTTCCATTTTTACATCAGCACGCACAACAGCCAATTAGCTCCGAGCCCCCACTCCAGAGTTGAGCACGCAATAAAGGTTGACACTCCCGGTGCCAGTACTGAGGGAGCACTGCTCTGTCGGAGGGGCATTACTCAGGGACAGCCGCACTGTCGGAGGGACAGTACTGAGGGAGCGCCGCACTGTCGGAGGGGCAGTACTGAGGGAGCGCCGCACTGTCGGAGGGGCAGTACTGAGTGAGTTCTGCACTGTCGGAGGGGCATTACTCAGGGAGCGCTGCACTGTCGGAGGGTCAGTACTGAGGGAGCGCTGCACTGTCGGAGGGGCAGTACTGAGGGAGCGCCGCACTGTCGGAGCGGCAGTACTGAGGGAGCGCCGCACTGTCGGAGGGGCAGTACTGAGTGAGTTCTGCACTCTCTGAGGGGGAGTACTGAGGGAGCGCCGCACTGTCGGAGGGACAGTAGTGAGGGAGCGCTGCACTGTCGGAGGGGCAATACTGAGGGAGCGCTGACACTCGGAGGGGCAGTACTGAGGGAGCGCTGCACGGTCAGAGGGGCAGTACTGAAGGACTGCTGCACTATTGGTGGGTCAGTACTGATGGAGCGCTGCACTGTTAGAGGGGCAGTACTGAGGGAGCGCCGCACTGTCAGAGGGGCAGTACTGAGGGAGAGCTGTACTGTTAGAGGGGCAGTACTGAGGGAGCGCTGCACTGTTAGAGGGGCAATACTGAGGGAGTGCTGCACTGTTCGAGGGGCAGTACTAAGGGAGCGCCGCACTGTCGGAAAATGATTTGTTTTTTATTGTTCGTCAGATGTCAGGAACGCTGGCAATGAATATCATCAGTTCCATCGCTGCAGCCATTGGCATCATAATCTACGGCTTGATGTTTGCCTTCTTTATGCGTATAAAGGTAATGCGTATAAACTGGAACGATAGATGCGATTACTATGAAGCGGAGCAGGCTCGAGGGGCCGATTGGCCTACTCCTGCTCCTATTTCTTATGTTCTTATGAATGCACTGACTTCCAATGTTCTGTAAGTTGACTGGAATCCATTATTAAGGAAATGGTAACAGAGTACTTAGAAAATTATAATATGATTGGGCAGAGTCAACATAGTTTATGCAAGAGAATGACAAATTTATTAGAGTTTTTTTAGGATGTAACTAGCAGGGTAGATAAAAGGGAACCAGTAGATGTAGTATATTTGGATTTCCAAAATGTATTCGATAAGCTGCCGCCTAAAAGATTGCTGCACAAGATAAGGGCTCATGGGGTTGGGGATAATATATTAGCATGGATTGAGGATTGGTTAATGGACAGAAAACAGAGAGTAGAGATGAACGGATCATTTACCTGGCTGTAACTAGTGGCATGCCGCAAGGATCAGTGCTGGGGCCTATTGGTGAGAATGTGGAACTCGCTACCTCAGGGAGTGGTTGAAGCGAATAGTATAGATGCATTTAAGGGAAGGCTAGACAAGCATATGAGGGAGAAGAGAATAGAGGGTTATGCTGATAGATTTAACTGAGGAAAGACAGGAGGAGGCTCGTGTGGAGCATAAGCGGCAGCATGGACTGCTTGAATTGAATGGCCTGTTTCTGTGCCGTATATCCTATGTAATCCTGTGTAATCCTATGTAGACTGATCCCTGGGATGAGAGGGTTGTCCATTGAGGAGAGATTGAGTAGAGTGGACCGAGACTCTCTGGTGTTTAGAACAATGAGAGGTGATCTCACTGAAACATACAAGATTCTGAGGGGGACTGACAGGGTAGATGCTGAGAGATTGTTTCCCCTGGCTGGAGTGTCTAGAACTAGGGGTCAAAGTCTCAGGATAAGGGGTCGGCTATTTAAGACTGAGATGAGGAGGAATTTCTTCACTGAGAGGGTTGTGAATCTTTGGAATTCTCCGCCCAAAAGGGCTGTGGATGTTAAGTCGCTGAATATATTCAAGGCAGAGATCGATAGATTTTTGGACTCTAGGGGAATGAAGGGATATGGGGATCGGGCGGGAAAGTGGAGTTCAGGTCGATGATCAGCCATGATCTTACTGAATGGTGGAGCAGGCTCGAGGGACCTATCCAGTCTCCCCTTGAAAACATCGAGTGTCCCCGCTTCCACCACCGAGTGTAGTGGTTGTGTTCATTTTATTCTTCATTCTCAGGATAAGGGCTTGACGACTGCGCTAAACGAGGGGACAGAGGATTATCTTACTGACGTGTTACCCTCCTTTGTCAATAAGACCATCAGTCACTTGTGGACTCTGGGGACCCCTGTAATGTAGGGATTGGGGTTTTGGGTAATTACAGGATTTATCCAGAACCCCTAAAACAGGCCAAGACACACTCAGACTTCTGATTAATATTGTTCACTGATGGAATCAGTACCGTAACACAAGCCCTTACCCGCAGTGCCCATGAATCTGGCACTGATGCGTACTCACGAACAACAGGCTCACCGGGGATGCCGCAAGCTGCCTGAGAATTCACAATAGAAGAGCAAATCTAACATCCAATGTCAATGTCTTTTTACTAGGATAACGTCATGGTGGCCCTAACAGGAACCCTGATCATCGTCACTCTGCTAGAATTAGTGATTGCGATCACATCTTCAGCATTCAACTGTGCTGGATTACAATGTTGTGAATCGAACACTCACCTGGTAAGAACCGCATAGAAACATCGATTCCCAAACCCGTGTAACAGTATATTAATCTCACATTATATAAACCCAGTGAAATAATTTTAATCCACTCATATTTAATGAATTTTATTAAATTTATGTCAGCTATATATGCTACAAGCCTGGACTTCTCACAGCTTAAATCGTGATCCACTCACAGCGAAGAGTATATATGATCCCTATTCTTGTCTCAGACTGTCGAGCCATTGATTTAGCTGCAGTAGTCTAAGTTTTATGAAGAGCAGTGTAACTCCGTCATGTTCCAATGTCTTCCCCTCTGAGTCAGAATGTTGTGGTTTCAAGTCCCACTCCAGAGACTTGAGCACAAGAATCCAGGCTGAAACTCCCAGTTGCACTGTCGGAGGGTTAGTACTGAGGAAGCGCTGCACTGTGGGAGGGGCAGTACTGAGGGAGCACTGCACTGTCGGAGGGGCAGTACTGAGGGAGCAAAGCACTGTCGGAGGAGAAGTACTGAGGGAGCGCCGCTATGTCAGAGGGGCAGTACTGAGGGAGCACTGCACTGTCGGAGGGGCAGTACTGAGGGAGCGCTGCACTGTCGGAGGGGCAGTACTGAGGGAGCGTTGCACTGTCGGAGGGACAGTACTGAGGGAGCGTTGCACTGTCGGAGGGGGCAGTACTGAGGGAGTGCTGCACTGTCGGAGGGGCAGTACTGTGGGAGCGTTGCACTGTCGGAGGGACAGTACTGAGGGAGCACTGCACTGTCGGAGGGGCTGTACTGAGGGAACGCAGCACTGTCGGAGAGGCAGTACTGAGGGAACTATGCACTGTCAGGGGGGCAGTACTGAGGGAGCTCTGCACTGTCGGAGGGGCAGTACTGAGGGAGCAGTGCACTGTCGGAGTGACAGTACAGAGGGAGCCGCTGCACTGTCGGAGGGGCAGTACTGAGGGAGTACTGCACTGTCGGAGGGGCCATACTAAGGGAGTGCTGCACTGTCAGAGGGGCAGTAATGAGGGAGCGCTGCACTGTCGGAGGTGCAGTACTGAGGGAGTGCTGCACTGTCGGAGGGTCAGTACTGAGGGAGCGCTGCACTGTCGGAGGGGCAGTACTGAGGGAGCGCCGCACTGTCGGAGGGGCAGTACTGAGGGAGCGCCGCACTGTCGGAGGGGCATTACTGAGGAAGCGCCGCACTGTCGGAGGGGCAGTACTGAGGGAGTGCCGCACTGTTGGAGGGGGAGTGCTGAGGGAGTGCCGCACTGTCCGAGGAGCAGTACTGAGGGAACTCAGCACTGTCAGGGGGGCAGTACTGAGGGAGCGCCGCACTGTCGGAGGGGCAGTACTGAGTGAGTGCTGCACTGTCGGAGTGGCAGTACTGAGGGAGCGCTGCACTGTCTGAGGGGCAGTACTGAGGGAGCGCTGCACTGTCGGAGGGGCAGTACTGAGGGAGCGCTGCACTGTCGGAGGGGCAGTACTGAGGGAGCGCTGCACTGTCGGAAGGGCAGTACTGAGGGAGCGCCACACTGTCGGAGGGGCAGTACTGTGGGAGAGCTGTATTGTCGGAGGGGCAGTACTGCAGGAGCGTTGCACTGTTGGAGGGGCCAGTACTGAGGGAGCGCTGCAGTGTCAGAGGGGCAGTACTGAGGGAGCGCTGCAATGTCGGAGGGGCAGTACTGAGGGAGCACTGCACTCTCGGACGGGCAGTACTGAGGGAGTGAAAGGCGCTATATAAATGCATGTCTTTCTTTCTTTCTTGCACAGGATGGTGCTGTCCGCTATGGAAATCACGGCGGGCTGTACAATTCAGCTCAGGTGCCTCAATACAAGCCCGTGCAGACTGCAGCTCCTCCGAACATGAGATCCCCAATCCCCAGAGCTCCCGGGTTTTCGAAAACCCACTGCCCAAAGGAGGAGAGTGAGGATGTCTACACAGCCCTCCGACTGGAGAATTCTTCACTTCAGATATATGATCGTCTGCAAATCGTCTAGTTCACAATCGTCACATTGCATCGAGAGAGCTTTCATTTATATTGTGCTTGTCACCACCTCAGGACGTCCCAAAGCGCTTCACAGCCGATCAAGTAATTTTTTGAAAGGTAGTCACTATTGTAATGTAGGAAATGTGGCAGCCAATTGGCGCACAGCAAGCTCCCACAAACAGCGATAATTTAAATGACCAGTTAAACGTTTTTACTCACGTAGGTTGAGGGATAAATATTGGACCCTGGACACCGGGGATAACTCCCCTACTCTTCTTTGAAATAGTGGCCGTGGAATCTTCTACGTCCACATGAGAGAGCAGACGGGGCCTCGGTTTAACGTCTCATTTGAAAAACGCCCCCACCGACAGTGCGGCGCTCCCTCAGTACTGCCTCTCCGACAGTGCAGTGCTCCCTCAGTACTGCCCCTCCGACAGTGCGTCGCTCCCTCAGTACTGCCCCTCCGACAGTGCGGCGCTCCCTCAGTACTGCCCCTCCGACAGTGCAATGCTCCCTCAGTACTGCCCCTCCGACAGTGCGGCGCTCCCTCAGTACTGCCTCTCCGACAGTGCGGCGCTCCCTCAGTACTGCCCCTCCGACAGTGCGGCGCTCCCTCAGTACTGCCCCTCCGACAGTGCGGCGCTCCCTCGGTACTGCCTCTCCGACAGTGCGGCGCTCCCTCGGTACTGCCCCTCCGACAGTGCAGCGCTCCCTCAGTACTGCCCCTCCGACAGTGCGGCGCTCCCTCAGTACTGCCTCTCCGACAATGCGCCGCTCCCTCAGTACTGCCTCTCCGACAGTGCAGCGCACCCTCAGTACTGCCTCTCTGACAGTGCGGCGCTCCCTCAGTACTGCCTCTCCGACAGTGCAGTGCTCCCTCAGTACTGCCCCTCCGACAGTGCAGCGCTCCCTCAGTACTGCCCCTACGACGGTGCGGCGCTCACTCAGTACTGCCCCTCCGACAGTGCAATGCTCCCTCAGTACTGCCCCTCCGACAGTGCAGCGCTCCCTCAGTACTGCCCCTCCGACAGTGCAGTGCTCCCTCAGTACTTCCCCTGCGACAGTGCAATGCTCCCTCAGTACTGCCCCTCCGACAGTGCAGCACTCGCAGTACTGCCCCTCCGACGGTGCGGCGCTCCCTCAGTACTGCCCCTCCCTCAGTACTGGCACTGGGGTGTGTTGGCCTGCATTATGGTGCTCAAGCCTCTGGAGTCGGTGCTGAAACTCATGACCTTCTGACTCGGAGGGAAGAGAGAGAGTGAGACCCACTGCGCCAAACTTACGGTTTTAGCACAGCGCAGAATAATCATTGCTTCGCGCTCGCCATGAGTTACGATTGTGGAATAAATCTGTCATTTCCAGTTGCAAACAGCACCCATCTGCCAGAGTAACTGGTGGTGCTATTCAACCTGGGTAGCAGCACACTAACAGGCAATAGCCGTTTCGAGATGAAAACGTTTATCGGGCGGTGTGTAAAACTGGCAGCCCATTTGCCACCGCCTGTTGTGCTCTACCCGCAAAAGGCGAGTTTCCTGCTGCATGAATCTTATTTCTTGGATATAAGATGAAATAAAGTGGAGGCAATACCTCAAAATATTCCTTTCCTGCATCCTGAAATGATTAGAGAATGTTACAGGAGTCCCACGGGATGTGCAGTAAGCAGTTCACCCCAACCAGCGTATGAATTTATTACATGCTCATTAGTATTTTATAGCTCCAAATAAATCTCACACGGTGGCTTTAGCCTGTCAGTCAGGTGAAATTAATGGATGGAGAATCGGATAGTGATTGCTCCCCAGTCCCAACTGGAGGAGTGACTCTCCTGTCATGATTATTGCTGTAATGTTTGCTATCTTGCTATGTGCTCTGATGTATTTTATATCTGAAAATAAATTTGACCCTGTCAACTTAGCCTGTCCCAACTTATTGGCCCAGAATTTGCGGTCAGCGGCGAAGTTACGGGGATCGCCGCTGACCATGAAGAAAGCTGACCGCAAAGATCTTGCGATATCTGTGGCAAAAACTTGAGCTTTCTCGATGTTAAGTTGATTGCAGCGCCGACAAAAGGGGATACCCAGCGTGGAGCAGCAATGATGACATCACGCTGTCGAAGCAGCCAACCACATTGAAGAATTCTCACAGGCAGCAAACCAGGAAATAAAAAGCACTTAATTTTAATTCAATTTAAAAAAATTACAGAGTGCGAAATAAAGATTGGGAGTTGCACATGGGGTTAAGGTCGAAACTGAAATATCATAAACAAACATTCAGAAAAAATCTATTATTTAAAAATCTAGTAATTTTCTATCATAATGGAGAAATTTGACAAATTTGAGAAATTTGAAAATACGATTTTCAGGGCCAGAACAGTTGTTCAGCAGTCAATGTGCCATAAAAATCCAGTTACAATTCTTTCAACAAGGCTTAAGTTTTTAAGATATGCTTAACAGTGATATTACAGTGGAAAAGTTTTAATCGGTTTAACTGATTTCACTGTTTACCGATTATTAAAAGAAAGACTTGCATTTATATAGCGCCTTTCACGACCACTGGACATCACAAAGCACTTTAATGCCAAATAAGTACCTTTTTGAAGAGTAGTCAATGTTGAAACGAGGCAGCCAATTTGCGCACAGCAAGCTCCCACAAACAGCAATGTGATAATAACCAGATACTTTGTTTTAGTGATGTTGGTTGAGGGATAAATATTGGCCACAGGACAACTCGCTGCGCTTCTTCGATATAGTGCCATGGGATCTTTTACGTCCACCTGAGAGAGCAGACGGGACCTCGCTTTAACGTCGCATCTGAAAGACGGCACCTCCGACAGTGCAGCGCGCCCTAAGTTTATTCCCCTCCCAAAGTGCAGCGCTCCCTCAGCACTGCCCCCTTCGACAGTGCGGCGCTCCCTCAGCACTGCCCCCTTCGACAGTGCAGCGCTCCCTCAGCACTGCCCCCTTCGACAGTGCAGCGCTCCCTCAGCACTGTCCCTCCGACTGTGCAGCGCTCCCTCAGTACTGACCCTCCGACAGTGCAGCACTCCCTCAGTACTGCCCCTCCGACAGTGCGGCGCTCCCTCAGTACTGCCCCTCTGACAGTGCGGCGCTCCCTCAATACTGCCCCTCCGACAGTGCAGCACTCCCTCAGTACTACCCCTCCGACAGTGCAGTGTTCCCTCAGTACTGCCCCTCCGACAGTGCAGCACTCCCTCAGTATTGAACCTCCGACAGTGCAGCTCTCCCTCAGTACTGCCCCTCCGACAGTGCAGCGCTCCCTCAGTACCGCCCCTCCGACAGTGCAGCGCTCCCCCAGTACTGCCCCTCCGACAGTGCGGTGCTCCCTCAGTACTGCCCCTCCGACAGTGCAGCGCTCCCTCAATACTGCCTCTCTGACAGTGCGGCTCTCCCTCAGTACAGCCCCTCTGAGAATACAGCCTTCCCTCAGCACTGCACTGGAGTGTCAGCCTGGATTCTCGTACTCAAGTTTCTGGAGCGGGACTTGAACCCACAACCTTCTGACTGTGAGGCGAGGGTGCTCCTCACGGAGCCACTGACTGACGCCGCAATGGAGAGCTCCACAGCACAGCTTGTGGCGAGGCAGGGAATGACTGACCGCATCTTCAGGATTTCTGCATTTCAATGCGCATAGGCTACGGTCAGATACAGAGGGGACATTGTTTAATGGGACAGTGTAGAGGGAACTTTACTCTGTATCTAACCCCCTGTACCTGCCCTGGGAGTGTTTGATGGGGACAGTGTAGAGGGAGCATTACTCTGTATCTAATCCGTGCTGTACCGGCCCTGGGAGTGTTTGATGGGACACTGTGGCAGGAGCTTAACTCTGTATCAAACCAGTCCTGGGACTGTTTCATGAGACAGTTTAGAGGGAGCTTTACTCTGTATCTCACCCATGCTGTACCTGCCCTGGGAGTGTTTGATGGAGACAGTGTAGAGGGAGATTTACTCTGTATCTAACCCGTGGTGTACTTGCCCTGCGAGTGTTTGATGGGACAATGTAGAGGGAGCTTTACTCTATATCAAACCCGTGCTGTACCTGTCCTGGGAGTGTTTAATGGGACAGTGTAGAGGGAGCTTTACTCTGTATCTAACCCGTGCTGTACCTGCCCTGGGAGTGTTTGATGGGAACAGTTGTAGAGGGAGCTTTACTCTGTATCTAACCCTTGGTGGAATTGCCGTGGGAGTGTTTGATGGAGCAGTGTAGTGGGGGCTTTACTCTGTATGTAACCCGTGGCATAGTTGCCCTGGTAGTGTTTGATGGGATAGTGTTGAGGGAGCTTTACTCTGTATCTAACCCGTGATGTACCTGCACTGGGAGTTTTTGATGGGAACAGTTGTAGAGGGAGCTTTACTCTGTCTCTAACCAGTGCTGTACCTGCCCTGGGAGTGTTGTAGAATTCGCAAAATTATCGCAATTTTATAAAAATAAGAAGGAGACATAAAGTTTCGTATAAACAGCTTTATTTCAGCAGAATGCTGTCATGTTTCAAAACGGACACAAACAGCCTGTAAAATGGCTGCCACGCCTCGTGGCAGAAAGTTCTAGACTTTCAGTAGGCAGACAAGATGGCGTTTCAATAAACATTTCAGCAAGATCAGACAGGACTCAGCACATTTGAGATAATTGACAAGACATGATGGGTTTGCATTTTAAACATAAATACTGAAATCGGTCCCCCAGGTGCAAACAAGGGCTATTGTACTGAACGATCAAGGACCCATCCAAAGACATTAATATGCAAAATCCCCACGGCTCTACGATGAGAGAGCCGTTCGCGGGTACTCACAGCAAGCATTTGGAAGCCCCAAAACCCCTCCAGGGAGACTACTAGCCAGTTCCACAATGGGAGAAATATTAACGGGTACTCAGACAGTTACAAGTGTCACCGAAACCCATTAAAGACTGAGATCACCCCATACAAGAAGTTTGAGCACCAAAACCCTGACAAAAGATAGACATTAAGATTGGGCGGGAAAAGAGGAATTACAGCACTATAACTGTAAAGTACAACCGTCCATCTCTCTCTTGCTGCTTTGACTCGCTGGAAGGCTGCTGAACTTTTATTCTCTTGCCTGACGACTCTGGACTCTGATCCGCTAGGATCAACCTCGTGGCTTGCCGCGAAGATCTGTGGAGAACTGGGCTGTGAAGGCCTGGAAGCGGGCGCACCATTCCGAGAAGTCGGTAAACAGTGTTGGAACCAGAAGGCCCGAGAGGAGATGAGATGAGATGAGAAGAGAAGAAGACGACAATACGTATCGCCACGGTCAGTAAGCCCTGACCGCGCCTGTAAGTCGATTAAACACTTCGTTGAATTCTACCGACTTCTTCACAACTGGCCCAGGAAGACCCTTCTTCGAGTTCTATCGACACAGGAAGACTCTTTTTTTGAGTAGTATCAGAACTCCGAGGGCAACACAGATCTTCATGACAGCAGACGGTCCAGCCTGCTAGCCGGAGCAGAAGCGAGTAAACAAGTGGGGTACAGAGACCCCTGATCAACACATGGATAGTCAGGTGCTGCGGTAAAAACATCCGAGCAGAGTTTCGGAATTCTCCGAGTTATCACGAGTGGTGAGCATGAGTCTCGATCCTACAAATCTAGATTAGGACAGGTATTGATAGGGGAGGGTTTAAGTTTTAAGGATAATTATAATGTGTGTCCCCTTTTACGATGTGTCGTGCGCTCCTCGTTTCCCTAAAATTAGTTTCATAACTGTGTGTAAGATTGTACTGTCATTAATCTGTGCTTATGACATGTATCTCGTAATCTTGAATAATATGCAATAAAGATTTTCCATTTCGCACTATTCAACCGGGTCTACCTGAGTTTTCACTGCATTATTGCTCTCGCACCTAAGTCCAGTGTCAGAACCGTAAGGGCGAGTGGGTCGAACCACTCACAGGTGTCTAGTGTTACCAGGCTGGCTGGAGACCAGAACAGGCAACAAGGCCTGACCCCGCACTAGCACCCAGGCTAAGCACAGAGCCACACGTCACCCCTTACAGATAATGGCGACCACGAAGGGACACTGGCAGCGAGAAAATAATGTGTTAGACCCTGGTATGAATGGGCGAAATGTTATGGAAGAGAGAATAGCCGATTATGTTTTTGGGAAAGTGAATTTGACTAAGAAATGGATAAGTGACCTGCTGGTGGATAAGCGTCCACTAGAGGCAGCCGTGAGGTGGACAGGTAGCAAGGAACATAAAAAAACTGTAGAGAAAGCGGTCTGGCTGATGTGCTATAAAAGACAAGTCCAGCTTTCGGACCAGGTCATCATAGCGCAGGCAGCTCAGATCAAGGGTTTAGAGGTGGAAATGGATGAGAAGGTCGCGGGGGGGCAGCAGCTCATCGCGTCTTTAAATGCGTTGCATCAAGAACGTCAGTTAGTCGCCAACCACCATGAGGCGAAAATAGATTACCTCGAGTGCCAGGTCACTGAGGCAAAGTTAAATGAGGGCAGAATAAGGGAACGATGTGCCCGCCTAGCTGCCCAAATAAAAGCCCAGGAAGAGAGCTTAACGGGGGTTAGGGCGGCATATAAGATGGCCCTCGAGGATAAACATGAGGGGGCCGATCACAGCGTCTGCCAAAGAGAGATAGGGAACCTTAAAGAGGCCCTGAATAAAGCGCACGGCATGGTGTGCCTTATCAGCCCGTCAGCACACCAGCCGCTGGTGGGTGGGGAATTTCAGAAATCCCCACCGAACAAGGCAGAGGAGGTATTTGCCACTGTGCCCTCCGCGCCACCCAGCTATTCGGCAACCTGGGTGAGGAAGGAAGTGGTAGAAGTAGAGGAAGAGGTCCCCGAGGTAGTACAGCCCCCCGAGGTAGAAGTGAAGCCGGGACCGTTGTGTCCGGTCACGAGTATCAAAAGGGGCCCGAACAGAGACGGTGGGGCAGAGGGGGATCTCCTCAGCCAGCTTGTGTTGCCGCACAATGCACACCAGCTGAGGGCTATGATCAGTCACGTACGGAAGCTGTCCGAGTCAGACGACCCTTCCGTACATTTCAGGGAGGTAGAGCAGACCGCAGCCATTAACGGCTGCGACGATGGGGAAAAAGCAAAAATGCTGCTGTTCTCATTAGACAGCTCGATTCTTCAGTGTCTCTCAGACGAGAGCAAGAAGGGAAATAATACCTATGAGGAGTTAAGAGATGAGGTCCTAGAAGTGTTGGGAGTGGACGATGAAGGTCCGTTCGTTAGATTGGGACAGACAGTGCAGATGGAGGGAGAACCCCCGGAGGTTTTCGCCGACAGGCTGTGGCCAGTATATCAACGTAGCTGCCCAGGCGCGCCAGCGTGTCACCGCATAGACGGTGTCGGTTTAACTCATTGGCTCAGGTGTGTGGTAGCCAACAGTTTGCCAGCCGTCAGGGAGCAGGCCAAACCGTGGTTTGATCCCACTAACCCCGCCACAACAGAGGAGTCGGTCCTAAATCGACTCACGGTAGGGTACCGTAATACCAGGAGTACGGGAGCACGTCCCCTTAAGGGAAAGGTGCATGAGGCGCGGCCCACAGCCCCGGCTCAAAAGGAGTGGCATCAGGAGGGAAATCGCGTCCCACAGGCCAGTAATGCTTGTTTCGGATGCGGAAAGACAGGGCACTGGCGCAAGAACTGCAGGAACCCTTGGAAGGAGTCCAGGGATAAAAACCCGCAGCCCAAGCCCAGGCGCCCGTCTCTGATAGGGGAGCTGGTGTGCCCATCCATCCCGATGCGATAGAATCAATGTTGGGAGCCATGCGGTCTCTTATGATTTCGCACGGAAAGGTAGCAACAGCCCCAGGCAACCCGGACTTCTGACTGGAACCGGTGCAGCCTGCCAACCTGTGTCCTTTTAAAAGACACGCACAGGAGGGGGTCTCCTGTAAGGAGGCCAGGTTAAAAGAGCAGACCCTGCGGGAGGAGAACGCCCGCTTAATGGGAAAGTTAGACGTGCTGGAAGGGCAGCTTAGAGAGATAAAAGCAGCCTACAGGGTAGCCAGAAGCAGGGAGAATGAGGATTTAAATCAGTGCAAACTGTATAAGCCGGGTGCGCAAGGGCCGACCACAGGGGCCAAACCTGCGAGTGGGGACTCGCAGCCCCGGGTAGGACCGCAGGGCACACAGGCAGGCAAAGCAGCCTGCATCAGGGGAGAGGACATCCTAGCAAAATGTAGGATCCTTTATTTGGGTTGGGAGTCAGATGAGGAAGAGTTCGAGGAGCTCGACCGAAGATAGTGACACAAGCGAAGAGGAGCTGGAATCGGAGGACGAAAGGGTCGCCCCCGATTCAGGTGTAGTGGAGACAGGGGCTGCAGATAGAGATCCACAAAGGGTGGAGGCCGAAGCTGCAGGTCCCGAACGCAGGGGGGCGGAGCTAGGGGAGGCGGAGCCAGCCACTGTGGTGGGACCACAGGGCGTGGCGATGGAAGCCTCGAAACCCGGTCCGTCAGTCCTGGAGTTCCTGCCCCCGGTAGTTCCCCGTAGGTCAAGTCGGAAACCCCAGCCCAGAAAGATGTGGGTAAGTCCCCCGTATGTCCCTAAGCGTAGGCCCAGGGCTAAGGCAGCCCAGGGAGAGCCCGGTCACAGCGCAGCAGCAACAGGCTGCGGCAGATCAAAGGAAGGGGTCAATGCCCTCCCACCGTTGGGAGAAGCCTGCGGCAGCAACCGCAGAATTTGAGTAGGCCGCCCTGGGAACGGGCGGCACTGTACAGTTATTAAGATAAGTGATAAGTTGATGAGTTTTGTAAGTTCAAGTTTATAGTTCTTAAATCAGGTTAAGTTTGTAGTTTAAGTTTTTTTAACAGAAAATGGTAAAATGATGGGAGTTAGAGATAGGAATAGTTAAAGTCTATCCAGCGCACATGTCTTCTTACGTGAGGCGAGGTCAGGGGACCCGCTCACCCTTCACAAAAGCCAGAGACTCTTGGGAGGCTGGCTACCTCATTCTATCTGATCACAGGAACCAAGGAAGGATGGAACGGATTCTGGTAGTGCTCGCGGCAATCGGATGTGGACTGGCCTATCGAGGCCGCACCAAGGATGTCGTGGTGTTTGGATGCTCCGGGGACACGGCCCCCATCGCGGTGGATGGGACCGGAAGGCGAGAGGCTGAGGAGACCGCCACTTATTTCCACAAGGGAAGGTGGCCAGGATGGCTGGGAACGAATTCCACTGAGTATTCCAGTACATCGGGTTTTGCCTACAAAGAGACTTCTTTAATGTGCCCCAAAGTGAGGATCATCGCACCCAGAGTCAGCGTCACCGTCGGCAAACAGATTTGTTTGACTTGTAATGGGAATGTCCCATTGAGCCGATGGTGGTGGCTACGAAAGCTGAGCAAAAACATGAGGAACTCTTCGGTCGAGTGGGAGCGACTGGGTAATAATACCCATCGGACCATTACGGGGACAAACGGACAATTGAGAGTCTGTTGGGACAAATGGTGGGAACCGGATGAGGGAATTTATGTATGTATGTGGGGGTCAAAGCACGTTTGCCCCAAGGGCATATTCCATATTTTTCGTAAACCAGTGGCAGGATAACGGGAAAGGGATGAGGTGGGATGTCAGCACCAGGGGGTGCGGAGCTCCATACTCTCCGATCCCGGTAAACGCCACTGAACTCATCACGCGCCCACGCAAAGCTCCGCCCACGATTCCGGTGGTTTTGGCTCAGGAGGAAGGGTGCCCTAAAACCACTAAGGGGCCCGGGAATGGTTTGGTACTGATCCCTACAGACCAGATATTATTTCAGGGGGTACATTACGCGGTGGCCTCGGTGATTTTAAATTTCACCAAGGTGCGGTTGCCAGAGTGGTGCCCCAAAGAGACGGAACAATTGTACCAGGTCCTGTTGACAAACGTGTTTAGACAGTTCTACGAGTTTGATTTTGCGGAGATTGACAAAACAAGCTTGTACACCACACCACACGAAGTTTTGGGTCAGGTGGGGAGACAAAGAAGGGGTGTTGTGAACGACATGTTCACTGCTTTCAATACAGGTACATCTGTGGTCAACGCTCTAGACAGCGTGGAGCTGCAGACCCAGATTAATGGCTTAAAAACACAATTGAAGAACATTCTCACAGATGAAAATAAGGTGGTTGGGTCTGGGTTACATGAGGACCAGGCCATGACTCTCCATTTAAAAGAAATAATAGCTGAACTAGAGAAACATGCGCGTACGGTAAATGCCCTGATCAGGGAAGATCGGAATGCGTTCGATCAGGCTGCGCAGAACGAGGTGTGCGTGCTTTACGGGGCGTGGTTACTGGGCGAGGGCCGCAGTAATTTGGAGGATTTAAAACAAGGTTTGGTCCCGTCCTGGATAAGTAACAAACACCTGCAGGCGCTCCACCCTTTTCAGAACGCATTAAGCCCGTGCCAGCTCAGGCTAGCTTCAGAAGCATATCCAGTCCCCGTGGACTGCGGACGATCAAACCACACCATTATGGGTGTAGTTTTACGTATGCCGGTTTTGGGCGACACAGCAAAGCCCGCCCCGGTGTATCGGGTAGAGAACATTGGTGTCATTCAGGGGGGAGCCCACATTCGCTATGCAGCGGTCCCACCTTACGTCATCCGCTGGGAGCAAACGATGACAGGTACAGATCTCTCTGGTTGTCGTGGCAGGGGAGCACTTGAATGCTTTTTTAACACCACAGTGCGGGTTCAGGACGGCTGGCGCCAAGCCCATGAATTGCACCATGGAGGCAATGGCACAAGATCATGTGCCTCCGCAGGTGGCATACATAGGGGTTGGAACATATTGTGTTACCACTGCAGCGCAACACTACCAGCATGGAAACCGTAGCCGGTGTCCGGTGAGTGACAGCAGTTTCTGTTTTAAACCCAGGGCTGAAGTTCAAGTGGCACAGCAGCGAATTGTCCCAATCCCTGAACCATCCACTGTTCATCTTACAGTAAAAGAGAACTTCACCGACTTGCAGCGATTCGTCGCGCATTTCGGATACCTCATTCCCCCTCTCCCTGAACACCTCACCAAGCTTTTGAAAGCCGTCGCGGTATCGCAAAAACATTTTTACACCCTAGAACAAAAGACTGTCGAGATAGGGACAGAAATTCTAGACATAGTAATTCCACCGTGGTGGGATCTGTTCACCAACATTGAAGTGCCTTCCTGGATTAGAATAGCCTCCCACATTTTAGTTGTATGCCAAGTGTATATTGTGATATACTTATTGGTCGTGCATTGTAAGAGAGGCAAACGCCTCACCAAGAACGAAAACACGGGAGAGTGGCGAGAACGTTACGTGCGCGTGCACGATGAAAGCACCGCGTAAACAGACAAAATGGCGTCACTCCAGTTTTTCCACATGCGCCTCAGAATTGTTGTAATTGATCGTGATTTTTCTCAGAAACTGTAATTAAGTTTGGAACTCTACGGGGGAAAAATTCAGTTGGTTGCGCCTCCCGTTAGCGCCTTAAGAGGGCGCTAATGGGGCGCAAAGCCGCTAGCGCCCGGGCACAGCGATGTTTGCGCCGCTCGGGAACTTAACTAGACATTGTGCGGCGGCGCTAAACTTTACCGCCGCGACCACCTGCGCGCGCAGATTGTGACGTCATTCCATGGTGCAACGCCCTTGTGGTGCCCCGGAGCGGAAATTGAGTGGCGCCCCCTGCCTTACCGCCTGGCGCATCCAACGACTGAAAGACTGGAACGCTATCAATCGCTGTGGGGCTGGGGGGGGCGCTATTTAAAGGGGGCCTCTTCCTGTCTTTTTCTGTGGTTGACATTTTTGCACCACTCGTTCTGAGAGAGAGAGAGAGATTCGGAGAGAGAGAAAGAGAGACTTCTGCATTGAGTCAACGCTTTGTGAGGTACTTTTCCCTACTGATCCTAACTTCGCTGGTACTTTGGTTGCTGTCCTTCATAACTTTGCTTGCAAAGAGACTATGGGGGCTGCACTGATTGGGGGCGTCGTCCTGCTCCAGCTGAATCGGAGGACACAGAGACGCAGAGAGAGAGTGGCAATGATGACCAGACGGAGGAGGGCCAACAGGCGTATGTACAGGAGAGCTTACCCTCCCAGGGTATATCGTGAACAGCTCTCCTACATTCATATGTCTGAGGAGCTGTGTTTGCGAAGGCTGCGATTCAGCAAGGAGGTGGTCACTGAGCTCTGCCACCTGCTGCAGCCAGATCTGCAGCCTCAACTGAGGTCCAGGACGTCTCTGTCGGTGGCAGTGAAGGTCACAGTGGCTCTCAACTTCTATGCTACTGGCTCATTTCAAGCTGCTGCTGGGGACCTCGCCAATATCTCCCAGTTTGCGGTGCATTGCTGCATCCGGCAGGTCACAAATGCCCTCTTTAAAAGGAGACGAGAGTTCATCTCTTTCCCCATGACCCCAGACAAGCAGCGTGACCGCGCTCTGGGCTTTGCGAGGATAGCGGGCTTCCCCATGGTGCAGGGCGCCATTGACTGCACGCATGTGGCTTTGCGTGCTCCACATGAGAATGCCGAGGAATTCCGGAACAGAAAGGGGTTCCATTCCTTGAATGTTCAGTTGGTCTGTGACCACAGACAGCTGATACTCGCTGTCAATGCCCACTATCCTGGCAGCTGCCACGATGCTTTCATCCTGCGCCAGACTACTGTGGCAGAACTTTTCGAGGCACCGCATCAGCCAGTTGGTTGGCTTCTCGGGGACAAGGGGTATCCATTGAGCACCTGGCTGATGACACCGCTCCGTACGCCCAACACCCCTGCTGAGCTGCGGTACAACGAGAGCCATCAAGCTACCAGGAACATCATTGAGCGCACAATCGGCGTGCTGAAGCAACGGTTCCGCTGTCTCGACCATTCTGGAGGAGCCCTGCAGTACTCGCCTGAGCGAGTATCCAACTTCGTATTTGTGTGCTGCATGTTGCATAACATGGCAATCGTCAGGACCCAGCCAATGCCACCAGGCCTTGGAGCACCACCAGAGGAGGAGGAGGAAGAGGAGGAAGAGGACGAGGAGGATGATCATCAGCAGCACCAAGGCGGGAGGGCGGCCCACAATGGTGAAACTGCAAGGGCCGTCCGTCAACGGCTGATAGCAAGCCGCTTCTAGGGCCCCTGCTGTGGAAATGGCTTCTGCCATTGCTAACAACATCAATGAACCCAGTACGCAACCCCTAAGCCGGCCAAGGCACCAATGATTCCAAACACCAAACATGTATATTTTGAATACAAAAACGTATTTATTTTACAAACTCTGTGTGTGTCATTTCCTCATGACAAACTCATAGAAATAAACACAAAAAAACAGTCATTAACATAACTGGTTCTCACAACCTGGAGATAATGTCCAAAACACTAGACAAAAGTTGGACCACGAACCTCGACCTTTAATAAAAAAATGACCAGCATTTTGTCACACCTCCTACTTTTTGCCCTTCGAGGGTGATCTCCTTCCCTTGCGCACTTCCCCCCTTCTAACCCTACTGCTCCTCCGTAATGGGACCTCAGTGGCTGCAGCAAGGCTGGTGGAAGGCTGCTGATTGTCAGACCCTGACACTGCAGATGCCCCTGAAGGACGGCCTCGACCAGTTCTGGACCTGGAGGGCCCGGCTGCAGACTGCACCAACTCTGCATGGGCGGCAGCAGTCTGTCCTACAGGCGGTGGCAAGTGCAGTGGAGAAGTGACAGTGTTGGCAGCAGGAATGCTGTCATCGTGAGAGAGGACAGCAACTCCCTGCTCGCCCGACACACTGGCACTCCCACGGGGCAGCACTTCAGCATCCGGAGCAATCTGCTGGAGCACAGATTGCTGGCCTGCTGCGGCGCGGTCAGAGCCCCGGGGACATGTGAACGAACCATCGAGGTTGGCAGCAGTCAGTGCTCGCGTGGCCTCAATCTGAGTCTGCATGAGAGCAGTCAGAGATGGGATCACGGCAGTCAGTGACTGAATTGCAGCACTAAGCGTTAGTGTGGCATCCGCCTGTGCTACAGCGAAGTGCTCCACACTCCTTGCCAGTGACTCAATGCATTCGGGCACCCTTCCCACTGCACCCATGAGCTCAGTGTGCATGCCCACCGCCTGGGTGTTCATTTCTGCGATCAGCCGCTCCTCCTCTGCGTCCATTGCAGTAGGAGTCGCTGGCATACTCTCCCTCTGGGGAGAAGGCCCCCGTTCTTCCCTACCCCATGGCGTTGCTGCAGCCCGCTGGGTCCTGGAGCTTCACCCTCATCAACCCTTCCCCCCTGCTCCCCTCCAGGGAAGGCGTGTTCCCAGTGTGGGCATGGGCTTCCTCGGGAGAGGGTGGCACTGATGCTCCGGCTTCCTCTTCCTCCTCGGCTGCAGCTTCACTCCCACTGGCAGCTTCAGGGCAAGTCTCCTCAGCTGGTGAATCACCATCTGAAAGCAGGGAGGTACAAGAGTGGCTTTAGCGTGAGGACAGGGTGGCAGTAAGGGAGGAATAAGTGCAGCGAGTTAGCAAGTTGGATTGAAAGTGTCAAAGGCTGGTGTTGTGAGGGACAAGTGGAAGGACAGAGGACAAAAAGGTGAAGACCTTACCATTGCTGTCCAGAACGGGGTCGGCGTCTCCAGTGGCGACGGGACCGATCACCCGGCTTGCCACAATCCTGTGGACGCGCTCCTCAAGATCGCTGATGGGTTGCAGCTGAGGCCGCCCTCCACCTGTCCGTTGCTGCTGTCTCCTATTATGCGCCAGCTTGGCCTGCAAGAAAAAGGACAGCATCTGAGTAAATATACAGCCATGGTCTTGCCTGATGTGCCTCCCATAGGTGAATAGCCCTTACTGTATACAGCCATGGTCTTGCCTGATGTGCCTCCCATAGGTGAATAGCCCTTACTGTATGCAGCCATGGTCTTGCCTGATGTGCTCATAGGTGAAGCCCTTACTGTATGCAGCCATGGTCTTGCCTGATGTGCCTCCCATAGGTGAATAGCCCTTACTGTATGCAGCCATGGTCTTGCCTGATGTGCCTCCCATAGGTGAATAGCCCTTACTGTATGCAAAGTGTGGAATGTGTGTGTGTGTTTCATGAAAGGGCCATAGGTGTTGGATGAGTGTTGTGCATTGGGGTTTTAAGACCCTCTGGCCATAGAGTGATGTTGAGATGGAGAGATGGAGAGGTATTGAGAAAAAGCCACTCACCCTGACGACCCGAGTGAGGTCGTTGAACTTTTTGCGGCATTGAACATGGGTCCTGGGCACCATGCTCCTGGAGGAGATGCTCTGAGCCACCTCCCTCCACACTCTTCTGTACTCGCGTGGCAAAGGCCTCCTGCCACTCTCAGGGAAGAGTATACATCTTCTGCGCTCCACCGCGCCAACCAGAGCATCCAAGGCCCGCTCGGTGAAGCGCTGAGCTCATTCTCTCACCCTCTCCATCCTTGGCAGCAAAATGGATTCACAGGTCTCTCCAGGCCGAGATTCAAGGCTGCAATGAGCAGGGTGTGGCTGGGGAGCAAGTTGGCCCCCCCCCGCTTTAAGAACTGGCCGGCGCCAGTGTGTCTGTGTTCCCTCGCTAACTGGCAGCACCTGCGCTGCGCTCGCGCGCTGAGTTAGCGCCTCACTGCTCGGCCTTTGCGCCTTAAGACAGGTGTGCAGCGCCTGATTTAGCGCTCCACTCACCTCCCGGGGCGGTAAAAGTGAAGTTTCCAGTCAGTGGCGATAATTAGCGCCAGGCGCTAATATTTGCGTCCAGACGATATTTGCGCCCCAAACGGGGCGCGACCTAATTTTTCCCCCTACATGTTTAAGAGTTGGTTTTGATTATTTTGATTTGGTGTTGTTGAATATGATTGTTTGGTTGGTTTTGTTTTCTTTTTCCTTGAATAAAAAGAAAAAATATGCATATGCAGGTGGTGCGAGAGGCATCGGCCTGGTTACACCTGGAAGGAAATGCACGCGGTGTAAGTTAAAGGCAAATGCTGCCTACGGTGTCATAAGGATGTAATTTTCCTGGGAAATAAGGATGACACGGAGACCCTAGATAGTTTTAAGTTATGGGAATTTTTGGATATGGAGAATCGAGATAATATTGCTCACCACAATGTTTTTGATACGATAAGCGGAGTTATTCACATCAACAGGAGGGACTGTAGAATTCGCAAAATTATCGCGATTTTATAAAAATAAGAAGGAGACATAAAGTTTCGTATAAACAGCTTTATTTCAGCAGAATGCTGTCATGTTTCAAAACGGACACAAACAGCCTGTAAAATGGCCGCCACGCCTCGTGGCAGAAAGTTCTAGACTTTCAGTAGGCAGACAAGATGGCGTTTCAATAAACATTTCAGCAAGATCGGACAGGACTCAGCACATTTGAGATAATTGACAAGACATGATGGGTTTGCATTTTAAACATAAATACTGAAATCGGTCCCCCAGGTGCAAACAAGGGCTATTGTACTGAACGATCAAGGACCCATCCAAAGACATTAATATGCAAAATCCCCACGGCTCTACGATGAGAGAGCCGTTCGCGGGTACTCACAGCAAGCATTTGGAAGCCCCAAAACCCCTCCAGGGAGACTACTAGCCGGTTCCACAATGGGAGAAATATTAACGGGTACTCAGACAGTTACAAGTGTCACCGAAACCCATTAAAGACTGAGATCACCCCATACAAGAAGTTTGAGCGCCAAAACCCTGACAAAAGATAAACATTAAGATTGGGCGGGAAAAGAGGAATTACAGCACTATAACTGTAAGGTACAACCGTCCATCTCTCTCTTGCTGCTTTGACTCGCTGGAAGGCTGCTGAACTTTTATTCTCTTGCCTGACAACTCTGGACTCTGATCCGCTAGGATCAACCTCGTGGCTTGCCGCGAAGATCTGTGGAGAACTGGGCTGTGAAGGCCTGGAAGGGAGCGCACCATCCCGAGAAGTCGGTAAACGGTGTTGGAACCAGAAGGCCCGAGAGGAGATGAGATGAGATGAGATGAGAAGAGAAGAAGACGACAATATGTATCGCCACGGTCAGTAAGCCCCGACCACGCCTGTAAGTCGATTAAACACCTCTTTGAATTCTACCGACTTCTTCACAACTGGCCCAGGGAGACCCTTCTTCGAGTTCTATCGAACCGGTGTAGGACACAGGAAGACTCTTTTTTTGAGTAGTATCAGAACTCCGAGGGCAACACAGATCTTCATGACAGCAGACGGTCCAGCCTGCTAGCCGGAGCAGAAGCGAGTAAACAAGTGGGGTACAGAGACCCCTGATCAACACGTGGATAGTCAGGTGCTGCAGTAAAAACATCCGAGCAGAGTTTCAGAATTCTCCGAGTTATCACGAGTGGTGAGCATGAGTCTCGATCCTACAAATCTAGATTAGGACAGGTATTGATAGGGGAGGGTTTAAGTTTTAAGGATAATTATAATGTGTGTCCCCTTTTACAATGTGTCGTGCGCTCCTCGTTTCCCTAAAATTAGTTTCATAACTGTGTGTAAGATTGTACTGTCATTAATCTGTGCTTATGACATGTATCTCGTAATCTTGAATAATATGCAATAAAGATTTTCCATTTCGCACTATTCAACCGGGTCTACCTGAGTTTTCACTGCATTATTGCTCTCGCACCTAAGTCCAGTGTCAGAACCGTAAGGGCGAGTGGGTCGAAACACTCACAGGTGTCTAGTGTTACCAGGCTGGCTGGAGACCAGTACAGGCAACAAGGCCTAACCCCGCACTAGCACCCAGGCTAAGCACAGAGCCACACGTCACCCCTTACAGTGTTTGATGGGTCAGTGTTGAGGGAGCTTTACTCTGTATCTAACCGGGCTGTACCTGCCCTGGGAGTATTTGATGGGGACAGTGAAGAGGGAGATTTACTCTGTATCTAACCCGTGGTGTACTTGCCCTGCGAGTGTTTGATGGGACAGTGTAGAGAGAACTTTACTCTGTATCTAAACTATGCTGTACCTGCCCTGGGAGTGTTTGATGTGACAGTGTAGACGGAGCTTTACTCTGTGTCTAACCCATGCTGTACCTAACATGGGAGTCTTTGATGGGACAGTGTAGTGGGAGCTTTACTCTGGATCGAACCCATGCAAAACCTGCCCTTGGAGTGTTTGATGGGATAGTGTAGAGGGAGATTTACTCTGTATCTAACCCGTGCTGTACCTGCCCTGGGAGTGTTTGATGGGAACAGTTGTAGAGGGAGCTTTACTCTGTATCTAACCCGTGCTGTACCTGTCCTGGGAGTGTTTAATGGGACAGTGTAGAGGGAGCTTTACTCTGTATCTCACCCATGCCGTACCTGCCCTGGGAGCGTTTGATGGGGACAGTGTAGAGGGAGATTTACTATGTATCTAACCGGGCTGTACCTGCCCTGCGAGTATTTGATGGGGACAGTGTAGAGCGAGATTTACTCTGTATCTAACCCGTGGTGTACTTGCCCTGCGAGTGTTTGATGGGACAGTGTAGAGAGAACTTTACTCTGTATCTAACCTATGCTGTACCTGCCCTGGGAGTGTTTGATGGGAACAGTTGTAGAGGGAGCTTTACTCTGTATCTAACCCGTGCTGTACCTGCCCTGGGAGAGTTTGATGGGAACAGTTGTAAAGGGAGCTTTACTCTGTATCTAACCCGTGCTGTTCCTGCCCTGGGAGTCTTTGCTGGGACAGTGTAGAGAGAGCTTTACTCTGTATCTAACCCGTGCTGTACCTACCGTGGGAGTGTTTGATGGGGCAGTGTAGTGGGAGCTTTACTCTGCATCTAACCCGTGCTGTACCTGCCCTGGGAGTGTTTGATGGGACAGTGTAGAGGGAGCTTTACTCTGTATCTAATCCATGCTGTACCTGTCCTGGGAGAGTTTGATGGGAACAGTTGTAGAGGGAACTTTACTCTGTATCTAACCGGTGCTGTACCTGCCCTGTGAGTGTTTGATGCGTCAGTGCAGAGGGATATTTACTCTGTATCTAACCTGGGCTGTACCTGCCGTGGGAGTGTTTGATGGGTCAGTGTAGAGGGAGCTTTACTCTGTGTCTAAACCGTGCTGTACCTGCCCTGGGAGTGTTTGATGGGTCAGTATAGAGGGAACTTTACTCTGTATCTAACCGGTGCTGTACCTGCCCTGGGAGTGTTTGATGGGTCAGTGTAGAGGGAGCTTTACTCTGTATCTAACCCGTGCTGTACCTGTCCTGGAAGTGTTTGATGTGACAGTGTAGACGGAGCTTTACTCTGTATCTAACCCGTGCTGTACCTGCCCTGGGAGTGTTTGATGGGAACAGTTGTAGAGGGAGCTTTACTCTGTATCTAACCCGTGCTGTACCTGCCCTGGGAGTGTTTAATGGGACAGTGTAGAGGGAGCTTTCCTCTGTATCTCACCCATGCCGTACCTGCCCTGGGAGTGTTTGATGGGACAGTGTAGAGGGAGCTTTACTCTGTATATAACCCGTGCTGTTCCTGCCCTGGGAGTCTGTGATGGGACAGTGTAGAGAGAGCTTTAATCTGTATCTAACCCGTGCTGTACCTGCCCTGGGAATGTTTGATGGGAACAGTTGTAGAGGGAGCTTTACTCTGTATCTAACCTGTGCTGTTTCTGCCCTGGGAGTCTTTGATGGGACAGTTAGAGAGAGCTTTACTCTGTATCTAACCCGTGCTGTACCTGCCCTGGGAGTGTTTGATGGGACAGTGTAGAGGGAGCTTTACCCTGTATCTAACCTATGCTGTACCTGCACTGTGAGTGTTTGATGAGACAGTGTAGAGGGAGCTTTACTCTGTGTCTAAGCTGTGCTGTACCTACCCTGTGAGTGTTTGATGGGTCAGTGCAGAGGGAGCTTTACTCTGTATCGAACCCGTGCTATACCTGCCCTGGGCGTGTTTGATGGGACAGTGCAGAGGGAGCTTTACTCGATATCGAACTCATGCTGTACCATCCCTGGGGGTGCTGGATGGGACACTGTGGAAGGAGCTTAACTCTGTATCTAACCTGTGCTGTACCAGTCCTGGGACTGTTTCATGAGACAGTGTAGAGGGAGCTTTAATCTGTATCTAACCCATGCTGTACCTGCCCTGGGAGTGTTTGATGGGGACAGTGTAGAGGGAGATTTACTCTGTATCTACCCCGTGGTGTACTTCCCCTGCGAGTGTTTGATGGGACTGTGTAGAGAGAACTTTACTCTGTATCTAACATATGCTGTACCTGCCCTGGGAGTGTTTGATGTGACAGTGTAGAGGGAGCTTTACTCTCTATCTAACCCGTGCTGTACCTGCCCTGGGAGTGTTTGATGGGACAGGGTTGAGAGAGCTTTACTCTGTATCTAACCCATGCTGTACCTACCGTGGGAGTGTTTGATGGGGCAGTGTAGTGGGAGCTTTACTCTGTATCTAACCCGTGCTGTACCTGCCCTGGGAGTGTTTGATGGGATAGTGTAGAGGGAGCTTAACTCTGTATCTAACCCGTGCTGTACCTGCCCTGGGAGTGTTTGATGGGAACAGTTGTAGAGGGGGCTTTACTCTGTATCTAACCCGTGCTGTACCTGTACTGGGAGTGTTTAATGGGACAGTGTAGAGGGAGCTTTACTCTGTATCTAACCACTGCTGTACCTGCCCTGGGAGTGTTTGATGGGAACAGTTGTAGAGGGAGCTTTACTCTGTATCTAACCCGTGCTGTTCCTGCCCTGGGAGTGTTTGATGTGACAGTGCAGAGGGAGCTTTATTCTGTATCTAACCCGTGCTGTACCTGCCCTGGGAGTGTTTGATGGGACAGTGTAGAGGGAACTTTACTCTGTATCTAACCGGTGCTGTACCTGCCCTGGGAGTGTTTGATGGGTCAGTGTAGAGGGAACTTTACTCTGTATCTAACCCGTGCTGTACCTGCCCTGGGAGTGTTTGATGGGTCAGTGTAGAGGGAGCTTTACTCTGTATCTAACCCGTGCTGTACCTGCCCTGGGAGTGTTTGATGGGACAGTGTAGAGGGAGCTTTACTCTGTATCTAACCCGTGCTGTACCTGCCCTGGGAGTGTTTGATGGGATAGTGTAGAGGGAGCTTTACTCTGTATCTAACCCGTGCTGTACCTGCCCTGGGAGTGTTTGATGGGAACAGTTGTAGAGGGAGCTTTACTCTGTATCTAACCCGTGCTGTTCCTGCCCTGGGAGTCTTTGATGGGACAGGGTTGAGAGAGCTTTACTCTGTATCTAACCCATGCTGTACCTGCCCTGGGAGTGTTTGATGGGACAGTGTAGAGGGAGCTTTACTCTGTATCTAACCCGTGCTGTACCTGCCCTGGGAGTGTTTGATGGGACAGTGTAGAGGGAGCTTTACTCTGTATCTAACCCGTGCTGTACCTGCCCTGGGAGTGTTTGATGGGACAGTGTAGAGGGAGCTTTACTCTGTATCTAACCCGTGCTGTACCTGACCTGGGAGTGTTTGATGGGACAGTGTAGAGGGAGCTTTACTCTGTATCTAACCACTGCTGTACCTGCCCTGGGAGTGTTTGATGGGAACAGTTGTAGAGGGAGCTTTACTCTGTATCTAACCCGTGCTGTTCCTGCCCTGGGAGTGTTTGATGTGACAGTGCAGAGGGAGCTTTATTCTGTATCTAACCCGTGCTGTACCTGCCCTGGGCGTGTTTGATGTGACAGTGTAGAGGGAACTTTACTCTGTATCTAACCGGTGCTGTACCTGCCCTGTGAGTGTTTGATGGGTCAGTGCAGAGGGAACTTTAATCTGTATCTAACCTGGGCTGTACCTGCCCTGGGAGTGTTTGATGGTTCAGTGTAGAGGGAGCTTTACTCTGTATCTAACCCGTGCTGTATCTGTCCTGGGAGTGTTTGATGAGACAGTGTAGAGGGAGCTTTACTCTGTATCTAACCCGTGCTATACCTGCCCTGGGAGTGTTTGTTGGGATAGTGTAGCGGGAGCTTTACTCTGTATCTCACCCGTGCTGCACCTGCCCTGGGAGTGTTTGATGGTTCAGTGTAGAGGGAGCTTTACTCTGTATCTAACCCGTGCTGTATCTGCCCTGGGAGTGTTTGATGAGACAGTGTAGAGGGAGCTTTACTCTGTATCTAACCCGTGCTGTACCTGCCCTGGGAGTGTTTGTTGGGATAGTGTAGCGGGAGCTTTACTCTGTATCTCACCCGTGCTGGACCTGCCCTGGGAGTGTTTGATGGGAACAGTGTAGAGGGAGATTTACTCTGTATCTAACCCGTGCTGTACCTGCCCTGTGAGTGTTTGTTGGGTCAGTGTAGAGGGAGCTTTACTCTGTATCTAACCCGTGCTGTACCTGCCCTGGGAGTGTTTGATGGGACAGTGTAGAGGGAGCTTTACTCTGTATCTAACCCGTGCTGTACCTGCCCTGGAGTGTTTGATGGGACAGTGTAGAGGAACTTTACTCTGTATCTAACCGTTGCTGTACCTGACCTGGGATTGTTTGATGTGACAGTGTAGAGGGAGCTTTACTCGGTATCTAACCCGTGCTGTACCTGCCCTGGGCGTGTTTGATGTGACAGTGTAGAGGGAACTTTACTCTGTATCTAACCGGTGCTGTACCTGCCCTGTGAGTGTTTGATGGGTCAGTGCAGAGGGAACTTTAATCTGTATCTAACCTGGGCTGTACCTGCCCTGGGAGTGTTTGATGGTTCAGTGTAGAGGGAGCTTTACTCTGTATCTTACCCGTGCTGTATCTGTCCTGGGAGTGTTTGATGAGACAGTGTAGAGGGAGCTTTACTCTGTATCTAACCCGTGCTGCACCTGCCCTGGGAGTGTTTGATGGGAACAGTTGTAGAGGGAGCTTTATTCTGTATCTAACCCGTTCTGTTCCTGCCCTGGGAGTCTTTGATGGGTCAGTGCAGAGAGAGCTTTACTCTGTATCTAACCCGTGCTGTACCTGCCCTGGGAGTGTTTGATGGGACAGTGAAGATGGAGCTTTACTCTGCATCCAACCTGTGCTGCATCTGTCCTGGGAGTGTTTGATTGGACAGTGTAGAGAGTGCTTTGCTCTGTATCTAACCCATGCTGTTGCTGCCCTGGGAGTTTTTGATGGGAACAGTGTAGAGGGAGCTTTACTCTGTGTCTAAACCGTGCTGTACCTGCCCTGGAAGTGTTTGATAGGGCAGTGTAGAGGGAACTTTACTCTGTATCTAACCTGGGCTGTACCTGCCCTGGGAGTGTTTGATGGATCAGTGTAGAGGGAGCTTTACTCTGTATCTAACCCGTGCTGTACCTGTCCTGGAAGTGTTTCATAGGGCAGTGTAGAGGGAGCTTTACTCTGTTTCTAACCCGTGCTGTACCTGCCCTGTGAGTGCTTGATGGGTCAGTGTAGAGGGAGCTTTACTCTGTATCTAACCCGTGGTGTACCTGTCCTGCGAGTCTTTGATGGGACAGTGTAGAGAGAGCTTTACTCTGTATCTGACCCGTGCTGTACCTGCCCTGGGAGTGTTTGATGGAACTCTAAAGGGAGCTTTACTCTGTATCTAACCTGTGCTGCAACTGTCCTGGGAGTGTTTGATGGGACAGTGTAGTGAGCGCTTTATTCTGTATCTAACCCATGCTGTACCTCCCCTGGGTGTGTTTGATGGGACAGTGTAGAGGAAGTTTTACTCTGTATTTAACCCATGCTATACCTCCCCTGGGAGTGTTTGAAAGGGCAGTGCAGATAGAGCTTTACTCTGTATCTGACCCGTGCTGTACCTGCCCTGGGAGTGTTTGATGGAACTCTAAAGGGAGCTTTACTCTGTATCTAACCTGTGCTGCAACTGTCCTGGGAGTGTTTGATGGGACAGTGTAGTGAGCGCTTTATTCTGTATCTAACCCATGCTGTACCTGCACTGGGTTTGTTTGATGGGACCGTGAGGAGAAAGCTTTACTCTGTATCTAACCTGTGCTGTACCTTCACTGGGAGTGTTTGATGGGAAAGTGTGGAGAGAACTTTACTCTGTATCTTACCTGTGCTGTATCTGCCCTGGGAGTGTTTGATGGGACACTGTAGAGGGAGCTTTACTCTGTATCTAACCCGTGCTGTACCTGCACTGGGAGTGTTTGATGGGAACAGTTGTAGAGGGAGCTTTAATCTGTATCTAACCAGTGCTGTACCTGCCCTGGGAGTGTGTGATGGGTCAGTGTAGAGGGAGCTTTACTCTGTATCAAAGCTGTGCTGTACCTACCCTGTGAGTGTTGAACGGGACATTGTGGAGGGAGCATTACTCTGCATCTAACCGGTGCTGCATCTGTCCTGGGAGTGTTTGGTGGGACAGTGCAGAGAGAGCTTTACTCTGTATCTAACCTGTGCTGTACCTACCCTGGGAGTGTTTGATGGGACTCTAAAGGGAGCTTTACTCTGTATCTAACCCGTGCTTTTCCTGTCCTGGGAGTCTTTGATGGGATAGTGCAGAGAGAGCTTTACTCTGTATCTAACCCGTGCTGTACCTGCCCTGGGAGTGTTTGATGGGACTCTAAAGGGAGCTTTACTCTGTATCTAACCTGTGCTGCAGCTGTCCTGGGAGTGTTTGATGGGTCAGTGTAGAGGGAGCTTTACTCTGTATCTAACCCATGCTGTAACTCCCCTGGGTGTGTTTGATGGGACAGTGTAGAGGAAGTTTTACTCTGTATTTAACCCATGCTATAGCTGCCCTGCGAGTGTTTGATGGGACAGTGTAGAGAGCGCTTTACTCTGTATTTAACCCTTGCTGTAGCCTCCCTGGGAGTGTTTGATGGGACAGTGTAGAGGGAGCTTTACTCTCTATTTAACCCGTGCTGTACCTGCCCTGGAGTGTTTGATGGGACAGTGTAGAGGGAACTTAACTCTGTATGTAACCCGTGCTTTACCTGTCCTGGGAGTGTTTGATGGGGCAGTGTAGTGGGAGCTTTACTCTGTATCTAACCGTGCTGTAGCTGCCCTGGGAGTGTTTGATGGGACAGTGTAGAGGAGCTTTACTCTGTATCTAACCCTTGCTGTACCTGCCCTGTGAGTGTTGAACGGGACATTGTGGAGGGAGCTTTACTCTGCATCTAACCTGTGCTGCATCTGTCCTGGGAGTGTTTGGTGGGACAGTGTAGAGAGAGCTTTACTCTGTATCTAACCCGTGCTGTACCTGCCCTGGGAGTGTTTGATGGGACTCTAAAGGGAGCTTTACTCTGTATCTAACCCGTGCTTTTCCTGCCCTGGGAGTCTTTGATGGGACAGTGTAGAGAGAGCTTTACTCTGTATCTAACCCATGCTGTACTTGCCCTGGGAGTGTTTGATGGGACTCTAAAGGGAGCTTTACTCTGTATCTAACCTGTGCTGCAGCTGTCCTGTGAGTGTTTGATGGGACAGTGTAGACAGCGCTTTACTCTGTATCTAACCCATGCTGTAACTCCCCTGGGAGTGTTTGATGGGACAGTGTAGAGGAAGTTTTACTCTCTATTTAACTCGTGCTGTACCTGTCCTGGAAGTGTTTGATAGGGCAGTGTAAGGGAACTTTACTCTGCATCTAACCTGTGCTGCATCTGTCCTGGGAGTGTTTGGTGGGACAGTGTAGAGAGAGCTTTACTCTGTATCTAACCCGTGCTGTACCTACCCTGGGAGTGTTTGATGGGACTCTAAAGGGAGCTTTACTCTGTATCTAACCCGTGCTTTTCCTGCCCTGGGAGTCTTTGATGGGACAGTGTAGAGAGAGCTTTACTCTGTATCTAACCCATGCTGTACTTGCCCTGGGAGTGTTTGATGGGACTCTAAAGGGAGCTTTACTCTGTATCTAACCTGTGCTGCAGCTGTCCTGGGAGTGTTTGATGGGACAGTGTAGAGGAAGTTTTACTCTCTATTTAACTCGTGCTGTACCTGTCCTGGAAGTGTTTGATAGGGCAGTGTAGAGGGAACTTTACTTTGTATCAAACCTGGGCTGTACCTGCCCAGAGAGTGTTTGATGGGAACAGTTGTAGAGGGAGATTTACATTATATCTAACCCCGTGCTGTACCTGCACTGGGAGTTTTTGATGGGAACAGTTGAAGAGGGAGCTTTAATCTGTATCTAACCAGTGCTGTACCTGCCCTGGGAGTGTGTGATGGGTCAGTGTAGAGGGAGCTTTACTCTGTATCAAAGCTGTGCTGTACCTACCCTGTGAGTGTTTGATGGGTCAGTGTAGAGGGAGCTTTACTCTGTATCGAACCCTTGCTGTACCTGCCCTGTGAGTGTTGAACGGGACATTGTGGAGGGAGCTTTACTCTGCATCTAACCTGTGCTGCATCTGTCCTGGGAGTGTTTGGTGGGACAGTGTAGAGAGCGTTTACTCTGTATCTAGCCCCGCGTTGTACCTGCCCTGGGGCTGTTTGATGGGAGAGTGTAGATGGAGCTTTACTCTGTATCTAATCTGTGCTGTACCTGCCCTGGGAGTGTTTGATCAAACATTGTTGAGGAAGTTTTGCTCTGTATTTAACACCGTGCTGTACCTGTCCTGGGAGTGTTTGATGGGACAGTGTAGAGGGAATTTACTCTATATCTAACCCATGCTGTACCTGTCCTGGAAGTGTTTGATAGGGCAGTGTAGAGAGAGCTTTACTCTGTATCTAACATTTGCTGTACCTGCCCTGTGAGTGTTTGATGGGTCAGTGTAGAGAGAGCTTTACTCTGTATCTAATCTGTGCTGTACCTGCCCTGGGAGTGTTTGATGGGATAGTGTAGAAGGATCTTTACACTATATCTAACCCCGTGCTGTACCTGCCCTGGGTTTGTTTGATGGGACCGTGAGGAGAAAGCTTTACTCTGTATCGAAACCGTGCTGTCCCATCCCTGGGAGTGTTTGATGGGACACTGTGGAATGAGATTAACTCTGTATCTAACCAGTGCTGTACGTGTACTGGGATTGTTTGATGGGACAGTGTAGAGGGTGCTTTACTCTATATCTAACCTGTGATGTACCTGCCCTGGGAGTATTTGATGGGGACAGTGTAGAGGGAGATTTAATCTGTATCTAACCCGTTGTGTATCTGCCCTGAGAGTGTTTGATGGGACAGTGTAGAGGGAGCTTTACTCTGTATCTAGGCCATGCTGTACCTGCAGTGGGAGTGTTTGATGGGATAGTGTAGAGGGAGCTTTACTCTGTATCGAATCTGTGCTGTACCTGCCCAGAGAGTGTTTGATGGGAACAGTTGTAGAGGGAGATTTACATTATATCTAACCCCGTGCTGTACCTGCACTGGGTTTGTTTGATGGGACCGTGAGGAGAAAGCTTTACTCTGTATCTAACCTTTGCTGTACCTTCACTGGGAGTGTTTGATGGGGCAGTGTAGTGGGAGCTTTACTCTGTATGTAACCCTTGCTATAGCTGCCCTGGGAGTGTTTGATGGGATAGTGTAGAGGGAGCTTTACTCTGTATCTAACCCGTGCTGTACCTGCACTGGGAGTGTTTGATGGGAACAGTTGTAGAGGGAGCTTTAATCTGTATCTAACCAGTGCTGTACCTGCCCTGGGAGTGTGTGATGGGTCAGTGTAGAGGGAGCTTTACTCTGTATCAAAGCTGTGCTGTACCTACCCTGTGTGTGTTTGATGGGTCAGTGTAGAGGGAGCTTTACTCTGTATCGAACCCTTGCTGTACCTGCCCTGTGAGTGTTTGGTGGGACAGTGTAGAGAGCGTTTACTCTGTATCTAACCCCGCGTTGTACCTGCCCTGGGAGTGTTTGATGGGACCGTGAGGAAAAAGCTTTACTCTGTATCTAACATGTGCTGTACCTGCCCTGGGAGTGTTTGATGATGATGCGGAGATGCCGGTGTTGGACTGGGGTGGACAAAATTGAGAGGTCGCACAACACCAGGTTATAGTCCAACAGTTTTATTTTAAATCAGTTGTATCTTGCTATGTCTTTGATGTGGTACCTTCCTGGCTGACCTGATTAACTTTATCACACCTCGGCAGATAAACAGTCAGGATGATTGAATATAGTTGTCTGCAATTGTAAGTTACACATGCATTGTTCTCTATCTATATATGCTTTGACGATTCTGTATCTCCTCACTTCACCCGACGAAGGAGTTGTAACTCCGAAAGCTTGTGATTTAAAATAAAAATGTTGGACTATAACCTGGTGTTGTGCGACCTCTCAGTGTTTGATGAGACAGTGTAGACAGAGCATTACTCTGCATCTAACCTGTGCTGTATCTGTCCTAGGAGTGTTTGATGGGAGAGTGTAGAGGGAGCTTTACTCTGTATCTAATCTGTGCTGTACCTGCCCTGGGAGTGTTTGATGAGACAGTGTAGACAGAGCATTACTCTGTATCTGTCCTAGGAGTGTTTGATGGGACAGCGTAGAGAGCGCTTTACTTTGTATCTAAACCGGGCTGTACCTGACCTGTGAGTGTTTGATGAGACATTGTTGAGGAAGTTTTACTCTGTATTTAACCCATGCTGTACCTGGGCTGGGAGTGTTTGATGGGACAGTGTAGAGGGAATTTACTCTATATCTAACCCATGCTGTACCTGTCCTGGAAGTGTTTGATAGGGCAGTGTAGAGGGAGCTTTACTCTGTATCTAACATTTGCTGTACCTGCCCTGTGAGTGTTTGATGGGTCAGTGCAGAGAGAGCTTTACTCTGTATCTAATCTGTGCTGTACCTGCCCTGGGAGTGTTTGATGGGATAGTGTAGAAGGATCTTTACACTATATCTAACCCCGTGCTGTACCTGCCCTGGGTTTGTTTGATGGGACCGTGAGGAGAAAGCTTTACTCTGTATGTAATATGTGCTGCAACTATCCTTGGAGTGTTTGATGGGACAGTGTCGAGGAAGCTTTACTCTGTATCGAAACCGTGCTGTCCCATCCCTGGGAGTGTTTGATGGGACACTGTGGAATGAGATTAACTCTGTATCTAACCAGTGCTGTACGTGTACTGGGATTGTTTGATGGGACAGTGTAGAGGGAGCTTTACTCTATATCTAACCTGTGATGTACCTGCCCTGGGAGTATTTGATGGGGACAGTGTAGAGGGAGATTTAATCTGTATCTAACCCGTGGTGTATCTGCCCTGAGAGTGTTTGATGGGACAGTGTAGAGGGAGCTTTACTCTGTATCTAGGCCATGCTGTACCTGCAGTGGGAGTGTTTGATGGGATAGTGTAGAGGGAGCTTTACTCTGTATCTAACCAGTGCTGTAACTGCCCTGGGAGTGTTTGATGGGAACAGTTGTAGAGGGAGCTTTACTCTGTATCTAACCAGTGCTGTACCTGCCCTGGGAGTGTTTGATGGGACAGTGTAGACAGAGCATTACTCTGCATCTAAACTGTGCTGTATCTGTCCTAGGAGTGTTTGATTGGACAGTGTAGAGAGCGCTTTACTTTGTATCTAAACCGGGCTGTACCTGACCTGTGAGTGTTTGATGAGACATTGTTGAGGAAGTTTTACTCTGTATTTAACCCATGCTTTACCTGTCCTGGGAGCGTTTGATGGGACAGTGTAGAGGGAATTTACTCTATATCTAACCCATGCTGTACCTGCCCTGGGATTGTTTGATGGGACCATGAGGAGAAAGCTTTACTCTGTATCTAACATGTGCTGCACCTGTCCTGGGAGTGTTTGATGGGACAGTGTAGGGGGAGCTTTACTCTGTATCAAACCCGTGCTGTACCTGCCCTGGGAATGATTGATGGTACAGTGTAGAGGGAACTTTACTCTGTATCTAACCCGTGCTGTACCTGCCCTGGGAGTGTTTGATGGGAGAGTGTAGAGGGAGCTTTACTCTGTATCTAACCCATGCTGGCCCTGTGCTGGGAGTGTTTGATGGTAACATTGTAGATGGAGCTTTACCCTGTATCTAACCCATGCTGTACCTGCCCTGCGAGTGATTGATGGGGACAGTGTAGAGGGAGATTTACTTTGTATCTAACCCTTGCTGTAACTAGATTCATAGAGTCATAGAGTTATCCAGCACAGAAAGAGGCCCTTCGGCCCATCGTGTCTGCACCGGCCATCAAGCCCTGTCTATTCTAATCCCAGTTTCCAGCACTTGGTCCGTAGCCTTGTATGCTATGGCGTTTCAAGTGCCCATCTAAATGCTTCTTGAATGTTGTGAGGGTTCCTGCCTCTACCACCCTTTCAGGCAGTGAGTTCCAGATTCCAACCACCCTCTGGGTGAAAAAGTTTTTCCCCAAATCCCCTCTAACCCTCCTGCCCCTTACCTTGAAACTATGCCCCCTGGTTATTGACCCCTCTACTAAGTGGGAAAGTTCCTTTCTATCTACCCTATCTATGCCCCTCATAATTTTGTACACCTCAATCAGGTTCCCCCTCAGCCTTCTCTGCTCTAAGGAAAACAACCCCAGCCTGTCCAGTCTCTCTTCATAGCTGAAGCGCTCCAGCCCAGGTAACATCCTGGTGAATCTCCTCTGCACCCTCTCCAATGCAATTACATCCCTCCTATAGTGTGGCGACCAGAACTGCACACAGTATTCCAGCTGTGGCCTAACTAGTGTTTTGTACAGCTCCATCATAACCTCCCTGCTCTTATATTCTATGCCTCGGCTAATGAAAGGCAAGTATCCCATATGCCTTTTTAACCATCTTATCTACCTGTCCTGCTGCCTTCAGGGATCTATGAACATCAACACCAAGGTCCCTCTGATCCTCTGTCCTTCCTAGGGTCCTACCATTCATTGTGTATTCCCTTGCCTTGTTTGTCCTCCCAAAATGCATCACCTCACACTTTTCAGGGTTAAATTCCATTTGCCACTGTTCTGCCCATCTAACCATCCCGTCTATATCGTCCTGTAGCCTGAGGCTTCCCTCCTCGCTATTTACCATTCCACTAATTTTCGTGTCATCTGCGAACTTACTGATCATACCTCCTACATTCATATCTGAATCATTAATGTACACTACAAACAGCAAGGGACCCAGCACCGGTCCCTGCGGTACACCACTGGACACAGGCTTCCAGTCACAAAAACAAACTTCAACCATCACCCTCTGCCTCCTGCCACTAAGCCAATTTTGGATCCAATGTGCCAAATTGCCCTGGATCCCATGGGCTCTTACCTTCTTGACCAGTCTCCCATGTGGGACTTTGTCAAAAGCCTTACTGAAGTCCATGTAGACTACATCAACTGCACTACCCTCATCCACACACCTAGTCACCCCATCGAAAAATTAAATCAAATTGGTTAGACATGATCTCCCCCTGACAAAGCCATGCTGACTATCCCTGATTAATCCCTGCCTCTCCAAGTGGAGACTAATTCTGTCCCTCAAAATTTTTTCCAATAATTTCCCTACCACTGATGTTAGGCTCACAGGCCTGTAATTCCCTGGTTTATCCCTACTACCCTTCTTGTACAATGGAACCACGTTAGATGTTCTCCAGTACTCTGCCACATCCCCTGTGGTCATGATGCGGAGATGCCGGTGTTGGACTGGGGTGGACAAAATTGAGAGGTCGCACAACACCAGGTTATAGTCCAACAGTTTTATTAGAAATCACAAGCTTTCGGAGCAATCGATAGCTCCGAAAGCTTGTGATTTCAAATAAAACTGTTGGACTATAACCTGGTGTTGTGCGACCTCTCAATTTTGGACATCCCCTGTGGCCAGAGAGGTTCTGAAAATCTGTGTCAGACCCCCTACAATCTCCTCCCTTGCCTCACACAGCAGCCTGGGATACATTCTGTCGGGCCTGGGGATTTATCCACTTTTAAGTCCGCTAAAACCACTAGTACCTCCTCCCTCTCAATACTAATTTGTTCAAGTATATCACAATCCCCCTGCCTGATTTCTATGCCTACATCGTCCTTCTCCATAGTGAACACAGATGCAAAATATTCATTTAAAACCTCACCTACATCTTCCGGCTTTACAAACAGATTGCCACTTTGGTCCCTAATGGGCCCTACTCTTTCCCTGGTTATCCTCTTGCCCTTAATATACTTATAAAACACCTTGGGATTTTCCCTTATTTTGCCCGCCAGTGTTTTATCATGCCCCTTCGTCACTCTCCTAATTTCTTTTTTAAGTACCCCCCTGCACTTTCTATACTTCTCTACGGCTTCCACTGTTTTTAGTCCTTTGTATCTGCCAAAAGACTCCCTTTTTTTCCTATTTCATTCTTGTATATCCCTTGACATCCAGGGTTCCCTGGTCTTGTTGGTCCCACCTTTGACCTTTACAGGAACATGTTGGCGTTGTACTCTCTCTATTTCCTTTCTGAAAGACTCCCACTGCTCTGATGTGGATTTTCCTACAAGTAGCTGATCCCAGTCCACTTTGGCCAGATCCTGCCTTATTATATTAAAATCGGCCTTCCCCCAATTTAGAACCTTTATTGCCGGTCCATCTTTGTCCTTTTCCATGACTACCTTAAATCTCACCGAATTATGGTCACTGTCACCAAAATGCTCTCCTACTGACACTTCTACCACTTGCCTGGCTGCATTCCCCAGAATTAGGTCCAGTAACGGCCCCTCACTTGTAGGACTTTCTACATGCTGGCTCAAAAAGCTCTCCTGGATGCACTTTAAGAATTTCGCACCCTCTAAGCCTTTCACACTCTGACTATCCCAGTTAATATTGGGGAAGTTGAAATCCCCTCCTATTATTACCCTATTATTTCTACACTACTCTGAGATTTGCCTACATATCTGTTCCTCTATCTCCCCCTGACTGTTTGGGGGCCTATAGTACACTCCCAGCAAAGTGCTTGCCCCCTTTTTGTTTTTAAGATCTACCCATATGGCCTCATTAGAGGAACCTGCTAAGATATCATCCCTCCTTACAGCAGTAATTGACTCCTTGATTAATATTGCGACCTCCCCTCCTCTTTTACACCCCCCTCTGTCTCGCCTGAAGATTCTATACCCCGGAATATTGAGCTGCCAGTCCTGCCCCTCCCTCAACCATGTCTCTGTGATAGCAACAATATCATACTCCCCTGTGTTCATCAACACCTTCAATTCATCTGCCTTACTCGCAAGACTCCTTGCATTAAAATAAATGCCATCCAGCCTTGCCATACTCCCTTGTGCCGTTACATATTTGCTCTGCCTTCCAGGCTGACTTGTTTTTTCTGCTATATTTGGCTGTGCATCACCCCCTACTTTAGCTCCACTCCGTATCCCATCCCCTTGCCAAGTTAGTTTAAACCCACCGCCCCCCCCCGCCCGCCAACAGCACTAGCAAACCGCCCCGCAAGGATGTTGGTCTCGTTCCGGTTCAGATGCAACCCGTCCGACTTGTACAGGTCCCACCTTCCCCAAAAGCAGACCCAGTGATCCAGGAAACTAAAGCCCTCCCTCGTGCACCAACTCTTTAGCCACGCATTCATCTGCTCTATCCTCCTATTCCTATACTCACTAGCACGTGGCACCGGGAGTAATCCGATGGGCACCGTGCCGAGCACTCAGACAAACCCGCAATCGCAGGGAGCTGGTGGGCAAGCCTGGTCCGGGCCTTCCAGTGCCAATGGGCATCGACAGATTCCTCGCCATCTGCAGAAACTGCTCAAAGGAGAGCCCCAAGCTCTGGGGGTGAGAACAGAAATATCCAGCCATTTGGGAGAGCGTTGTAGCAACAAGAGGAAATCCTGTTCATGTCGATCCGAGACACCCGGGGACAGGCATCGATAAAGCCAAAGAGAGATAGATAGACAACTAGAGATAGATACAGGGAAAGAGATAGAGAGCAGAATGGCCTCCTCCTGTTCCTGTGTAACAGGCTCGAGGGGCTGAATGGCCTCCTCCTGTTCCTGTGTAACAGGCTCGAGGGGCTGAATGGCCTCCTCCTGTTCCTGTGTAACAGGCTCGAGGGGCTGAATGGCCTCCTCCTGTTCCTGTGTAACAGGCTCGAGGGGCTGAATGGCCTCCTCCTGTTCCTGTGTAACAGGCTCGAGGGGCTGAATGGCCTCCTCCTGTTCCTGTGTAACAGGCTCGAGGGGCTGAATGGCCTCCTCCTGTTCCTGTGTAACAGGCTCGAGGGGCTGAATGGCCTCCTCCTGTTCCTGTGTAACAGGCTCGAGGGGCTGAATGGCCTCCTCCTGTTCCTGTGTAACAGGCTCGAGGGGCAGAATGGCCTCCTCCTGTTCCTGTGTAACAGACTCGAGGGGCTGAATGGCCTCCTCCTGTTCCTGTGTCACAGGCTCGAGGGGCTGAATGGCCTCCTCCTGTTCCTGTGTAACAGGCTCGAGGGGCTGAATGGCCTCCTCCTGTTCCTGTGTAACAGACTCGAGGGGCTGAATGGCCTCCTCCTGTTCCTGTGTAACAGGCTCGAGGGGGCTGAATGGCCTCCTCATGTTCCTGCGTAACAGGCTCGAGAGGCTGAATGGCCTCCTCCTGTTCCTGTGTAACAGGCTCGAGGGGCTGAATGGCCTCCTGTTCCTGTGTAACAGACTTCAGGGGCTGAATAGCCTAATCCTGTTCCTGTAGTATCAGGCTCGAGGGGCTGAATGGCCTCCTCCTGTTCCTGTGTAACAGGCTCGAGGGGCTGAATGGACCTCCTCCTGTTCCTGTGTAACAGGCTCGAGGGGCTGAATGGCCTCCTCCTGTTCCTGTGTAACAGGCTCGAGGGGCTGAATGGCCTCCTCCTGTTCCTGTGTAACAGGCTCGAGGGGCTGAATGGGCCTCCTCCTGTTCCTGTGTAACAGGCTTGAGGGGCTGAATGGGCCTCCTCCTGTTCCTGTGTAACAGGCTTGAGGGGCTGAATGGCCTCCTCCTGTTCATGTGTAACAGGCTTCAGAGTTTGAATGGGCCTCCCCCTGTTCCTGTGTATCAGGCTCGAGGGGCTGAATGGCCTCCTCCTGTTCCTGTGTAACAGGCTCGAGGGGCTGAATGGCCTCCTCCTGTTCCTGTGTAACAGGCTCAAGGGGCTGAATGGCCTCCTCCTGTTCCTGTGTAAAAGGCTCGAGGGGCTGAATGGCCTCCTCCTGTTCCTGTGTAACAGGCTCGAGGGGCTGAATGGCCTCCTGTTCCTGTGTAAAAGGCTCGAGGGGCTGAATGGCCTCCTCCTGTTGCTGTGTAACAGGCTTGAGGGGCTGAATGGGCCTCCTCCTGTATCTGTGTAACAGGCTCGAGGGTCTGAATGGCGTCCTACTGTTCCTGTGTAACAGGCTCGAGTGGCTGAATGGCCTCCTCCAGTTCCTGTGTAACAGACTCGAGGGACTGAATGGCCTCCTCCTCCTCCTGTGTAACACACTCGAGGGGCTGAATGGCCTCCTCCTGTTCCTGTATAACAGACTCGAGGGACTGTCGGAGGGGCAGTACTGAGGCAAGCCGCACTGTCAGAATGCAGTACCGAGGGAGCGCTGCACTGTCGGAGGGGCAGTACTGAGGAAGCGCTGCACTGTCGGAGGGGATGTACTGAGGGAGCGCTGCACTGTCGGAGGGGCAGTACTGAGTGAGCGCTGCACTGTCCGAGGGGCACTACAAAGGGAGCGCTGCACTGTTGGATGGGCAGTACTGAGGGAGCGCTGCACTGTTGGAGAGGCAGTACTGAGGGACCACTGCACTGTTGGAGGGGCAGTACTGAGGGAGCGCTGCAGTGTCGGAGGGGCGGTACTGAGGCAGCGCTGCACTGTCAGAGGGGCATTACTGAGGGAACGCTGCACTGTCGGAGGGGCAGTACTGAGGGAGCGCTGCACTGTCGGAGAGGCAGTACTGAGGGTGCGCCGCACTGACGGAGGGGCAGTACTGAGGGAGCGCTGCACTGTCAGAGGAGTATTACTGAGGGAACGCTGCACTGTCGAAGGGGGAGTACCGAGGGAGCGTTGCACTGTCGGAGAGGCAATACTGAGGGAGCACCGCACTGACGGAGGGGCAGTACTGAGGGAGCGCTGCAGTGTCAGAGGTGCATTACTGAGGGAACGCTGCACTGTCGGAGGGGCAGTACTGAGGGAGCGCTGCACTGTCGGAAGGGTAGTAGTGATGGAGTGCTGCACTGTCGGAGGGGCAGTACTGAGGGACCACTGCACTGTCAGAGGGGCAGTACTGAGGGAGCGCTGCACTGTTGGAGGGGCAGTAATGTGAGAACGCCGCACTTTCGGAGAGGCAATATTGAGTGAGCGCTGCACTGTCTGAGTGTTAGTAGTGAGGCAGCACTGCACTGTCGGAGAGGCATTGCTGAGGGAGCGCTGTACTGTCGGAGGGGCATGACTAAGGGAGCGCTGCACTGTCGGAGGGGCATTACTAAGGGAGCGCTGTTCTGTCGGAGGGTCAGTACTGAGGGAGCTCGGTAATGTTGGAGGGGCAGTACTGAGGGAGCTACACTGTCAGAGGGGCAGTACTGAGGGAGCGCAGCACTGTCAGAGGGTCAGTACTGAGGGAGCGCTGCACTTTCGGAGGGGCAGTACTGAGGGAGCGCTGCACTGTCGGAGGGACAGTACTGAGGGAGCGCTGCACTTGCGGAAGGGCAGTACTGAGGAATGCTGCACTGTCGGAGGGGCAGTACTGAGGGAGCGCTGCACTGTCGGAGGCGCAGAACTGAGGGAGCTCTGCACTGTCGGAGGGGCAGTACTGAGGAAGCGTTGCACTGTCAGAGATGCAGTAATGAGGAATGCTGCACTGTCGGAGGGGCAGTACCGAGGGAGCGCTGCACTGTCGGAGAGGCAGTACTGAGGGAGCGCAGCACTTTCGGAGGGACATTACTGAGGGAGCGCTGCACTGTCGGAGGGGCAGTACTGAGGGAGCGCTGCACTGTCGGAGGGGCATGAATGAGGGAGCGCTGCACTGTCAGAGGGGCAGTACTGAGGGAGCGCTGCACTTTCGGAGTGGCAGTACTGAGGGAGCGCTGCACTGTGGGAGGGGCAGTACTGGGGGAGCGCTGCACTTTCGGAGTGGCAGTACTGAGGGAGCGCTGCACTGTGGGAGGGGCAGTACTGGGGGAGCGCTGCACTTTCGGAGGGGCAGTACTGAGGGAGCGCTACACTGTGGGAAGGGCCGTACTGAGGGAGCACCGCACTGTTGGAGAGACAGTACTGAGGGAGCGCCGCACTGTCGGAGGGGAAGTACTGAGGGAGCTCTGCAGTGTCGGAGGGGCAGTACTGAGGGAGAGCTGCACTGTCGGAGGGGCAGTACTGAGGGTGCGCTGCACTGTCGGAGGGGCAGTACTGAGGGAGCGCTGCACTCTCGGAGAGCAAGTACTGAGGGTGCGCTGCACTGTCGGAGGGGCAGTACTGAGGGTGCGCTGCACTGTCGGAGGGGCAGTACTGAGGGAGCGCTGCACTCTCGGAGGGGCAGTACTGAGGGAGAGCTGCACTGTCGGAGGGGCAGTACTGAGGGAGCGCTGCACACTCTTGGAGGGGCAGTACTGAGGGAGAGCTGCACTGTCGGAGGGGTAGTACTGAGGGTGTGCTGCACTGTCGGAGAGCCAGTACTGAGGGAGCGCTGCAGTGTCGGAGGAAATATTTCTTTCCTTCTTTCATCAAAATGTAATTGATTCCTTCCCCAAGACCCTCCAACCCTCCGTATCTCTGTAACTTCCTCTAGCCCCATAACCCTCCCTGTCTCTGTAACCTCCACCAGCCCCTACAACCCTCCCTATCTCTGTAACCTCCTCCAGCCCTACAACCCTCCCTATCTCTGTAACCTCCTCCAGCCCTACAACCCTCCCTATCTCTGTAACTTCCTCCAGCCCCTACAACCCTCCCTATCTCTGTAACCTCCTCCACCCTCTACAACCCTCCATATCTCTGAAACCTCCTCCAGCCCTACAACCCTCCTTATCTCTCTAACCTCCTCCAGCCCTACAACCCTCCCTGTCTCTGTAACTTCCTCCAGCCCTACACCCTCCCTATCTCTGTAAACCCCTCCAGCCCCACAACACTCCCTATCTCTGTAACCTCCTCCAGCCCCTACACCCCTCCCTATCTCTGTAACCTTCTCCACCCTCTTCAACCCTCCCTATCTCTGTAACCTCCTCCAGCCCTACAACCCTCCCTATCTCTGTAACTTCCTCCAGCCCCTACAACCCTCCCTATCTCTGTAACTTCCTCCAGCCCCTACAAAACTCCCTATCTCTGTAACCTCCTCCAGCCCCTACAACCCTCCCTATCTCTGTAACCACCTCCAGCCCTACAACCCTCCCTATCTCTGTAACTTCCTCCAGCCCCTACAACCCTCCCTATCTCTGTAACCTCCTCCAGCCCTACAACCCTCCCTATCTCTGTAACCTTCCTCCAGCCCTCTTCAACCCTCCCTATCTCTGTAACCTCCTCCAGCCCTACAACCCTCCCTATCTCTGTAACCTCCTCCAGCACCTACAACCCAGTTGATTCTCTGCGCTCCTCCAATTCTAGCCTCTTGCGCAGAACCGATTTACATCGCTCCACCATTGGTGGCCGTGCCTTCAGCTGCCTGGGCCCCAAGCTCTGGATTTAACTCCCTAAACCTCTCCGCCTCTCTCTCCTCCTTTAAGACGCTCCTTAAAACCTCCCTCGTTGACTGAACGTTTGGTCACCTGCCCTAATATCTGCTGCTGTGGCTTGGCATCAAATTCACTGTCTGATTTACACTCCCGTGAGGCACCTTGGGACGTCTTACTCAGTTATAGGCGCTGTGTCAATGGGAGTTGCTGCTCCTTTTGAGTCCGAGGAGTTCTCCTGCGAGCCTGTGCAGTTTAATCGCAGCGAGTCGGGTGAAAGTCTTACCACAGCAGTGCGGCAGTCAGCAGGAGGAGACACTTCATGACGATCCTTCTGGTCTCTTCTGATGGCCGGTCGCTCGTCGAGACAGAGAGCAGGTGTGAGGAGACCGGGGGAAACAGAGAGATCTGTATCAGGCACTTCACACGCCCAGCCCCGCGCCGCGCCCCACACCCACTCAACACAGCTGGCAACTGAATGACACAACAGAAGGCAGACAGAGACAACATCTGGCCTGGCCGCTCGCCAGCCATCATTGACCGCACAATGGGACAAAAGCTGGTCACAGGATCGACACCGGCCCCACCTTCAGAAACAGGGATTGTTCTCCATCGGGGCGGAAAAGGTTACCAGAGAAAGCACTCCTGTTTCTGTGGCGCCTTTCACCACCTCCGGACGGCCCAAAGCGACTCACAGCCCACGAAGTCCTGTTTACGGAAGTGTGGTCACTGTTGTAATGTCGCAAAACGCAGCAGTCAATTTGCGCACAGCAAGATCCCACAAGCAGCAATGTGATCAATGAGAAGATATTCTGCTTTGTTTAATGGTGTTGGTTGAAGGATAAATATTGGTTCCACAAGACTGGGAATAACTAACCTGCTCCCTCAGTACTGCCCCTCCGACCGTGCGGCGCTCCCTCAGTACTGCCCTCCAACAGTGCAGCACTCCCTCAGTACTGCCCCTCCGACAGTGCAGTGCTCCCTCAGTAATGTCCCTCCGACAGTGCAGCGCTCCCTCAGTACTGCTCCTCCGACAGTGCGGCCCTCCCTCAGTACTGCCCCTCCGACAGTGCAGCACTCCCTCAGTACTGCCCCTCCGACAGTGCAGCACTCCCTCAGTACTGCTCCTCCGACAGTGCAGCGCTCCCTCAGTACTGCCCCTCCGACAGTGCGGCACTCCCTCAGTACTGCCCCTCCGACAGTGCGGCGCTCCCTCAGTACTGCCCCTCCGACAGTGCAGCGCTCCCTCAGTACTGCCCCTCCGACAGTGCATTGCTCCCTCAGTACTGACCCTCCGACAGTGTAGCGCTGCCTCAGTCCTGTCCCTCCGACAGTGCGGTGCTCCCTCAGTACTGCCCCACCGACAGTGCAACGCTCCCTCAGTACTGTCCCTCCGAGAGTGCGGCGCTCCCTCAGTACTGTCCCTCCAACAGTGCGGCGCTCCCTCAGTACGGCCCTTCCCACAGTGTAGCGCACCCTCAGTACTGCCCCTCAGAAAGTGCGGTGCTCTCTCAGTACTGCCCCTCCGACAGAGCAGCACTCCCTCAGTACTGCCCCTCCGACAGAGCAGCACTCCCTCAGTACTGCCCCTCCGACAGAGCAGCACTCCCTCAGTACTGCCCCTCCGACAGTGCAGCACTCCCTCAGTACTGCCCCTCCGACAGTGCAGCGCTCCCTCAGTACTGCCCCTCCGACAGTGCAGCACTCCCTCAGTACTGCCCCTCCGACAGTGCAGCTCTCCCTCAGTACTGCCCCTCCGACAGTGCAGCTCTCCCTCAGTACTGCCCCTTCGACAGTGTGGCTCTCCCTCAGTACTGCCCCTCCGACACTGCCGTGCTCCCTCAGTACTAACCCTCCGACACTGCCGTGCTCCCTCAGTACTGACCCTCCGACAGTGCAGCGCTCCCTCAGTACTGCCCCTCCGACAGTGCAGCGCTCCCTCAGTACTGCCCCTCCGACAGAGCAGCGCTCCCTCAGTACTGCCCCTCCGACAGTGCAGCGCTCCCTCAGTACTGCCCCTCCGACAGTGCAGCGCTCCCTCAGTACTGCCCCTCTGACAGTGCGGCGCTCCCTCAGTACTGCCCATCCGACAGTGCAGCGCTCCCTCAGTACTGCCCCTCCGACAGTGCCGTGCTCCCTCAGTGCTGATAGTGGGAGTGTCGGCCTGGATTACGGGCTCAAATCTCTGGAGTGGGACTCAAACCTGCGACCTTCTTGCTTTGAGGTGAGAGACTGTTACCCCTGAACCACAGAGATTTAATCGAGGTGTTCAAAAATCATGAAGGGTTCTGTTAGGGTAAATAAGGAGAAAGTGTTTCCAGTGGCAGGAGGGTCGGTAACCAGAGGACAACAGATTTAAGATAATCGGCAAACGAACCAGAGGGGGAGATGAGGAGAAATGTTTTTACGCAGCGAGTTGTTGTGATCTGGAACGCGCTGCCTGAAAGGGCGGTGGAAGCAGATTCAATAGGAACTTTCAAAAGGGAATTGGATAAATACTTGAAGGGGAAAAAGTTGCAGGGCTATGGGGAAAGAGCTGGGGGAGTGTGGGATTAATTGGACAGCTCTTTCAAAGAGCCGGCGCAGGCCCGATGGGCCGAATGGCCTCCTCCTGCGCTGTGTCATTCTGTGATTCGCAGACGGTTGCTCTGGGCGGTTGAAGCGCTCCTTCTCGCTCAGGATCACACAGCTGGACAGATAAAGGGTTCGTATTGTCGGTAAATACTGGGCCAGAAATTGATCTGGCTCCGTTCCCGCGGGTGTAAGGAGCAGGCGCGGTAATACATACCGCGTCTGCCGTTTCGTCTTTTCCACGGAGAAAATTCATCTTCTGGCTGATTGAGTGCTGGGCAGCGTATGACGTCACACTGCCCTGCAGCGCAGCGTGCGCGTTGCATCGCGTGCGATGTGGAGTGAAGACACGCCCATTAAGGTCTCTTTTCCATAGGCCACGCCCCCGATTTTTTTCTCCACTGAAACCATTGTACAGCTGCTGAAGACACAGTTTTCTCACTGTTTTAGGTGGAATTTGCAGTAAGTAGGATTTAAATGCATGGTTTTGTAAACTTTTAAAGATTTTTAGTATAATTTGAGTAATGTTAAACATTTGCAAAGAGATTTAAAGTAATTTAAATAGTTTTAAAAGCACAGAAATCATTTTTTTCAGAGATTTAACTGTTTATAATCAGCAAACGAAATTGGCTGCTATCAGCACTATCCAATTTATCAAAATAACACAGAATTTCAGTGATGATGATCTCCGTACACTTCTTGACGAGGTAGAATCGAAACGTTCACGGATAATTGGAACTCAGAAGTCCAAGCCGCCGCGAAAAGGCCAAATGGCAGCGTGGAAAGAGGTTGCTCAAAGTGTGAGCGCAACCTCGACCATTCCACGTACAGCTGAGCAATGTCGCAAAAAATTCAGCGATTTATATCGAACGCTGAAGGTTTGTATAGTTATAACAAAAGTCAATGTTAAAATGTCTTAACATTTAAAATGAAAAGCCTTGAAAAAGTGTTTGTTTGCTAAGCTGAGTTAACTGAAGTCACAAGATGCTCCCATAAATTTTTATGGCTTTTGTAGCCAGGCAAGTCTCATAAAATGCTAATGTCATCTTGATTGAAATGCTTTGAGTTGCTTACTGAGTCCTCTTGAAGGACAGTTGCAGAAACCCAATGTGGAAGTGCAGCTTAGTAAAATAAATGAGTCTCTTGAAGGACTCATGCGAATAATTTCTGCTGCAATTACTGTGACTCCATCAGAACCAACCTTACCTGCTCCCAGCGCAGAATCAGTGCAGGTCCAAGAGCCACCAACGATGATGCAATCAAGAAAGCGCAAGAGACGTTAGGGTGTTGCATGTTCCACAATGCACATCCATTGACCCTCAGGATAGTTTATTTGTGGTTAAATTTTTCAAGTGTTTAATTTTTAGTTTTATTTAAAACTTACATGTTTACATTTTTCTTTATTTATATATTTGACACTGAAACTGAAAGTTAGCTTTTCATTGAAAAAGTACAGCCTTTAGTCACATTATAAAAATTCAAATTGTTTATTTTCACAAAAAAATTGAACATTTAAACTTGTTTACATTTAGGAAAGAGTTATTTCCCATCTTGAATGTCTTTACTGCATTAACGAAGCAAAAAAGTTACTGAGAACTGTTAACAAATTTTTAAAAAACCTATTTCTGTTTACGATTGTTTACAAAGTTGAAAAGTAGCTAGTTAACATTGAAAAGTTATAAACTATGTAAAGCAACAATGAACCTCAGAAGTCTGTAATGCTGCAATAAAAGAGCACTGTTTCACTTTAAATTGTGTCTGTACCTTTATTTGCCTTGCTGGTGGAGAGGGAGGGGGAGGGGGAGAGGGAGAGGGAGGGGGAGAGGGAGAGGGAGGGGGAGAGGGAGGGAGGGGGAGAGGGAGGGGGAGGGGAGGGGGAGGGGGAGGGGGAGGGGGAGAGGGAGGGGGAGGGGGAGAGGGAGGGGGAGGGGGAGAGGGAGGGGGAGGGGGAGGGGGAGAGGGAGGGGGAGAGGGAGGGGGAGAGGGAGGGGGAGGTACAAGGCGACACTACCTCGTGAAGGTGTTGGCTACCAGCTGCTCCCGAGCAGCCTTACTTTGAGCAGCAGTTGGCTCTTCCCCATCATGCCTTCCCACAGGCACATTGGCATTGTCCACGTCCTCCATTTCTGCAGGTAGTTCATCTGCAGCGTTAAGGGTCAGTCCTTCCTGCAGGGCAAAGTTATGCAAATCACAACAGGCCACCACAATCTTTGCCACTTTCTGAGGAGAATACTGCAAGGTCCCCCCTGACCTGTCCAGGCACCGGAAGCGTGATTTCAGAACTCCAATTGTCCTCTCCACCACTTGCCGTGTGGACACGTGTGCCTGGTTGTATCTGTCCTGAGCCTCATTATTGGTCTTGCGGTAGGGAGTCATCAGCCATGGTCTTAGCGGGTAGCCCTTGTCGCCCAATATCCATGCGGATCCTGGAGGCAATGCGTTGAGGACGCCATATAAGTCAGAGTTACGGAGGACGATTGCAAAAGGGCATCTTTCTCTCACACAGGCTTCCTCCTCAAACTGAAAGTTGTAATGAAGAAATGGAAATAGTTGTTAAAGTAACTTTAGTTAAGTGAGTGGCTATAAAATCAGGTCAGGCTATGGTGGGATACGTGCGCTATCAGCTTGGGAACACATCTACCCGCCACACGGCCCTAGCTGATTTTCCAAAACTGTAACATTTTCATAAATTCATACATACATACATACATACTTACTTACTTACTCATTTTCATCTTTAAAACTTTTTGAAATGTAAACAGTTCATTTTTAAACTTTCATTTTCACAGATAGATACCTAAATATGCCTTGTACACACCCACAGTTGCTATACTACTCCAAATGGTCAAAACCCGTTTTTAAAATTTTTTTTTTAAACTCTTAACTTATATAAGACTTCATTTAAAACTTTTGTGTCTTTCAGATTTAAAAAACTCACCTCAGTAGCCACACTCCAAAAGGATTTCTTCCTCCTACTATCTCGGTAAATGAATAAATGGCTGCTGCTCCTGGTTTTAAAATGTGTAACTGCTAGGAGCTTACACACACTACTCTCATTCACAAAATACATGAATTTTCCGACGCACGCGCAGAATCACCAGCCCACGCGATTACTCGCATATCCATGAAACTGACCAGACATGAAGTGCCGGTTTTCAGCGCATGCGCAGTGCATGCAGAAAACCGGCAATTGCAGAGGGAATACGCGAGTGTACGCAGTGCGTACTCTCGCGCACCAGGATGAATTTTTGGGCCATTGTCTTTCTATTACATTGTGGGACAGACGGTGGGAAAACAGGATTTCCACGCTCTGAATGGTTGCTTTCTTTCAGTTAGCATGCACACCTGTCGCTGAGCACTCCCTTCTACTTTCTTTTATTCATTGATTCTCGGGGAATGTGGGCGCGGCTGGCCAAACCGGCCTTTATTGCCCATCCCTAGTCGCCCCGAGAAGGTGGCGGTTCTTGAAGCGCTGGCTACTGGGTTTGATCCCAACTGAGCAACTGGGGAGGTCCACCTCAGCGTCCTGGGGACTGGAGTCACAGTGAGTTGGTCACACCGCAGGTTAAGGCCAGCGTAGATAGTACATGGGTGACCAAAAGGCAGAGCAAGGGCAGGAAGGTAGTGCAGAAATCCCCTGGGGTTGTCTCCCTTAGCAACAGGTTCACCGCCTTAGGTGCTGTTGTCGGGGGGGATGACTCATCGGGGGAAGGCACCAGCAGCCAGGCTCATGGCACCATGACTGGCTCTGTTGCAAAGAAGGGAGGGAAAAAGAGTGGCAGGGCTATAGTAATAGGGGATTCGATTGTAAGGGGAATAGATAGGGGTTTCTGTGGTCGCGACCGAGACTCCAGGATGGTATGTTGCCTCCCTGGTGCAAGGGTCAAGGATGTCTCGGCGTGGGTGCAGAACATTCTGGAGGGGGAGGGGGAACAGCCAGTTGTCGTGATACATGTTGGTACCAACGACGTAGCTAAAAAAAGGGAAGAGGTCCTACAAGTAGAATTTAGGGAGTTAGGAGCCAAGCTAAAAAGTAGGACCTCGAAGGTAGTAATCTCTGGATTACTACCAGTGCCACGTGCTAGTAAGAGTACAGAGAACAGGATAGTTAGGCTAAATACGTGGCTTGAGCAGTGGTGTAAGAGGGAGGGTTTTAAATTTTTGAGGCATTGGAACCAGTTTTGTGGTAGGTGTGACCTATACAAAAGGGAAGGTCTACACCTGTGCAAAGATGGAACTGATGTTCTCGGGGTAATTTTTGATAAAGCAGTTCGGGAGCATTTAAACTAGTATGGCAGGGGGCTAGAAACCTATGTAGTGAAATAGAGGAAAGTGAAAGGCAGACAGAAATAAATGGTAAAAGGGTGAGGAACAAAAAACAAAGGGCCAAACTAATTCATAAAAAATGTGAGCATAAAAAAAGCCTGAGGATTTTATACCTTAATGCGAGAAGCATCAGGAACAAGGTAGATGAATTAGCTGTGGAAATCGAGGTTAATAATTATGATCTAATTGGGATTACGGAAACATGGTTGCAGGGTGAGCAGGGCTGGGAGCTTAACATACAGGGGTATTCAGTATTTAGGAAGGATCGACAAAAAAGAAAGGGAGGAGGGGTAGCATTGCTGGTAAAAGAGGGGATAAATGCAATTGAAAGGAAGGATATTAACTCAGTTAATACAGAATCTATATGGGTGGAGCTAAGAAATAGCGAGGGGCGAAAAACATTAATAGGAGTGGTATATAGGCCTCCAAATAGTAAAATAGAGGTTGGGGAGGGCATCACGAGGGAAATTAGAGAAGCGTGCAATAAGAGCACAGCTGTCATCATAGGTGACTTTAACTTACATATAGATTGGACTAGCCTAATCAGTAAAAATAATGAGGAGGAGGAATTCCTTGAGTGTTTAAGGGATGGTTATCTGGATCAATATGTCGAAGAACCAACTCGGGAACAGGCTATATTGGACTGGGTACTGTGCAATGAGAAGGGACTAATTAGTAATCTTGTTGTACGGGGACCCTTGGGTCAGAGCGATCATAACATGATCGATTTCTCACTCGAAATGGAGAGCGAAGAAATTGACTCAGAGACTAAGGTCCTGAATTTAAACAAGGGGAATTATGATGCCATTAGACGGGAACTGAGTAGGTCTGATTGGACAACGTTCCTGGGAGGACTGGAGGTAGATAAACAATGGCAAGCATTTAAAGATAGAATGACAAAATTGCAAAAATTGTTTATACCAATCTGGCATAAAAGGAAATCTAAAAAGGTGACTCAACCGTGGATAACAGGGGAAATTAGAGACAGCATAAAATCCAAAGATAGGGCGTATAAATTAGCCAAAAAAAGCGCCAGAACGGAAGATTGGGAACAGTTTAAGATAGAGCAAAGGAGGACAAAGGGCTTAATCAAGAGGGGCAAAATAGCTTACGAAAGCAAGCTGGCGGAAAATATTAAAACTAACTCCAAAAGCTTTTATAAGTATATCAAGAGGAAAAGACTGGTGAAAACCAAAGTTGGTCCATTGCAGTCAGATACGGGGGAATATATAACGGGAAATAAGGAAATGGCAGACCAACTAAATGCATACTTTGGGTCAGTCTTTACGAAGGAAGACACAAAAAACCTCCCTGGGATATCGGGAAAAATAGGGACATTGGCAAAGGAGGAACTGACGCAAATCAATATCTCTAAGGATATGGTGTTAAGGAAGCTAAAGGGATTGAAGGCGGACAAATCCCCAGGGCCTGATAACATGCATCCTAGGGTACTGAAGGAGGTGGCCCTAGAGATAGCGGATGCACTAAGTATGATTTTTCAGAATTCATTAGACTCGGGAACGGTGCCCATGGATTGGAGGGTAGCTAACGTTACCCCACTATTCAAAAAGGGGGGTAGGGAAAAAGCAGGTAATTACAGACCTGTAAGCCTTACATCAGTTGTGGGCAAAATGCTGGAGTCCATCATTAAGGATGAAATAGCGGAGCACTTAGCAAATGGGGACAGGATAGGACAGAGTCAACATGGATTTACAAAGGGTAAATCGTGCTTGACGAATCTATTGGAATTTTTTGAGGGAGTAACTGGTAAAATAGATGGGGGAGAGCCAGTAGATGTGGTGTACCTGGACTTCCAAAAGGCCTTCGACAAGGTCCCACATAAAAGATTAGCATGGAAAATTGAAGCTCATGGGATAAAGGGGAAAGTATTGACGTGGATAGAGAACTGGCTGTCAGATAGAAAACAGAGAGTTGGAATAAACGGCTCATTTTCTGAATGGCAGGCAGTAACAAGTGGGGTACCACAGGGATCTCTCCTGGGTCCCCAGCTGTTCACAATTTACATTAATGACCTGGATCAGGGAGTCGGATGTAGCATTTCCAAATTTGCAGACGACACTAAACTAGGAGGGGGGGTGGGCTCAGAGGAGGAGACCAGGAAGCTCCAGAGCGATTTGGACAGACTGGGTGATTGGGCGGATAAATGGCAGATGCACTATAATGTGGACAAGTGCGAAGTTATCCACCTTGGGTGCAGGAACGGGAGGGCAAATTATTATTTAAATGGCAATAAATTGGGAGAGGGGGAAGTACAGAGAGACCTGGGTGTTTTTGTACACCAGTCACTGAAGGCGAGCATGCAGGTGCAACAGGCGGTCAAGAAGGCAAACGGTATGCTGGCCTTCATAGCAAAAGGGTTGGAATACAGGAACAGGGATACCTTGCTGCAGCTGTACAGGGCACTGGTGAGACCACACCTCGAGTACTGTGTACAGTTTTGGTCGCCTCATCTGAGGAAAGATGTTCTTGCCATGGAGGGGATGCAGCGGCGATTCACCAGGCTGATACCAGGAATGGCGGGATTGACCTATGAGGAGAGACTATGTAGTTTAGGGATGTACACACTGGAGTTTAGAAGATTGAGAGGGGACCTCATAGAAGTGTATAAAATTCTGACAGGTCTAGACAGACTAGATGCAGAAGGAATGTTTCCCTTGGCGGGTGAGAACAGAACTAGAGGACATAATTTAAGGATAAGGGCTAAACCATTTAGGACAGAAATGAGGGGGAATTTCTTCACTCAGAGGGTGGTGAACCTGTGGAACTCATTGCCACAGAGGGCAGTGTACGCCAGCTCATTAAATATATTTAAGAGGGAATTAGATATATTTCTACAGGCAAAAGGGGTTAAGGATTACGGAGAGAAGGCGGGGACGGGATACTGAATTGGAGGATCAGCCATGATCTCATTAAATGGCGGAGCAGGCTCGAAGGGCCGGATGGCCTACTCCTGCTCCTATCTTCTATGTATCTATGTATCTATAACACCAACTCCCATTGATACAGTGCCTTTAACGTAGTAAAACGTCCCAAGGCACTTCACAGGAGCGTAAATCGGACAATATTTGACACCGAGCCTCAGAAGGAGATATTGGGACAGGCGACCAAAAGCTCGGCCAAAGAGGGAGGTTTTAGGGAGCGTCTTAGAAGAGGATAGTGAGGCGGAGAGGTTTAGGGAGGGAATTCCAGAGCTTAGAGCCCAGGCAGCTGAAGGCACGGCCGCCAGTGGTGGAGCGATGGAAATCGGGGGATGCGCAAGAGGCCAGAATTGGAGGAGCGCAGAGATCTGGGAGGGTTGTTGGGACCCCTGCCCCTCCCCCTCTCTCCCTGTCCCCCCATCCCCTCTCCTCCTCTCTCTTCTCCATCTCTCTCTGCTCTCCTCCCCATCTCTCTCTCTCCCCTGCCTGCTCTCCCCCTCTTCCTCTGCCCTCCCTCTCTCCCTCTCTCCACCCTCTCTTCTGCTCCCCCCTCTCTCCCCTCCCTCTCCCCTCTCTCCTCTCCCCCTCTCTGCTCTCCTCCCTCTCTCTCTCTCCCCCTCTCTCCTCTCCCCCTCTCACGCTCCCCCTCTCTGCTCTCTCCCTCTCTCTCTCCCCCCTCCTCTCCCCTCTCTCTCCCCCTCTCTCTCTCCTCTCCTCCCCCTCTCTCTCCTCTCCTCCCAACTCTCGCTCTCTCTCTCTCCCCTCCCTCTCTTCCCCTCCCTCCCCCTCTCTCCTCTCCCCCTCTCTCTCCTCCTCTCTCACCTCTCCCCCTCTCTCTCCTCTCCCCCTCCTTCCCCCTCTCTCTCTCCCCCTCTCTCTCCTCTCCCCCTCCCTCCCCTCTCTCCTCTCCCACTCTCTCTCTCCTCCTCTCTCTCCTCTCCCCCCCTCTCTCTTCTCATCCCTCTCCTCTCCCCCCCTCTCCTCTCCCCCTATCCTCCCCTCTCTCTACCTTCTCTCTCTCTCTCCCCCTCTCTCTCCTCTCCTCCCCTCTCACCTCTCCCCCCCGCTCCCCTCTCCCCCTCTCTCCTCTTTCCTCTCTCTCCTCTCCCCCCTCTCTTCTCCCCCTCTCTCCTATCCCCCCTATCCTCCCCTCTCTCTTTTCTCTCTCTCTCCCCCTCTCTCCTCTCCCCCTATCCTCCCCCTCTCTCTCTCTCTCTCTCTCTCTCTCTCTCTCCCCCTCTCTCTCCTCTCCTCCCCCTCTCCCCTCTCCCCCCTCTCCTCTCTCCCTCTCTCCTCTCCCCCTCTCTCCTATCCCCCCTATCCTCCCCTCTCTCTTTTCTCTCTCTCTCCCCCTCTCTCCTCTCCCCCTATCCTCCCCCTCTCTCTCTCTTCTCTCTCTCCTCTCCCCACTCTCTCCTCTCCCCCCTCTCTCCTCTCCCCCCTCTCCTCCCCCCTCTCTCTCTTTCCCCCCTCTCTCTCCTCTCCCCCCTTCCTCCTCTCCCCCCTCTCCTCCCCCCTCTCTCTCTTTCCCCCTCTCTCTCCTCTCCCCCCTCTCTCCTCTCCCCCCTCTCCTCCCCCCTCTCTCTCTTTCCCCCTCTCTCTCCTCTCCTCCCCTCTCCCCTCTCCCCCCTCTCTCCTCTCCTCCCCTCTTTCCTCTCCCCCCTCTCCTCTCCCCCCTCTCTCCCCTCCCCCGAACCTCCCCTCTCTCTCTTTTTCCACCTCTCTCTCCTCTCCTCCCCTCTCCCCTCTCCCCCCGCTCTCTCCTCTCCCCCCTCTCTCCTCTCCCCTAACCTCCCCTCTCTCTCTCTTCCCCTCTCTCTCTCTCTCCCCCTCTCTCTCCTCTCCCCCTCTCTCTCCTCTCCCCCTCTCTCTCCTCTGCTTTCCCTCTTTCCTCTCCCCCCTCTCTCCTCTCCCCCCTATCCTCCCCTCTCTCTCTCTCTTTCCCCCCCTCTCTCCTCTCCTCCCCTCTCTCTCTTCCCACCTCTCTCTCTCCTCCCCCCTCTCCCCATCCTCTCTCCCCTCTCTCTCCTCTCCTCCCCTCTCCCCTCTCCCCCCTCTCTCCTCTCCTCCCCTCTTTCCTCTCCCCCTCTCTCCTCTCCCCCCTCTCTCCTCTCCCCCCGAACCTCCCTCTCTCTCTCTCCACCTCTCTCTCCTCTCCTCCCTCTTTCCTCTCCCCCTCTCTCCTGTCCCCGCTCTCTCTCTCCAACTAACCTCCCCTCTCTCTCTCTCCCCCCCCCCTCTCTCTCCCCCTCTCTCCTCTCCTCCCCTCTCTCCTCTCCCCCTCCTCTCTCCTCTCCTCCCTCTTTCCTCTCCCCCCTCTCTCCTCTCCCCCCTATCCTCCCTCTCTCTCTCTCTCCCCCTCTCTCCTCCTTCTCCTCTCTCCCCTCTCTCCTCTCCCCTCCCCTCTCTCTCTCTTTCCCCCCTCTCTCTCCTCTCCCTCCCCTCTCCCCCCCCTCTCTCTCCTCCCCTCTCTCTCTCTCTCCCCCTCTCTTTCCTCTCCTCCCCTCTCCCCTCTTCTCGTCTCCTCCCCTCTCTCCTATCCCCCCCTCTCTCCTCTCCTCCCATCTCCCCTCTCCTCCCCCTCTCCTCTCTCCCCTCTCCCCCTCTCTCTCTCTTTCCCCCTCTCTCTCCTCTCCTCCCCTCTCTCCCCTCCCCCCCCCCTTCTCCTCTCCTCCCCTCTTTCCTCTCCTCCTCTCTCTCCTCTCTCCCTCCCCCTCTCCCCACTTCACCCCCGGCCCCTGATCAACGACAATTGAGAAATGGATCGACCGACAGTGGGAAATCGCCGCCAGCTCCTGACCCCCATTTCTACCTCCGCAGGTTTGGAGAAGACGAAGGGATTGCGATGAAGTGAGACTCGAGCTGGCCGATGCTTTGCAAGAGCTGTGGTCAGTGTTTGAGTTCTGAATATCTGCGTCTGTGCATCTGATGGTCTAAAGGTGACACCCGGTCGGAAGATTAAAGAAGCCACATCCTGCTTGGAAAATTGGTGTCAGATTTTCCGTCCGATTTACGTTCCTGTGAAGCGCCTTGGGACATTTTACTACATTTTACGGGCGCTGTATCAATGGGAGTTGCCTAGGATGACCCGCGACTGATCCCAGCCCTCGGAAGATATGAATCACAAAGTAATTACAGCACAGAAACAGGCCATTCGGCCCATCGGGTCCGTGCCGGTGTTTATGCTCCTCACCAGCCTCCTCCCACCCCTCTTCATCTCACCCCATCAGCACATCCTTCTATTCCCTTCTCCCTCATGTGTTTATCCAGCTTCCCCTCAAATGTATCTGTGCTCTTCACCTCAGACACTCCCTGTGGTAGCGAGTTCCACATTCTCACCACTCTCTGGGTAAAGAAGTTTCTCCTGAATTCCCCATTGGATTTATTAGTGACTGTCTTATATTGATGGCCCCTAGTTCTGGTCTCGCCAGCAAGTGGAAACATCTTCTCTACCTCGACCCTATCGAACGCTTTCATAATCTTTAAGAACAGGTCACCCCTCAGTCTTCTCTTTTCCAGAGAAAAGCGCCCCCGACTGTGCAACCTTTCCTAAGAACATAAGAAATAAGAGCCGGAGTCGGCCATTCGGCCCCTCGAACCTGCTCCGCCATTCAATACGATCATGGTTGATCATCGACCACAACTCCACTTTCCCACCCGATCTCCACATCCCTTGATTCCCCTAGAGTCCAAAAATCTATCGATCTCAGCCTTGAATATACTCAACGATTCAGCATCCACAGCCTCTGGGGTAGAGAATGCCAAAGATTCACAACCCTCTGAGTGAAGAAATTCCTCCTCATCTCAGTCTTAAATGGCCGACCCCTTATCCTGAGACTATGCCCCCTAGTTCTAGACACTCCAGCCAGGGGAAACAACCTCTCAGCATTTACCCTATCAATCCCCCTCAGAATCTTATATGTTTCAATGAGATCACCTCTCATTCTTCTAAACGCCAGAGAGTATAGACCCAAACTACTCAATCTCTCCTCATAGGACAGCCCTCTCATCCCAGGGATCAATCTAGTGAACCTTCGTTGCACCGCCTCTAAGGCAAGTATATCCTTCCTTAGATAAGGAGAGCAGAACTGTGCACAGTACTCCAGGTGTGGTCTCACCCAAGCCCTGTACAATTGTAGTAAGGCTTCCTTACTCTTGTACTCCAACCCCCTTGCAATAAAGACCATACGGACTGCAGCGGTTCAAGAAGGCGGCTCACCACCACCTTCTCAAGGGCAATTAGAGATGGGCAATAAATGCTGGCCTTGCCAGCGACGCCCACATCCCATAAACGAATTTTTATAAATGCCATTTGCCTTCCTAATTGCTTGCTGTACCTGTATGCTAACATTTTGTGTTCCCTGTACGAGGACACCTAAATAAAAAAACATACAAAATTCTTACAGGGCTTGACAGGGTAGATGCAGGGAGGATGTTTCCCCTGGCTGGGGAGTCTAGAACCAGGAGTCACAGTCTCAGAATAAGGGGTTGGCCATTTAGGACTGAGATGAGGATAAATTTCTTCACTGAGAGGGTGGTGAATCTTTGGAATTCTCTACCCCAGAGGGCTGTGAAGGCTCAGTCGTTGAGTATATTCAAGACAGAGATCGATAGATTTTTGAATATTAAGGGAATCAAGGGATATGGGGATAGTTCAGGAAAGTGGAGATGAGGTAGCATAGAAGCATAGAAGATAGGAGCAGGAGTAGGCCATTCAGCCCCTTGAGCCTGCTCTGCCATTTAATGAGATCATGGCTGATCATCCAAACTCAGTACCCTGTCCCTGCTTTCTCCCCATATCCCTTGATCCCTTTAGCCTTAAGAAATATATCTATCTCCTTCTTGAATATATTTAATGAATTAGCTTCAACTGCCTTCTGTGGTAGAGAATTCCACAGGTTCACCACTCTCTGGGTGAAGAAATTCCTCCTCATCTCAGTCCTAAATGGCTTACCCCTTATCCTTAGGCTGTGACCTCTGGTTCTGGACTCCCCCGCCATCGGGAACATCCTTCCTGCATCTAGTCTGTCTAGTCCTGTTAGAATTTTATAAGTTTCAATGAGATCCCCTCTCATTCTTCTAAACCCTAGCGAATATAAGCCTAATCGACCCAATCTCTCTTCATACGTCATTCCTGCCATCCCAGGTATCAGTCTGGTAAATCTTTGCTGCACTCCCTCCATGGCAAGAACATCCTTCCTCAGATAAGGTGACCAAAACTGCACACAATACTCAAGGTGTGGTCTCACCAAGGCCTTGTACAACTGCAGCAAGACATCCTTGCTCCTGTACTCAAATCCTCTCGCTATGAAGGCCAACATACCATTTGCCTTCTTAACCGCCTGCTGCACCTGCATGCTTACCTTCAGCGACTGGTGCACAAGGACTCCCAGATCTCGTTGCACTTCCCCTTTTCCCAATCTATTGCCGTTCAGATAATAATCTGTCTTCCTGTTTTTGCCACCAAAGTGGATAACCTCGCATTTATCCACATTATACTGCATCTGCCATGCATCTGCCCAATCACCCAACCTGTCCAAATCATACTGGAGTTTCTCTGCATCCTCCTCACAGCACACACGCCCACCCAGCTTTGTGTCGTCTGCAAACTTAGAGATATTATATCTAGTTCCCTCATCTAGATCATTAATATATATTGTGAATAGTTGGGGTCTTAGCACCGATCCCTGCGGTACCCTACTAGTCACTGCCTGCCACTCGGAAAAGGACCCGTTTATTCCAACTCATTGCTTCCTGTCTGCCAACCAGTTCTCTATCCAAATCAGTACCTTACCCCCAATCCCATGTGCTTTAACTTTGCACGCTAATCTCTTATGCGGGACCTTATCGAAAGCCTTCTGAAAGTCCAAATACACCACATCCACTGGTTCTCCCTTCTCTATTTTACCAGTTACATCCTCAAAAAATTCCAATAGATTAGTCAGGCATGATTTACCTTTTGTAAATCCATGTTGACTTTGTCCGATCCTGTCACTGTTTTCCAAGTGCTCTGCTATTACATATTTTATAATGGACTCTAGCATTTTGCCCACTACCGATGTCAGGCTTACCGGTCTATAATTCCCCGTTTTTTTTCTGCCACCTTTTTTAAATAGTGGGGTTACATTAGCTACCCTCCAATCCATGGGAACTGTTCCAGAGTCTATAGAATTTTGAAAGATGACCAGCAATGCATCTACTATTTCTAGGGCCACTTCCTTAAGTACCGTAGGATGTAGATTATCAGTCCCTGGGGATTTATCGGTCTTCAATCCCATCAATTTCCCTAATACCATTTCCCTACAAATACTGATTTCATTCAATTCCTCCCTCTCATTAGACCCTATGTTCCCCGACAGCTCTGGGAGGTTATTTGTGTCCTCCTTTGTGAAGACAGAACCAAAGTATTTATTAAATTGGTCTGCCATTTCTTTGTTCCCATTATAAATTCCCCTGATTCTGACTGCAAGGGACCTACGCTTGACTTCACCAATCTTTTTCTCTTCACATATCTATAGAAGCTTTCACAGTCAGTTTTTATGTTTCCTGCAAGCTTACTCACATTTTCTATTTTCCCCCTCTTAATTAATCCATTTGTCGTCCTTTACTGAATCCTAAACTGCTCCCATGCTCAGGTTTGCTGCTTTTTCTGGCCAATTTATATGTCCTCTCCTTGGATCTTATGCTATCCCTAATTTCCCTTGTTCGCCACGGTTGAGTCACCCTTTTTGTTTTATTTTTATGCCAAACAGGGATGAACAAATTTTGTAGTTCACCCATGCGATCTTTAAATGTTTGCCATTGCCTATCCACCGTCAACCCTTTAAGTAACACTTCCCAATCCATCCTAGCCAACTCGCGCCTCATACCATCGTAGTTTCCTTTATTTAAATTCAGGACCCTAGTCTCTGAGTCAACTACTTCACTCTCCATCTTAATGAAGAATTCTATCATATTATGATCGCTCCTCCCCAAGAGGCCTCGCACAGCAAGATTGCTAATTAATCCTTTCTCATTACATAATACCCCAGTCTAAGATGGTCTGATCTCCAGTTGGTTCCTCGACATATTGGTCCAGGAAAACATCCCGTATACACTCCAGGAATTCCTCCTCCACAGTATTGTTACTAATTTGGTTAGCCAAATCTATATGCAGATTAAAGTCACCCCTGATAACTGCTGTGCCCTTATTGCATGCATCTCTAATTTCCCATTTAATGCCATCCCCAACCTCAGCATTACTGTTTGGGGGTCTGTATACAACTCCCACTAACGTTTTCTGCCCCTTGGTATTTCTCAGCTCTAGCCATACAGATTCCACATCATCAGAGCTAATATCCTTCCTTACTATTGTGTTAATCTCCTCTTTAACCAGCAATGCTACCCCACCTCCTTTTCCTATTTGTCTGTCCTTCCTGAATATTGTATACCCCTGGATGTTGAATTCCCAGCATTGGTCACCTTGGAGCCATGTCTCCGTAATCCCAATTATATCATATCCGTTTACATCTATTTGCACAGCTAATTCGTCCACCTTATTATGGATGCTCCTCGCATTAAGACACAAAGGGGGAAAAATTCAGTTGGTTGCGCCTCCCGTTAGCGCCTTAAGAGGGTGCTAATGGGGCGCAAAGCATCTAGCGCCCAGGCACGGCGATGTTTGCGCCGCTCGCAAAATTAACTAGACATTTTGCGGCGGCGCTAAACACTACCGCCACGATCTCCTGCTCCGGCAGATCGTGACGTCAGTCGAGTGGGCAACGCCCCGGTATCGCCCCGGAGCAGATATTGAGTGGCGCCCCCCTGCCTTACCGCCTGATGCTAGCAACGACAGGTTGAGGGGAGCGAATTGCAGTCATGAAGGGACTGGGGGAGCGCTATTTAAAGGCAACCGCTTCCTGCCTTTTATTGTTGGTGCCATTTTTGAACCACGCATTCTGAGAGAGAGAGAGAGAGACTTCTGGAGAGATTCAATGCTGTGTAAAGGAGTTTTGGGTACTGAGCAGCACTTTGCAGGTTAATTTTGATTTGCCATTCCTTGTATCGATTTAGAAGAGACTGTGGGGGCTGCACTCTAAGCTCTTTCCCTGGTACTCTCCATTGTTCTTTCCAGCAGATTTGATGTGCAGGTCTCTCCAGGCAGAGATTCAAGGCTGCAATAAGCAGGATGTGGATGGAAAGCAAGATTAACCATCCCCTTTAAGAACTGGCCGGTGCCATTGTGTGTCTGTTCCATTGCTGACTGACATCACATGAGCTTCGCCAGTGCTCTGAGGTACCGCCTCGCTCCTCGGCCTTTGCGCCTTAAGACAGGTGTGAAGCGCCTGATTTAGTGCTCCAATCACCTCCAGCGTCGATAAAAGTAAAGTTTGCAGTCGGTGGCGATAATTAGCGCCAGGCGCTAATCTTTGCGCCCGGCCGATAATTGCGCCCCAAATGGGGCGATACTGAATTTCTCCCCTAAAGTCTTCAGGCTTGTTTTTTTAACACTCTTAGTCCTTTTAGAATTATTATTTACTGTAGCCCTGTTTGATTTACTCCCTTGATTCCTCTGCCTTCCACTTTTGCTTTTCTCCTTCCTGTCTTTTGCTTCTATCCTTGCTTCCTGTTCCTCTGTCTCCCTGCACAGGTTCCCAACCCCCTGCCATTTTAGTTTAAACCCTCCCCAACAGCACTAGCAAACAGTTGTATACAGACCCCCAAACAGTAATGCTGAGGTTGGAGATGTCATTAAACGGGAAATTAGAGACACGTGCAATAAGGGCACAACAGTTATCATGGGTGACTTTAATCTACATATAGATTGGGATAACCAAATTAGTAACAATACTGTGGAGGAGGAATTCCTAGAGTGTATATGGACGGGGTGGTTTCCTGGACCAATATGTTGAGGAACCAACTAGAGATCAGCCATGATCTTATTGAATGGCGGAGCAGGCTCGAAGGGCCAAATGGTCTACTCCTGCTCTTATTTCTTCTGTTCTTATGTTCTCTGAACAACAACATTTAAGTTTCTCACCTTTTCAAAAATATTCTGTTTTTCTACTCTTCCTACCAAAGTGAATAACCTCACATTTGCACACATTATACTCCATCTGCCACCTTACTGCCCACTCACTTAACCTGTCTATATCCCTTTGCAAGCTCTTTGTGTGCTCCTCACAGCTTACTTTCCCACCTAGCTTTGTATCATCAGCAATCTTGGATACATTGCACTCGGTCCCTTCGTCTAAGTCATTAATATAGATTGTAAATAGCTGAGGCCCCAACACTGATCCTTGCGGCACCCCACTAGTTACGATTTGCCAACCGGAATTACTTTACGCTCCTCACCCTCATTAAACCCTTGGTTCCCTGCTATTTTTGGTTCTGCTTTTTGTGTCTTCTACTGTGAAGACAGGTGCAAAATATTTGTTTAACGTCTCTGCCATTTCCTTATTCCCCATTATAATTTCATCTATCTCAGCCTCTAAGAGACCAATGCTTACTTTTGCTACTCTCTTCCTTTTTACGTACTTGTAGAAGCTCTTACAATCTGTTTTTATATTTCTTGCTAGTTTACTCTCATATTCTATTTTCTCCCTTTTTATCAAATTTTTGGTCATCCTTTGCTGGTTTTTAAAGCTCTCCCCATCCTCAGGCTTACTACTATTCTTCACAACATTATAAGCTTCTTCTTTTAATCGAATACTATCTTTAACTTCTTTAGTTAGCCACGGATGGATCACTTTTCCCGTCGAGTTTTTATTTCTCAATGGAATGTATATTCATTGAGAATTTAGGAATATTTCTTTAAATGTTTGCCACCGTTTATCTACCGTCATACCTTTTAATCTAATTTCCCAATCTACCTTACCAACTCGCCCCCATACCTATGTAATTGGCTTTGTTTAAGTTTCCTCTCTTTTCCGACTGAGGTATTTCACTTTCAAACTGAATGTGAAATTCTATCATATTATGATCACTCTTCCCCATAGGATCCTTCACTATGTGATTACTAATTCACCCTGTCTCATTACACAATACAAGATCTAAAATAGCCTGTTCCCTGGTTGGTTCCATGAAGTATTGTTCTAGGAAAGTGTTTCAAATGCATTCCATGAACTCGTCCTCCAGACTACTGCTGCAATTTGATTTGTCCCGTCTATATGAAGATTAAAGTCCCCCATGATTATTGCATTACCTTTGTTACAAGCTGCTATTATTTGTTGATTAATACTCTGTCCAGCGGTATAGCTACTGTTTGGGGGCCTATAAACTACTCCCACCAGTGTTTTCTGCCCCTTGTTATTCTTTATCTCCACCCATACTGATTCTACTTCCTGATCTTCCGAGCCAAGATCCTTTCTCACTACTGTCCTTATGTCATCCTTTATCACTTTTGATCCCCCTCCTTTTCCATTCTGCCTGTCTTTTCGAAACGACAAGTACCCTGTAATATTTAGCTCCCAACCTTGGTCACCTTGCAACCACGTCCCTGTAATGGCTACTAGATCAAAGCCATTTATCTCTATTTGTGCCACTAATTCGTCTATCTTGTTACGAATGTTTTGTGCATTCAGATAAAGAGCCTTTAATTTTAACTTTTTACCATTATTCGCTGCTTTTACCTTATTCGATGATGCACTTTTATCACTCACTGGTGGTGGCCATGTTTAAATGATGCCACTGCCTGAAGCTTTCCCCCGTAAACAAAGTGTACGTATTCCCCTCTCAAATACAACAAACCTATGGTCCCACCTTTCCCAGCATTACATGTACTCTCTGAAAAGCAGTTCAGTGAAGGTTTACCAGACTAATACCTGGAATGGGCGGGTTGTCTTATGAGGAAAGGTTGGAAAGGCTAGGCTTGTATCCGCTGGAGTTTAGAAGAGTAAGAGGTGACTTGATTGAAACATATAAGATCCTGAGGGATCTTGACAGGGTGGATGTGGAGAGGATGTTTCCTCTTGTGGGAGAATCTAGAACTAGGGGTCACTGTTTAAAAATAAGGGGTCGCCCATTTAAGACAGAGATGAGGAGAATTTTTTTCTCACAGAGGGTCGTGAGTCTTTGGAACGCTCTTCCTCAGAGGGCGGTGGAAGCAGAGTCTTTGAATATTTTTAAGGCAGAGGTTGATAGATTATTGATAAGCAAGGGGGTGAAAAGTTATCGGGAGTTAGCGGGAATGTGGAGTAATCAGAACAGCCATGATCTTATTGAATGGCGGAGCAGGCTTGAGGGGCCGAGTGGCCTACGCCTGCTCCTAATTTGTATGTTCGTAAAAGGTCTACTTGGCCATGACCAGGGTTGGAGTGGAGTTTTGGGTGGTTTGTTTCTGCAGTTTTGGCAAACGCTGCATTTGCTGATGATTTTTTTTTATTCCTTCCTGGGATGTGGGCATCGCTGGCAAGGCCGGGCATTTATTGCCCATCCCTAATTGCCCTTGAGAAGGTGGTGGCGAGCCTCCTTCTTGAACCGCTGCAGTCCGTGTGGTGAAGGTACTCCCACAGTGCTGTTAGGGAGGGAGTTCCAGGATTTTGACCCAGCGACGATGAAGGATCGGCGATATATTTCCAAGTCAGGATGGTGTGTGACTTGGAGGGGAACTTGGAGGTAGTGGGGTTCCCATGCGCCTGCTGCCCTTGTCCTTCTAGACGGTAGAGGTCGTGGGTTTGGGAGGTACTGCCGAAGAAGCCTTGACGAGTTGCTGCATTGCATCTTGTAGATGGTACACACTGCAGCCACGGTGCGCCGGTGGTGGAGGGATTGAATGTTTAAGGTGGTGGATGAGGTGCCAATCAAGCGGGCTGCTTTGGCCTGGATGGTGTTGAGCTTCTTGAGTGTTGTTGGAGCTGCAACTCATCCAGGCAAGTCCCTCAGGACTCGGCCAGCTCGGTCAGTAGTGGTGCTACCGAGCCACTCTTGTTGATGGACATTGAAGTCCCCCACCCAGAGTACATTCTGTGCCCTTGCTACCCTCAGTGCTTCTTCCAAGTGGAGTTCAACATGGATGAGTACTGATTCATCAGCTGAGGGAGGGCGGTAGGTGGTAATCAGCAGGAGGTTTCCTTGCCCATGCTTGACCTGAAGCCATGAGGCTTCATGGGGGTCCAGAGCCAATGTTGAGGACTCCCAGGGCCACTCCCTCCTGACTGTATACCACTGTGCCGCCACCCCTGGTGGGTCTGTCCTACCGGTGGGACAGGACATACCCAGGGATGGTGATGGAGGAGTTTGGGACATTGGCTGAAAGGTATGATTCTGTGAGTATGACTATGTCGGGCTGTTGCTTGACTAGTCTGTGGGACAGCTCTCCCAATTTTGGCACAAGTCCCCAGATGTGGGTGAGGAAGACTTTGCAGGGTCGACTGGGCTGGGTGTGCTGTTGCCGTGTCCGTAGCCGGTGCTGAGGTCGATGCCGGGTGGTCCGTCCGGTTTCATTCTTATTATTGTTTTCTTGTAGCCGTTTGTTACAACTGAGTGGCTTGCTAGGCCATTTCGGAGGGCAGTTAAGAATCAACCGCATTGCTGTGGGTCTGGGGTCACATATAGGCCAGACCGGGTAAGGACGAAGATTTCCTTCCCTAAAGGACATTAGTGAACCAGATGGGTTTTTACAACAATCCGATCGTTTCATGGTTACCATTACTGATACTCGCTTTTTATTCCAGGTTATTTAATTAACTGAATTTAAATTCCCGTCCACGCGGATTATTAGTCTAGGCCACTGAATTACTAGTCCAGTAACATAACCACTATGCTACTGTTCCCTTGATTGAAGATCACTGTCCAATCCAGACCAGTAAGCTAAGCTTCTTACAATTGATTTCATATTGACTGTCCCTGGATGTTCAGTATGAAGTTCGGCCAGCATTCTATCTCTCAAAGAAATAAGTACCATCACTCTGTTTCCCCACTTGATCCAATCTTGCTCACAGGACAATTCAGTCCGACGGTTATGGAATAGTTTCCGCTCTGTGTCCAGACACTGATCAGTCCATCCATTCAAGGTGTTTTCATACACTTTTTTCAGCACTGAGTCCTTTTGAGTCTCATCTGCAATCTCATGGAAAAGTCTTTGTCAACTGCACCTAGCGTGAAAATCTGACCTTCACTCCCAACACATGAGTCCTTATGTGGCAAACTGGACAAGGCATATGCGATCGCATTTTGCTTTGAAGTGCGATATTCAGTTGTGTAGTCATATTGTGACAACAATACTTCCCAAAGTTGCATTCTTGATGCGTCCATTGCAAGGATGGCAGATAAGGCCCCGATACTGCTAGGAGCGGTTTGTGATCGGTTATCAGGGTAAACTTTCTGCCGATCAGGAACTGTTGGAATTTCTTGATTCCAAACACTATGGCGAGTGCTTCCTTTTCAATTTGCGCGTAGTTTCTTTCGCTCTTTGTGAGGGTTCGCGATGCGAACGTGATTGGTTTCTGTTGGCCGTCATCCATTACGTGGCTTATGACAGCTCCCACACCATAGCTAGAAGCATCACACGCTAACTTAAGCTCACGCTCTGTGTCGTAGTGCACAAGTAGAGCATCGCTAGAGCCTTCTCTTACAAGCATCCTAAGCTTCCTGGACATCCTTCTTGAGGAGCTCGTGCAATGGAGCTAACATGGTCACTAACTCAGGTAAGAAACGTGCGTAGAACTGGACATTCCAAGAAAAGATCTTAACTCAGACACGTTCTGTGGCTTTGGAGCATTGATGACAGCATCAACCTTTCCCTTCACTGGTTGCAAGCCATTTGCATCAACTTTCAGACCAAGGTACACAACCTCAGGCTGCACAAAAGCACATTTGCTCCTTTTCAATTTGACATTGTGGGAATTCAACCTTTGAAGCACCAAATCTAACACTTCTAGATTTTCTTCCTCGCTGCTTGTTGCGATCAGCACATCGTCTTGATTGCATAAGCAATTTGGAATTCCTTGCAAAATCTTATCCATCGTAGCCTGGAAGATTTTGGGGGAGGACTTTACACCAGACAGCAGCTTGGTGTATGAGTACTTGTGTGTGTTGATGGTGAGATACTGTTGACTCTCTTTGCCAACATTCAGCTGAGCGTAAGCATGCGACAGGTCAAGCTTGGAGAAAACCTTTGACCCAGAGAGTGCTGCACACAAATCTTGCGATGTAGGTAACGAATACTGTTCATCGTCAACTGCTTGGTTGGTAGTAACTTTGTAGTCACCGCACAAGCGTACAGTTTTGTCTGCTTTGGGCACTACCACAGTCGGGGTAGCCCGTTCACTTTTGTCAGTTTTTACTAGCACTCCGCTCTCTCTGAGCTTCGCTAGCTCTTCCTCCACCTGACTTTTCAACACATAGGGGACCGGCCTTGCCTTACAATAGACAGACTTCGCATTGGACTTGATGCGCATCATACCCAGTGATGCCCTCATAACTGTCTGTGAACATGCTTTCGTACTTGTTCAGCATTGTGCCGAGTCGCTTCTTTGAAGCATCTACACTGAAGATGTTTTTCCAGTCTAGTTTTCACTTTCTCAACCAGCCTTTGCCCATGAGGGTTGGCCTGTTGTTGTAGCTCGCTCCAATAATAGGCAGCTTTACTGACTGGCCATTGTGCTGAACTGTTCATTCCATTTGTCCACATGTCTCCAGGATTTCTCCGGAGTAGGTTTTTAACTCTTACAGTACTCTTTGTAAGTGGTATTTGATTAAACTTACTCTCATATGTGTCCTTACTCATGATAGAGCAGTCCGTCGCTGTGTCAATACACACATTGCTCGTTGATCAAAAGTTTTGTTCGAAGGTCTTTCTCACGACTTCTAGCATTGCCGCTAGTGACATAGATACTGTAGGTGCCTAATTCTTCAACATCAGGTGCGTTCACTTCAATATTGTGAATTCCTCCCTTTTGTTGTCGCTGTTTTGCATTACCACTGGAGTGGTTCTTACTTCCTGCTTTCGATCTAGCTCCGCAAGCTGTTGAAATATGGCCTTGCTTCTGGCAGTGAAAACCCTTCGCATTTCTGTATTGGCAGGACTGTGATGAGTGATTTCCTTTGCAGTGATAACAATTGACTGAACTGCTCTCACGGACATGCTTTTGACCCAGTCTCACAGCTTTAGGTTTGGTGGTGGCTTTGTGACTGTAGACCTCAGCTGCACTAGTCACTTGAGTTGGAAGGAGCTCCCCAGCATTCTTAGATGCCATCTCCATAGATAGGGCAATTTTGCACGCTGTGTCAAACGTTAGGTTCGGCGTGCTCAGTATCTTGGATTGTGTGCGCTCATCCACCAGTCCACACACAAACTTATCCTTCAACGCACAATCCAAAAATGTGCCAAAGTTACAATGCAAAGATAGCTTCTTAAGAGCTACAATGTACTCACTGATGGTTGTTTGTTTTTGGTTTCTGGTACCAAACTAATAGCTCTCTGCTATTTCTAACGGCTTTGGGTCGAAATGGTCCTCGGCTTTCTCGACAATGTCTTCAAACGACACATCTTTCGCTTTCCCTGGCGCGAGTAGGTTTGTCAAAGTTCCGTCGACATCTGGCCCGATCTCCGTTAGAAAAATTGCTTTTCTTCCATTCACGAATTACTTTATATTGAGCTTGAACATTCTCATCTCCACCTTCGGTCTCAATAATGTTATTGGCCTGAAAAAAACATCTCCATCCGTTCAATGTAAGGACTGAATGGTGCGCGAGCTCGGTCACACATGCCGAGGCTTCCGATGAATCCCGTAGGCACGGCCATGATTGTCCCGATCCCGTCGAACAGCGACTCAGCACGCTACCCGTGTACCTGTGTGAATCAACACCGCTGTCGCTGTGTGTACATACACGCGAAGGCGAAGCACGGATGATTCTGTACGAGCATTAACAGGTAAAACATCGCAAAAATTCAGTTTAGGTGTCACAAATTCACCTTAAACTTGACCACTCGAAGGTTGAACATTGTGTCCTTCCATGACCTCTAAATATGGCTTTGGGATCCCATTCTCAGAGATAGCGTTTCGGGTCGATGGCCCTTCGTCAGAACTGGAAAAAGCTGGAGATGGAACAGGTTTTTAAGCAAGTGTAGGGGCTGGGAAAGCGGGGGGAGGGGAGGAAAGAACAAAAGGGAAGGTCTGTGATAGGATGGAAGGCAGGAGAGATTAAGAGACATTAAGAGATGATGCAAGGCAAAAGGAGATGGTAATGGGACAAGTTAAGAAACAAAAGATGGCTCTAGATGAAGTGTAAATGGCGATGGCAGATGAAAGACAGCTGCCATGTGAGAGAGAGAAAAAAAAAATGGAATAAAAAAGGATGGGGCAGAGGTTATGGTCTGAAATTGTTGAACTCTATGTTGAGTGGCCTCCTCCTGTTCTGGTGTAACAGGCTCGAGGGACTGAATGGCCTCCTCCTTTTCCTGTGTAACAGGCTTGAGGGGCTGAATGGCCTCCTCCTGTTCATGTGTAACAGGCTCGAGTGGCTGAATGGGCTCCTCCTGTTCCTGTGTAACAGGCTCGAGGGGCTGAATGACCTCCTCCTGTTTCTGTGTAACAGGCTCGAGGGGCTGAATGGCCTCCTCCTGTTCCTGTGTAACAGGCTTGAGAGGCTGAATGGCCTTCCTCCTGTTCCTGTGTAACAGGCTCGAGGGGCTGAATGGGCCTCCTCCTGTTCCTGTGTAACAGGCTCGAGAGGGATGAATGGCCTCCTCCTGTTCCTGTGTAACAGGCTTGAGGGGCTTAACGGCCTCCTCCTGTTCATGTGTAACAGGCTTGAGGGGCTTAACGGCCTCCTCCTGTTCATGTGTAACTGGTTCGAGTGGCTGAATGGGCCTCCTCTTGTTCTTGTGTAAGAGGCTCGAGTGGCTGAATGGGCCTCCTCCTGTTCCTGTGTAACAGGCTCGAATAGCTGAATAGCCTCCTCCTATTCCCGTGTAACAGGCTCGAGAGGTTGAATGGCCTCCTCCTGTTCCTGTGTAACAGGCTCGAGAGGCTGAATGGCCTTCCTCCTGTTCCTGTGTAACAGGCTCGAGGGGCTGAATGGGCTCCTCCTGTTCCTGTGTAACAGGCTCGAGAGGGATGAATGGCCTCCTCCTGTTCCTGTGTAACAGGTTCGAGAGGCTGAATGGCCTCCTGTTCCTGTGTAACAGGCTGGAGGGGCTGAATGGCCTCCTCCTATTCCCGTGTAACAGGCTCGAGGGGTTGAATGGCCTCCTCCTGTTCCTGTGTAACAGGCTCGAGAGGCTGAATGGCCTCCTCCTGTTCCTGTGTAACAGGCTCAAGGGGCTGAATGGTCTCCTCCTGTTCCCGTGTAACAGGCTCGAGGGGCTGAATGGCCTCCTCCTGTTCCTGTGTAACAGACTCGTGGGGCTGAATGGCCTCCTCCTGTTCCTGTGTAACAGGCTCGAGGGGCTGAATGACCTCCTCCTGTTCCTGTGTAACAGGCTCGAGGGGACTGAATGGCCTCCTCCTGTTCCTGTGTAACAGGCTCGAGGGGACTGAATGGCCTCCTCCTGTTCCTGTGTAACAGGCTCGAGGGGACTGAATGGCCTCCTCCTGTTCCTGTGTAACATGCTCGATATCGACACTGGGTAAGTGAGGTATTTTTAACTACAAGCAGTTCTCCGACTGCAGGAAGTGAGAGCCTCCCATCTACTGACACAGGAAATCACCACAAGATCACTGACGCTGTGCATGACACCGCAGACTAAAATAAAGCACACACTGTGAGATCTTCCTCCCACGGCCGCCAACCTCATAGTTCCCCAACCCCGCACAGATCCACAAACAGGGCTGCCCTGGTAGACCCATCGTTTCAGCCTGTACTTGGCCCAAACACCCCTTCCAGGTGAAACAGTGATTTACCTGTACTTCCTGCAATTTAGTATACTGTATTCGCTGCTCACGATGTGGTCTCCTCTACATTGGGGAGACCAAACGCAGATTGGGTGACCGCTTTGCGGAACACCTCCCTTCAGTCCAGAAGGGGGACCCCGAGCTCCCGGTGGCCTGTCACTTTAATTCTCCGCTCCACTCCCACTCTGACCTCACCGACCTCGGCCTCTTGCATTGTTCCACGGAAGCTCAGCGTAAGCTCGAGGAACAGCACCTCATCTTTCGATTAGACACCCTCCAGCCCTCTGGACTCAACATAGAGTTCAACAATTTCAGATCATAACCCCGGCCCCTATCACATATATATATTGTTTAATTTTATTTTTTCATCCATCCTTTTGTTTGGCCTTTTTTGCTTCCCTCCCAGAAGCCGGCAGTTGTCCTTCATTCTGCCAGAGCATTTCACACTTCATCGAGCCTCAACCCATCACATTACCACCTCCTCTTGCCTTGAATATCTCTTAATGTCTCTCAATGTCTTAATCTCTCCTGCTTTCTATCCCACCACTGACCTTCCCTTTTGTTCTTTCATCCCCTCCCCCTTTCCCCAGCATTATACTTGCTTTAAAATTTGTTCCATTTCCTGCTTTTTTCCAGTTCTGACGAAAGGTCTTCGACCTGAAACGTTGACTCTGTTTCTCTCTCCACGGATGCTGCCTGGCCTGCTGAGTTTTTCCAGCGTTTTCTGTTGTTATTTCGGATTTCCAGCATCCGCAGTATTTTGCTATCGTATATCAGAGAGCAGTTTGGATAGCTCGCTCTCTCTCTCTCTCTCTCCTGCCCTCCACACAACGGAACATCAAGAGGAGCCGAGCCTTGCTCTGTAGAATTCGCAAAATTATCACGATTTTATATAATAAGGAGGAGACACATAGTTTCATACAAACAGCTTTATTTCAGCAGAATGCTGTCAGGTTTTCAAAGTGGACACAAGCAGCCTGTAAAATGGCCGCCACACCTCGTGGCAGAACGTTCTAGACTTTTCAATAAGCAGACAAGATGGCGTTCCAATAAACATTTGTGCGAGATCGGACAAGACTCAGCACATTTGAGATAATTCACAAGACATAATGGGTTTGCATTTTACACATAAATACTGGAATCGGTCTCCCAGGTGCGAATAAGGGCTATTGTACCGAGCAATCAAGAACCCATCCAAAGACATTAATATGCAAAATCCCCACGACTCTACGATGAGAGAAACATTTGGAAGCTCCAAAACCCCTCCAGGGAGAATACTGGCCGGTTCCACAATGGGAGAAGTATTAACGGGTACTCAGGCAGTTACAAGTATCACCGAAACCCATTAAAAACGGAGATCACCCTATACAAGAAGTTTGAGCGCCAAAACCCTGACAAAAGAAAGACATTAAGATTGGGCGGGGAAAGAGGTATTACAGCACTATAACTGTAAGGTACAACCGTCCATCTGACTCTTGACTCTTGCCTCTTGACTCTTGACTGCTGTCTCTGCCTCTTGCTGCTCGACTTACTGAAAGACTATTGAACTTTCTGATCCGCCAGGATCAACCTCGTGGCTTGCCGCGAAGATCTGTGTAGAACTGGGCTGTGAAGCCTTGAAACAGCACACCATCCCGAGAAGTTGGTAAACAGTGTTGGAACCGAAGGCCCGAGATGAGATGAGATGAGATGAGAAGAGAAGAAGACGACAATACGTATCGCCACGGTCAGTAAGCCCCGACCGCGCCTGTAAGTCGAATAAACACTTCCTTGCCCAGGAAGACCATTTTTTGAGTTTTACAAACTGGTGAGGGCACAGGAAGACCATTCTTCGAATTTTATCGCATCGGTGTAAGGGCACAGGAAGACTCTTCTTTGAGTAGTGTCGGAACTCCGAGGACAACACAGATCTTCATGACAGCAGACGGTCCAGCCTGCTAGCCGGAGCAGAAACGAGTAAACAAGTGGGGTACAGAGACCCCTGATCAACACGTGGGTGGTCAGGTGCTGCGGTAAAAACATCCGAGCAGAGTTTCGGAATTCTCCGAGTTATCACGAGTGGTGAGCATGAGTCTCGATCCTACAAATCTAGTTTAGGACAGGTATTGATAGGGGAGGGTTTAAGTTTTAAGGATAATTGTAATGTGTGCCCCCTTTTACGATGTGTCGTGCGCTCCTCGTTTCCCTAAAATTAGTTACATAACTGCGTGTAAGATTGTACTGTCATTAATCTGTGCTTATGACATGTATTTCGTAATCTTGAATAATATGCAATAAAGATTTTCCATTTCGCACTATTCAACCGGGTCTACCTGAGTTTTCTCTGCATTATTGCTCTCGCACCTAAGTCCAGTGTCAGAACCGTAAGGGCGAGTGGGTCGAACCACTCACAGGTGTCTAGTGTTACCAGGCTGGCTGGAGACCAGAACAGGCAACAAGGCCTAACCTCGCACGAGCACCCAGGCTACGCACAGAGCCACAGGCGTTCACCCCTTACAGCTCTTCCACCGAGACGGACTTCGACTCAGACTGGGACTCGCATGCCGCAAGGCCGGTACGGAACCAGGTAGCCGAGACGTACGGGAGGAAGCTACAAGCAAGATCAAAGGGCAATCTAGGTTAGCATTGCCAAGCCTGCACACCCACAAGATCACTTAGCTGTGTGAGGGGGTGCCTGTATCTTCCTACCAAACCAGAGGGGGTTTAGCGTCGGAAGGGTCCTGTGATAGTTTAGTTCACGGGAGGGTGTTTTCAGGCCGTGGTAAGTCAGCACGGCAGGGGCTTGTTGGACAAGTTAGGGTTGTGCTGTTTTAAACTGTACTGTTGTGTTCACACCGCTCGTACTGTATGCGAGTGGAGTGGTTTTGTCAACCTTAATAAACACTGTACGGGTGAGCCCGAAAACACTGTACGGGTGAGCCCGAAAACGCTGTCCGTGTTCCAATCTGTCCTCAGTTATCCCTATCGTCCAGAACTTGTAGTAAGGGGGTTTGCGTGCTCGCTACGGGCGGGGCGAAACCACTTACAATAATTGGCGATTGCGGCAGGGCCTATAGGAAATTGGCCTCCCGCAAAAAACGGTTACAGTCCCCAATCGGGAGGTGAGTTGCCCTCCGATGGAGGGGTGATTTTAATCCCTAAGGGTGAGTGTGTAAATCAGGCGCTATTGGGTCTGTTACACCACCTCCCCTCCTCCACTCGCCTCATTTCCCTTCCTGTTTATTCTTGCAGGAGTTCCTCAGGGCAGTGTCCTAGGCCCAACCATCTTCAGCTGCTTCATCAATGACCTTCCCTCCAACAAATGGTCAGAAATGGGGATATTTGTTGATGACTGCACAATGTTCAGTTCCATTCGCAACTCCTCAGATAACGAAGCAGTCCATGCCCGCATGCAACAAGACCTGGACGATGTTCAGCCTTGGGCTGATAAGTGGCAAGTAACATTCGCACCACTCAAGAGAGAGTCTAACCACCTCCCCTTGACATTCAACGGCATTACCATCGCCGAATCCACCACCATCAACATCCTGGGGGTCACCATTAACCATAAACTTAACTGGACCAGCCACACAAATACTGTGGCAACAAGAGCAGGTCAGAGGCTGGGTATTCGTTGAGTGACTCCCCAAAGCCTTTCCACCATCTACAAGGCACAAGTAAGGAGTGTGATGGAATACTCTCCACTTGCCTGGATGAGTGCAGCTCCAACAACACTCAAGAAGCTCGACACCATCCAAGACAAAGCTGCCCGCTTGATTAGCACCCCATCCACCACCTTAAACAATCACTCCCTCCACCACCGGCGTACCGTGGCTGCAGTGTGTACCATCTACAAGATGCACTGCAGCAACTTGCCAAGGCTTCTTCGACAGCACCTCCCCAAACCCGCGACCTCTTCCACCTAGAAGGACAAGGGCAGCAGGCGCATGGGAACACCACCACCTCCAAGTTCCCCTCCAAGTCACACACCATCCTGACTATATCAGGATATCGCCGATCTTCATCGTCGCTGGGTCAAAATCCTGGAACTCCCTCCTTAACAGCACTGTGGGAGCACCTTCACCACACGGACTGCAGCGGTTCAAGAAGGCGGCTCACCACCACCTTCTCGAGGGCAATTAGGGATGGGCAATAAATGCTGGCCTTGCCCAGCGACACCCACATCCCAGGAACGAATAAAAAAAGAATTAATCGATTGCGATGAAGTTCAACGCAAGCTGGCAGCTATTTTGCAAGAATTGTGGTCAGTGTTTGACGTCAGAATATCTGCGTGTGTGCGTCTGATGGGTTAAAGGTGAAGTAGGGCGGGGAGAGGGGAGGAGAGGAGAGAGTAGAGAGCGAGGGAAGAGGACAGAGGCAGAGAAAGTGAGAGAGGAGGGGGAGGGGAGAGGGGGAGAGGGAGAGAGGGAGAGAGGGAGAGAGGGGTGAAGGGAGAGAGGGAGAGAGCGAGAGGGGAGAGCAAGGGAATAGGACAGAGGCAGAGAAAGTGAGAGAGGAGGGGGAGGGGAGAGGGGGAGAGGGGAGAGGGGGAGAGAGGGAGAGAGGGGGAGAGGGAGGGAGAGAGGGGTGAAGGGAGAGAGGGAGAGAGCGAGAGGGGAGAGCGAGGGAAGAGGACAGAGGCAGAGAAAGTGAGAGAGGAGGGGGAGGGGAGAGGGGGAGGGGAGAGGGAGAGAGGGAGAGGGAGAGAGGGAGAGAGGGAGAGAGGGGTGAAGGGAGATGGGGGAGAGAGAGAGCGAGAGGGGAGAGCGAGGGAAGAGGGCAGAGGCAGAGATGCAGAGAGGAAAGAGAGAGGCGACGAGGGGTAGAGGGGAGAGGGAGAGAGAGAGAGGGAGGGAGAAAAAGAGGGAGAGCGGGGGTGAGAGAGGGGAGGAGAGGGAGAGGGGTGGGGGAGGAGAGAGAGAGAGGGAGGTGAAGGGGTGGGGTGAGGCGTAGAGAGGGAGGAAGAGGGAGAGGTTGAGGGTGAGAGAGAGGGAGAGAGAGAGAGAGAGAGGGGGAGAAAGAGGGGACCAGTGGGAGAGGGAGAGGAGGGAGGGGAGAGGGGGAGAGGGAGACAGAGGGAGTGGAGAGGGTAGAGAGAGGGAGTGGGGGAGAGGGAGAGGGGGAGGGGGAGGGGGAGAGGGAGCGGGAGAGGGGGTGGGGGAGAGAGGAGAGGGAGAGAGGGGGAGAGGGGAGAGGGAGGGGGGAGCGGGAGGGGGGGGAGAGGGAGAGGGAGGGGGAGAGGGGAGAGGGAGGGGGAGAGGGGGAGAGGGGAGAAGGAGAGAGGGGAGAAGAAGAGGGGGGAGAAGGAGAGAGGGGAAGAGGGAGAGGAGGGGGAGAGGGGAGAGAGGGGGAGAGGGGGAGAGGAGGAGAGAGGAGAGGGGAGAGGGGGAGGGGAGAGAGGGAGAGGGGGAGAGGGGAGAAGGAGAGAGGGGAGAAGGAGAGAGGGGAAGAGGGAGAGAAGGAGGGGGAGAAGGGAGAGAGGGGGAGAGGGGGAGTGAGGAGAGAGGAGAGGGGAGAGGGGAGAGGGGGAAAGGGGGAGGGGAGAGAGTGAGAGGGGAGATGGGGAGAGGGGAGAGGGGGAGAGGGGAGTGGGAGAGGGGGAGAGGGGAGAGAGGTGGGAGGGGAGAGAGGGGGAAGGTGAGAGGGGAGAGGGGAGGGAGAGGGGGAAGGGGAGAGGGGGAGAGGGGAGAGCGGGAGAGACAGAGGGGAGGGGGAGGAGAGTGGGGGAGAGAGAGGGGACGAGCGGGAGGCTCATCTGGGCTTCCCAAAATCTCTGCACCTGATTATGTTTTCCCCCACACCCTTGCCCTCCTCTCCCCCGCCTCGCTGCTTCCTTTCGTTCTTTCTCTCTTACTTTATCTCTTTCTCTCTATCTCTCTCGCTCACTGTCTCTCTCTCTCCTCTGACTGACCCTTCACACCCCACCCGCCCCTCTTCAAAGTCTGTGTCATTTCAGTCTGCGGTGTCATGCACTGCATGAGTGATCTTGTGGTGATTTCCTGTGTCAGTAGATGGGAGCCTCTCACTTCCTGCAGTCGGAGGACTACATGTAGTTAAAAATACCTCACTTACCCAGTGTCGATATTGAGCCTGTTACACAGGAACAGGAGGAGGCCATTCATCCCCCTCAAGCCTGTTACACAGGAACAGGAGGAGGCCATTCAGCCCCTCGAGCCTGTTACACAGGAACAGGAGGAGGCCATTCAGCCCCTCGAGCCTGTTACACAGGAACAGGAGGAGGCCATTCAGCCCCTCGAGCTTGTTACACAGGAACAGGAGGAGGCCATTCAGTCCCCTCGAGCCTGTTACACAGGAACAGGAGGAGGTCATTCAGCCCCTCGAGCCTGTTACCCAGGAACAGGAGGAGGCCATTCAGCCCCTCGAGCCTGTTACACAGAAACAGGAGGAGGCCATTCAGCCCCTCGAGCCTGTTACACAGGAACAGCAGGAGGCCATTCAGCCCCTCGAACCTGTTGCACAGGAACAGGAGGAGGCCATTCAGCCCCTCGAGCCTGTTACACAGGAACAGGAGGAGGCCATTCAGCACCTCGAGCCTGTTACACAGGAACAGGAGGAGGCCATTCAAGCCCACGAGCCTGTTACACGGGAACAGGAGGAGGCCATTCAGCCCCTCGAGCCTATTACACAGGAACAGGAGGAGGCCATTCAGCCCCTCGAACCTGTTACACAGGAACAGGAGGAGGCCATTCAAGCCCTCGAGCCTGTTACACAGGAACAGGAGGAGGCCATTCAGCCCCTCGAGCCTGTTACACGGGAACAGGAGGAGGCCATTCAAGCCCTCGAGCCTGTTACACGGGAACAGGAGGAGGCCATTCAGCCCCTCGAGCCTGTTACACGGGAACAGGAGGAGGCCATTCAGCCCCTCGAGCCTATTACACAGGAACAGGAGGAGGCCATTCAAGCCCTCGAGCCTGTTACACGGGAACAGGAGGAGGCCATTCAGCCCCTCGAGCCTATTACACAGGAACAGGAGGAGGCCATTCAGCCCCTCGAGCCTGTTACACAGGAACAGGAGGAGGCCATTCAGCCCCTCGAGCATTTTCTGCTATTCAATTAGATCATGGCTGATCTGTATCTTAACTCCATTTACCCGCCTTGGTTCCGTAACCCTTCATACCCTTACCCCAACACAATCTATCAATCTGTATTCTGAAAGTTTCAATTGACCTCCAGCCTCAACAGCTTTTTGTGAGAGGAAGTTGCAGATTTCCACGACCCTTTGTGTGAAGAAGTTATCAATGATTTGGACTTGAATGTAGGAAGTATGATTAAAAAGTTTGCAGATGATACTAAGATCGGCTGTGTGGTTGATAATGAAGAAGAAAGCTGCAGACTGCAGGAAGATATCAATGGACTGGTCAGGTGGGCAGAACAGTGGCAAATGGAATTCAATCCGGAGAAGTGTGAGGTAATGCATTTGGGGAGGGCTAACAAGGCAAGGGAATACAATATAAATGGTAGGACACTGAGAAATGCAGAGGATCAGAGGGACCTAGGAGTACATGTCCACAGATCCCTGAAGGTAGCAGGACTGGTAGATAAGCTGGTTAAGAAGACATACCGGATACTTGCCTTTATTAGCCAAGGCATAGAATATAAGAGCAGGGAGGTTATGCTTGAACTGTATAAAACACTAGTTAGGCCGCAGCTAGAATACTGCGTGCAGTTCCGGTCACCACATTACAGGAAGGATGTGATTGCCCCAGAGAGGGTACAGAGGAGATTTACGAGGATGTTGCCTGGGCTGGGGAATTTTAGCTATGAGGAAAGATTGGATAGGCTGGGGTTGTTTTCTTTGGAACAGAGGAGGCTGAGGGGAGACTTAATTGAGGTGTATAAAATTATGAGGGGCCTAGATAGACAGTCCCGGTCGGTTACCCACGATGCCTCAGGAGCCCACCGCCCTCCCGCCACAGGAAATGACATCACAGGAAGTGGTGCTGGGAGAGCCGCCCGCCGCACGTCAGTGGCGGGGATTTGCGAGTTCGGGGGGCAGACGGGCGGTTCTCGAACTCAGGGACGGGATTGGCCGGCTGATCGGCGGGGGCGGGGCCGTGTCAGGGATCCCTTGGGATGTTGCTGCCGTGTTACAGGTGTTGTATCACCGCCAGCTGTTGTTGTAACCCGCCGACGCACGCACTGTTTGTGGGATCTTGCTATGCGCTAATTTCCTCTCGCGTTTCCTACACTACGACCGTGTTTAAGCTTCAAACAAAAGTACTTTATTGGCTGTAAAGTGCTTTGGGATGCCCTGAGGTTGTGAAAGGCGCTGTAGAAATGGGAATTCTCTCTTTCTTTCTCTCTCGCTTTCTTTCTTTCTCTCTTTCGCTCTCTCATTCTCTCTTTCTTTGTTTCTTTCTCTCTCTTTCTCTGTTTCTTTCTTTCTCTATTTCTGTCTTTCTATCCCTCTTTCTCTCTCTTTTGTCCTTTCTTTCATTTTCTCTTTCATTCATTCACTCGTTCTTTCTCCATTTTATCTCTCTCTTTCTCTCTTTCCTTCTTTCTTTTGTTCTCTCTTTCGTACTTTCTCTCTTGTTTCTATCTTTCTTTCTCTCTTTCTCTCTTTCTTTCTATCTTTCCCTCTCTCTCTTTCTTTTTCCCTTTCTCTCTCTTTCTCGCTTTCCTTCTATCTTTTGTTCTCTCTTTCGTACTTTCTCTCTTTCTTTCTATCTTTCTTTCTCTCTTTCTTTATATCTTTCCCTCTCTCTCTCTTTCTTTCTACCTTTCTCTCTCTTTCTCTCTTTCTTTCTATCTTTCTCCCTTTCTCTCTTTCTCTCATCTTTTTCTTTTGTTCTCTCTTCCATTCTCTCTTTCTTTCCCTCTCTCATTCTCCAGACGGCTGCGGAGGAGCGATGGAGGGGGTAATCCCCGACCTCGGGGGACCAGCCCCTGACCGCCCCGTCTCACAGGAGACTTGTGTCGACTTGCCTCCCCACCCATCGATCGGCCTGAGACACAGCAAGACCAGGCGGGCGATGGAAGAACAGATCAGAACCAACTAACGAGAATTCACCTTCTACTTTGCACAGACTCAAACGTACGAGTCAATTTTACTTACATCCTTAGTAATTTCTGATCGCATTATTTTTTAATTAAATAACAAGTTAAAGGTTTTCCGCACCTGTTCAATAATTACTGATGAACTCGTGTAAAACACAGAAAGAGGCTGGAAAGGAGAGGAGGGATCTAAGTGTCCCATCAAACACTCTCAGTGCAGGTACAGCACGGGTTAAATAGAGAGTAAATCTCCCTCTACACTGTCCCATCAAACACTCCCAGGGCAGGTATAGCACGGTTAGATACAGAGTAAAGCTCCCTCTACACTGTCCCATCAAACACTCCCAGGGCAGGTACAGCACGGGTTAGATACAGAGTAAAGCTCCCTCTACACTGTCCCATCAAACACTCCCAGGGCAGGTACAGCACGGGTTAGATACAGAGTAAAGCTCCCTCTACACTGTCCATCAAACACTCCCAGGGCAGGTACAGCACGGGTTAGATACAGAGTAAAGCTCACTCTACACTGTCCCATCCAACACTCCCAGGGCAGGTACAGCACGGGTTAGATACAGAGTAAATCTCCCTCTACACTGTCCCATCAAACACTCCCAGGGCAGGTACAGCACGGGTTAGATACAGAGTAAAGCTCCCTCTACACTGTCCATCAAACACTCCCAGGGCAGGTACAGCACGGGTTAGATACAGAGTAAAGCTCCCTCTTCACTGTCCATCAAACACTCCCAGGGCAGGTACAGCATGGGTTAGATACAGAGTAAAGCTCCCTCTACACTGTCCATCAAACACACTCAGGGCAGGTACAGCATGGGTTAGATACAGAGTAAAGCTCCCTCTACACTGTCCCATCAAACACTCCCAGGGCAGGTACAGCACGGGTTAGATACAGAGTAAAGCTCCCCCTACACTGTCCCATCAAACACTCCCAGATTAGAAGCAGCACGGGTTAGATACAGAGTAAAGCTCCCTCTACACTGTCCCATCAAACACTCCCAGGCCTGGTACAGCAAGGGTTAGATACAGAGTAAAGCTCCCTCTACATTGTCCCATCAAACACTCCCAGGGCAGGTACAGCACGGGTTAGATACAGAGTACAGCTCCCTCTACACTGTCCCATCAAACACTCCCAGGGCAGGTACAGCACGGGTTAGATACAGAGTAAAGCTCCCTCTACACTGTCCCATCAAACACTCCCAGGGCAGGTACAGCACGGGTTAGATACAGAGTAAAGCTCCCTCTTCACTGTCCATCAAACACTCCCAGGGCAGGTACAGCATGGGTTAGATACAGAGTAAAGCTCCCTCTACACTGTCCCATCAAAGACTCCCAGGACAGGTACAGCACGGGTTAGATACAGAGTAAAGCTCCCTCTACACTGTCCATCAAACACTCCCAGGGCAGGTACAGCACGGGTTAAATACAGTGTAAAGCTCCCTCTACACTGTCCCATCAAACACTCCCAGGGCAGGTACAACACGGGTTAGATACAGAGTAAAGCTCCCTCTGCACTGTCCCATCAAACATTCCCAGGGCAGGTACAGCACGGGTTAGATACAGAGTAAAGCTCTCTCTACACTGTCCCATCAAACACTCCCAGGGCAGGTACAGCACGGGTTAGATACAGTGTAAAGCTCCCTCTACACTGTCCCATCAAACACTCCCAGGGCAGGTACAGCACGGGTTAGATACAGAGTAAAGCTCACTCTACACTGTCCCATCAAACACTCCCAGGGCAGGTACAGCACGGGTTAGATACAGAGTAAAGCTCCCTCTACACTGTCCCATCAAACACTCCCAGGGCAGGTACAGCACGGGTTAGATACAGAGTAAAGCTCCCTCTACACTGTCCATCAAACACTCCCAGGGCAGGTACAGCACGGGTTAGATACAGAGTAAAGCTCCCTCTACACTGTCCATCAAACACTCCCAGGGCAGGTACAGCATGGGTTAGATACAGAGTAAAGCTCCCTCTACACTGTCCCATCAAACACACTCAGGGCAGGTACAGCATGGGTTAGATACAGAGTAAAGCTCCCTCTACACTGTCCCATCAAACACTCCCAGGGCAGGTACAGCACGGGTTAGATACAGAGTAAAGCTCCCTCTACACTGTCCCATCAAACACTCCCAGGGCAGGTACAGCATGGGTTAGATACAGAGTAAAGCTCCCTCTACACTGTCCCATCAAACACTCCCAGGCCTGGTACAGCAAGGGTTAGATACAGAGTAAAGCTCCCTCTACATTGTCCCATCAAACACTCCCAGGGCAGGTACAGCACGGGTTAGATACAGAGTACAGCTCCCTCTACACTGTCCCATCAAACACTCCCAGGGCAGGTACAGCACGGGTTAGATACAGAGTAAAGCTCCCTCTACACTGTCCCATCAAACACTCCCAGGGCAGGTACAGCACGGGTTAGATACAGAGTAAAGCTCCCTCTTCACTGTCCATCAAACACTCCCAGGGCAGGTACAGCATGGGTTAGATACAGAGTAAAGCTCCCTCTACACTGTCCCATCAAAGACTCCCAGGACAGGTACAGCACGGGTTAGATACAGAGTAAAGCTCCCTCTACACTGTCCATCAAACACTCCCAGGGCAGGTACAGCACGGGTTAGATACAGAGTAAAGCTCCCTCTACACTGTCCATCAAACACTCCCAGGGCAGGTACAACACGGGTTAGATACAGAGTAAAGCTCCCTCTGCACTGTCCCATCAAACATTCCCAGGGCAGGTACAGCACGGGTTAGATACAGAGTAAAGCTCTCTCTAAACTGTCCCATCAAACACTCCCAGGGCAGGGACAGCACGGGTTAGATACAGTGTAAAGCTCTCTCTACACTGTCCCATCAAACACTCCCAGGGCAGGTACAGCATGGGTTAGATACAGAGTAAAGCTCTCTCTACACTGTCCATCAAACACTCCCAGGGCAGGTACAACATGGGTTAGATACAGTGTAAAGCTCCCTCTACACTGTCCATCAAACACTCCCAGGGCAGGTACAGCATGGGTTAGATACAGAGTAAAGCTCTCTCTACACTGTCCATCAAACACTCCCAGGGCAGGTACAGCATGGGTTAGATACAGAGTAAAGCTCCCTCTACACTGTCCCATCAAACACTCCCAGGGCAGGTACAGCACGGGTTAGATACAGAGTAAAGCTCCCTCTACACTGTCCCATCAAACACTCCCAGGGTAGAAGCAGCACGGGTTAGATACAGAGTAAAGCTCCCTCTACACTGTCCCATCAAACACTCCCAGGCCTGGTACAGCAAGGTTAGATACAGAGTAAAGCTCCCTCTACACTGTCCCATCAAACACTCCCAGGGCAGGTACAGCAAGGGTTAGATACAGAGTAAAGCTCCCTCTACACTGTCCCATCAAACACTCCCAGGGCAGGTACAGCATGGGTTAGATACAGAGTAAAGCTCTCTCTACACTGTCCATCAAACACTCCCAGGGCAGGTACAGCACGGGTTAGATACAGAGTAAAGCTCCCTCTACACTGTCCCATCAAACACTCGCAGGGCAGGTACAGCACGGGTTAGATACAGAGTAAAGCTCCCTCTACACTGTCCCATCAAACACTCCCAGGGCAGGTACAGCACTGGTTAGATACAGAGTAAAGCTCCCTCTACACTGTCCCATCAAACACTCCCAGGGCAGGTACAGCATTGGTTAGATACAGAGTAAAGCTCCCTCTACACTGTCCCATCAAACACTCCCAGGGCAGGTACAGCATGGGTTAGATACAGAGTAAAGCTCCCTCTACACTGTCCCATCAAACACTCCCAGGGCAGGTACAGCACGGGTTAGATACAGAGTAAAGCTCCCTCTACACTGTCCCATCAAACACTCACAGGGCAGGTACAGCACGGGTTAGATACAGAGTAAAGCTCCCTCTACACTGTCCATCAAACACTCTCATCATTTCCGAATCCTGAGATTAATGACCTGGATTTTCCGATGGTAATTGCGGAAACTCTCAACCTTCACCGTCTTGTCCCCTGTGAAACTGTCCGTAACTTCAGGATTTAGCTTATTCGGAAGGAAATGCAGAAATCCTGAAGATGCGGTCAGTCATTCCCTGCCTCGCCACAAGCTGTGCTGTGGAGCTCTCCATTGCGGCGTCAGTCAGTGGCTCTGTGAGGAGCACCCTCGCCTCACAGTCAGAAGGTTGTGGGTTCAAGTCCCGCTCCAGAGACTTGAGCACGAGAATCCAGGCTGAAACTCCAGTGCAGTGCTGAGGGAAGGCCGCGCTGTCGGAGGGGCAGTACTGAGGGAGAGCCGCACTGTCAGAGGGTCAGTACTGAGGGAGTGTCGCACTGTCAGAGGGGCAGTACTGAGGGAGCGCTGCACTGTCAGAGGGGCAGTACTGAGGGAGCGCTGCACTGTCGGAGGGTCAGTACTGAGGGAGCCCTGCACTGTCGGAGGGGCAGTACTGAGGGAGTGCTGCACTGTCGGAGGGGCAGTACTGAGGGAGCGCCGCACTGTCGGAGGGGCAGTACTGAGGGAGTGCTGCACTGTCGGAGGGGCAGTACTGAGGGAGCCCCGCACTGTTAGAGGGGCAGTACTGAGGGAGCGCTGCACTGTCGGAGGGGCAGTACTGAGGGAGCACCGCACTGTCGGAGGGGCAGTACTGAGGGAGCGCCGCACTGTCGGAGGGGCGGTACTGAATGAGTGCTGCACTGTCAGAGGGGCAGTACTGAGGGAGAGCCGCACTGTCGGAGGGGCGGTACTGAGGGAGCGCTGCACTGTCGGAGGGGCAGTACTGAGGGAGCGCTGCACTGTCGGAGGGGCAGTACTGAGGGAGCGCTGCACTGTCGGAGGGGCACTACTGAGGGAGCGCTGCACTGTGGGAGGGGAAGTACTAAGGGAGCGCCGCACTGTCGGAGAGGCAGTACTGAGGGAGCCCCGCACTGTCGGAGGGGAAGTACAAAGGGAGCGCCGCACTATCGGAATGGCAGTACTGAGGGAGCCCCGCACTGTCGGAGGGGAAGTACTGAGGGAGCGCTACACTGTCGGAGGGGAAGTACTGAGGGAGCGCCGCACTGTCGGAGGGGCGGTAAAGAGGGAGCGTTGCTCTGTCAGAGGGGAAGTACAGAGGGAGTGCTGCACTGTCGGAGAGGCAGTACTGAGGGAGCGCTGCACTGTCGGAGTGGAAGCACTGAGGGAGCGCCGCACTGTCGGAGGGGCAGTACTGAGGGAGCGCTGCACTGTCGGAGGGGCAGTACTGAGGGAGCGCTGCACTGTCGGAGGGTCAGTACTGAGGGAGCCCCACACTGTCGGAGGGGAAGTACTGAGGGAGCGACGCACTGTCGGAGGGGCAGTACTGAGGGAGTGCTGCACTGTCGGCGGAGCAGTACTGAGGGAGCGCTGCACTGTTGGAGGGGCAGTACTGAGGGAGCCCCGCACTGTCGGAGGGGCAGTACTGAGGGAGGGCAGTACTGAGGGAGTGCCGCACTGTCGGAGAGGCAGTACTGAGGGAGTGTCGGAGGGGCAGTACTGAGGGAGTGCCGCACTGTCGGAGAGGCAGTACTGAGGGAGTGTCGGAGAGGCAGTACCGAGAGAGCGCCGCACTGTCAGATGTTCCATCTTTCAGATGAGACATTAAACCAAGGTCCCGTCTGCTCATTCAGGTGGACGTAAAAGATCCCATGTCACTATATCAAAGAAACGCAGCGAGTTCTCCCCGGTGTCCGGGGGCCAATATTTATCCCTCAACCAACATCACTAAAACAGATGATCTGGTCATTTATCACATTGCTGTTTGTGGGAGCTTGCTGTGCCCAAATTAGCTGCCTCGTTTCCTACATTACAACAGTGACTACACTTCAAAAAATTACTTATTTAGCTTTAAAGCGCTTTGGGATGTCCAGTGGTCGTGAAAGGCGCTATAGAAATGCAAGTCTTTCTTTTTATAATCGGTAAACAGTGAAATCAGTTGAACTGTTGAAAACTTTTCCCCTGTAATATCGCTGTTAAATGTGATTTAAAAACTTTAGCCTTTTTGAAAGAATTGTAACTGGGGTTTTTACGGCACATTGACTGCTAAACAACTGTTCTGGATCTGAAAAACGTATTTTATATTTGCACAATGTCAAATTTCTCCATTATGATAGAAAATTATGAGATTTTTGAAATAATAGATTTTTTTTTAAGTTTGTTTAGGATATTTCAGCTTTTACCTTCACACCATGTGCAAGTCCCAATCTTTATTTCGCTCTCTGTAAAAAAAATTTAAATTGAATTGGAAATCAGTGCTTCTTATTTCCTGGTTTGCAGCCTGTGAGAATTCTTGAACGGGGTTGGCTGCTTCGACAGCTTGATGGCATCATTGCTGCTCACGCTGGGTATCCCCTTTTGTCGGTGCTGCAATCAACTTAACATCGAGAAAGCTCAAGTTTTTGCCACAGATATCGCAAGATATTTGCGGTCAGCTTTCTTTGAGGTCAGCGGCAATCCTCGTAACTTCGCCGCTGACCGCAAATTCTGGGCCAATAAGTTGGGACAGGCTAAGTTGACAGGGTCAAATTTATTTTGAGATGTAAAATACATCGGAGCACATAGCGAGATAGCAAACATTACAGCAATAATCATGACAGGAGAGCCACTCCTCCAGTTGGGACTGGGAGCAATCACTACCCGATTCTCCATCCATTAATTTCACCTGACTGACAGGCTAAAGCCACCGTGTGAGTTTTATTTGGAGCTATAAAATACTAAAGAGCATGTAATAAATTCATACGCTGGTTGGGGTGAACTGCTTACTGCGCATCCCGTGGGACTCCTGTAACCTTCTCTAATCATTTCAGGAGTCAGGAAAAGAATATTTTGAGCTATTGCCTCCACTTTATTTCATCTTATATCCAAGAAATAAGATTCATGCAGCAGGAAACTCGCATTTTGCGGGTAGAGCACAACAGGCGGTGGCAAATGGGCTGCCAGTTTTACACACCGCCCGATAAACGTTTCGATCATGAAACGGCTATTGCCTGTTAGTGTGCTGCCACCCAGGTTGAATAGCACCACCAGTTACTCTGGTAGATGGGTGCTGTTTGCAACTGGAAATGACAGATTTATTCCACAATCGTAACTCATGGCGAGCGCGAAGCAATGATTATTCTGCGCTGTGCTAAAACCGTAGTTTGGCGCAGTGGGTCTCACTCTCTCTCTTCCCTCCGAGTCAGAAGGTCATGGGTTTCAGCACCGACTCCACAGGCTTGAGCCCCATAATGCAGGCCGACACACCCCAGTGCCAGTACTGAGGGAGGGGCAGTACTGAGGGAGCGCCACACCCTCGGAGGGGCAGTACTGAGGGAGCGCCGCACCATCGGAGGGGCTGTACTGACTGAGCGCCGCACCATTGGAGGGGCAGTACTGAGGGAGTGCTGCACTGTCGGAGGGGCAGTACTGAGGGAGCGCTGCACTGTCGGAGGGGCAGTACTGAGGGAGCGCTGCACTGTCGGAGGGGCAGTACTGAGGGAGCACTGCACTGTCGGAGGGGCAGTACTGAGGGACCGCCACACCGTCGGAGGGGCAGTACTGAGGGAGTGCCGCACTGTCGGAGGGGCAGTACTGAGGGAGCACTGCACTGTCGGAGGGGCAGTACTGAGGGAGCGCTGCAAAGTCGGAGGGGCAGTACTGAGGGAGCGGTGCACTGTCGGAGGGGCAGTACTGAGGGAGCTGCACCATCGGAGGGGCAGTACTGAGGGAGCGCTGCACTGTCGGAGGGGCAGTACTGAGGGAGCGCTGCACTGTCGGAGGGGCAGTACTGAGGGAGCGCTGCACTGTCGGAGGGGCTCTACTGAGGGAGAGCTGCACTGTCGGAGGGGCAGTACTGAGGGAACGCCGACACTGTCGAATGGTCAGAACTGAGGGAGAGCTGCACATTCGGAGGGGCAGTACTGAGGAAGCGCCACACTGTCGGAGAGGCAGTACTGCTGGAGCGCTGCACTGTCGGACAGACAGTGCTGAGGTAGCACTGCACTGTCGGAGTGTCAGTACTGAGGGAGCTGCACTGTTGAAGGGGCAGTACTGAGGGAGCGCTGCACTGTCGGAGGGGCAGTACTGAGGGAGCGCTGCACTGTCAGAGGGGCAGTACTGAGGGAGTGCTGCACTGTCAGAGGGGCAGTACTGAGGGAGCGCTGCACTGTCGGAGGGGCAGTACTGAGGGAGCGCAGCACTGTTGGTGGGGTGGTACTGAGGGAGCACTGCACTGTTGGAGGGGCAGAACTGAGGGAGCACTGCACTGTCGGAGGGGCATGTACTGAGGGAGAGTTGCACTGTCAGGAGGGGCAGTACTGAGGGAGCACTGCACTGTCGGAGGGTCAGAACTGAGGAAGCGCTGCACTGTCGGAGGGTCAGTACTGAGGGAGCACTGCTCTGTCGGAGGGACCGTACTGAGGAAGCGCCGCACTGTCGGAGAGGCAGTACTGCTGGAGCGCTGCACTGTCGGACAGACAGTGCTGAGGGAGCACTGCACTGTCGGAGTGTCAGTACTGAGGGAGCTGCACTGTCGAAGGGGCAGTACTGAGGGAGCGCTGCACTGTCGGAGGGTCAGTACTGAGGGAGCGCTGCACTGTCGGAGGGGCAGTACTGAGGGAGCGACGCACTGTCGGAGAGGCAGTACTGAGGGAGCGCTGCACTGTCGGAGGGGCAGTATTGAGGGAGCACTGCACTGTCGGAGGGGCAGTACTGAGAGAGCGCTGCACTGTCGGAGGGGCGGTACTGAGGGAGCACTGCACTGTCGGCGGAGCAGTACTGAGGGAGCGCCACACTGTCGGAGGGGCAGCACTGAGGGAGCCCCGCACTGTCGGAGGGGCAGTACTGAGGGAGCGCCGTACTGAGGGAGTGCCCCACTGTTGGAGGGGCAGTACTGACGGAGTGCCGCACTGTCGGAGAGGCAGTACTGAGGGAGTGTCGGAGAGGCAGTACCAAGAGAGCGCCGCACTGTCAGATGTTCCATCTTTCAGATGAGACATTAAACCAAGGTCCCGTCTGCTCATTCAGGTGGACGTAAAAGATCCCATGGCACTACATCGAAGAAACGCAGCGAGTTCTCCCCGGTGTCCTGGGGCCAATATTTATCCCTCAACCAACATCACTAAAACTGATGATCTGGTCATTTATCACATTGCTGTTTGTGGGAGCTTGCTGTGCCCAAATTAGCTGCCTCGTTTCCTACATTACAAGAGTGACTACACTTCAAAAAATTACTTGTTTGTTTTTAAAGCACTTTGGGATGTCCAGTGGTCGTGAAAGGCGCTATAGAAATGCAAGTCTTTCTTTTTATAATCGGTAAACAGTGAAATCAGTTGAAATGTTGAAAACTTTTCCCCTGTAATATCGCTGTTAAATGTAACTTAAAAACTTTAGCCTTTTTGAAAGAATTGTAACTAGGGTTTTTACGGCACATTGACTGCTGAAGAACTGTTCTGGCCCTGAAAAACGTATTTTATATTTGCACAATGTTAAATGTCTCCATTATGATAGAAAATTATGAGATTTTTGAAATAATAGATTTTTTTTTAAGTTTGTTTAGGATATTTCAGCTTTTACCTTCACACCATGTGCAAGTCCCAATCTTTATTTCGCTCTCTGTAAAAAATTTTAAAATTGAATTGAAAATCAGTGCTTCTTATTTCCTGGTTTGCAGCCTGTGAGAATTCTTGAACGGGGTTGGCTGCTTCGACAGCTTGATGGCATCATTGCTGCTCCACGCTGGGTATCCCCTTTTGTCGGCGCTGCAATCAACTTAACATCGAGAAAGCTCAAGTTTTTGCCACAGATATCGCAAGATATTTGCGGTCAGCTTTCTTCGAGGTCAGCGGCAATCCTCGTAACTTCGCCGCTGACTGCAAATTCTGGGCCAATAAGTTGGGACAGGCTAAGTTGACATGGTCAAATTTATTTTGAGATATAAAATACATCGGAGCACATAGCGAGATAGCAAATATTACAGCAATAATCATGACAGGAGAGCCACTCCTCCAGTTGGGACTGGGAGCAATCACTACCCGATTCTCCATCCATTAATTTCACCTGACTGACAGGCTAAAGCCACCGTGTGAGATTTATTTGGAGCTATAAAATACTAAAGAGCATGTAATAAATTCATACGCTGGTTGGGGTGAACTGCTTACTGCGCATCCCGTGGGACTCCTGTAACCTTCTCTAATCATTTCAGGAGTCAGGAAAGGAATATTTTGAGCTATTGCCTCCACTTTATTTCATCTTATATCCAAGAAATAAGATTCATGCAGCAGGAAACTCGCATTTTGCGGGTAGAGCACAACAGGCGGTGGCAAATGGGCTGCCAGTTTTACACACCGCCCGATAAACATTTCGATCATGAAACGGCTATTGCCTGTTAGTGTGCTGCCACCCAGGTTGAATAGCACCACCAGTTACTCTGGTAGATGGGTGCTGTTTGCAACTGGAAATGACAGATTTATTCCACAATCGTAACTCATGGCGAGCGCGAAGCAATGATTATTCTGCGCTGTGCTAAAACCGTAGTTTGGCGCAGTGGGTCTCACTCTCTCTCTTCCCTCCGAGTCAGAAGGTCATGGGTTTCAGCACCGACTCCACAGGCTTGAGCCCCATAATGCAGGCCGACACACCCCAGTGCCAGTACTGAGGGAGGGGCAGTACTGAGGGAGCGCCACACCCTCGGAGGGGCAGTACTGAGGGAGCGCCGCACCATCGGAGGGGCTGTACTGAGTGAGCGCCGCACCATTGGAGGGGCAGTACTGAGGGAGCGCTGCACTGTCGGAGGGGCAGTACTGAGGGAGCGCTGCACTGTCGGAGGGGCAGTACTGAGGGAGCGCTGCACTGTCGGAGGGGCAGTACTGAGGGAGCACTGCACTGTCGGAGGGGCAGTACTGAGGGACCGCCACACCGTCGGAGGGGCAGTACTGAGGGAGTGCCGCACTGTCGGAGGGGCAGTACTGAGGGAGCACTGCACTGTCGGAGGGGCAGTACTGAGGGAGCGCTGCAAAGTCGGAGGGGCAGTACTGAGGGAGCGGTGCACTGTCGGAGGGGCAGTACTGAGGGAGCTGCACCATCGGAGGGGCAGTACTGAGGGAGCGCTGCACTGTCGGAGGGGCAGTACTGAGGGAGCGCTGCACTGTCGGAGGGGCAGTACTGAGGGAGCGCTGCACTGTCGGAGGGGCTGTACTGAGGGAGAGCTGCACTGTCGGAGGGGCAGTACTGAGGGAACGCCGACACTGTCGAATGGTCAGAACTGAGGGAGAGCTGCACATTCGGAGGGGCAGTACTGAGGAAGCGCCACACTGTCGGAGAGGCAGTACTGCTGGAGCGCTGCACTGTCGGACAGACAGTGCTGAGGTTGCACTGCACTGTCGGAGTGTCAGTACTGAGGGAGCTGCACTGTTGAAGGGGCAGTACTGAGGGAGCGCTGCACTGTCGGAGGGGCAGTACTGAGGGAGCGCTGCACTGTCAGAGGGGCAGTACTGAGGGAGTGCTGCACTGTCAGAGGGGCAGTACTGAGGGAGCGCTGCACTGTAGGAGGGGCAGTACTGAGGGAGCGCAGCACTGTTGGTGGGGTGGTACTGAGGGAGCACTGCACTGATGGAGGGGCAGAACTGAGGGAGCACTGCACTGTCGAGGGGCATGTACTGAGGGAGAGTTGCACTGTCGGAGGGGCAGTACTGAGGGAGCACTGCACTGTCGGAGGGTCAGAACTGAGGAAGCGCTGCACTGTCGGAGGGTCAGTACTGAGGGAGCACTGCTCTGTCGGAGGGACCGTACTGAGGAAGCGCCGCACTGTCGAGAGGCAGTACTGCTGGAGCGCTGCACTGTCGGACAGACAGTGCTGAGGGAGCACTGCACTGTCGGAGTGTCAGTACTAAGGGAGCTGCACTGTCGAAGGGGCAGTACTGAGGGAGCGCTGCACTGTCGGAGGGTCAGTACTGAGGGAGCGCTGCACTGTCGGAGGGGAAGTACTGAGGGAGCGACGCACTGTCGGAGAGGCAGTACTGAGGGAGCGCCGCTCCGTCGGAGGGGCAGTATTGAGGGAGCACTGCACTGTCGGAGGGGCAGTACTGAGAGAGCGCTGCACTGTCGGAGGGGCGGTTCTGAGGGAGCACTGCACTGTCGGCGGAGCAGTACTGAGGGAGCGCCACACTGTCGGAGGGGCAGCACTGAGGGAGCCCCGCACTGTCGGAGGGGCAGTACTGAGGGAGCGCCGTACTGAGGGAGTGCCCCACTGTTGGAGGGGCAGTACTGACGGAGTGCCGCACTGTCGGAGAGGCAGTACTGAGGGAGTGTCGGAGAGGCAGTACCAAGAGAGCGCCGCACTGTCAGATGTTCCATCTTTCAGATGAGAAATTAAACCAAGGTCCCATCTGCTCATTCAGGTGGACGTAAAAGATCCCATGGCACTACATCGAAGAAACGCAGCGAGTTCTCCCCGGTGTCCTGGGGCCAATATTTATCCCTCAACCAACATCACTAAAACTGATGATCTGGTCATTTATCACATTGCTGTTTGTGGGAGCTTGCTGTGCCCAAATTAGCTGCCTCGTTTCCTACATTACAAGAGTGACTACACTTCAAAAAATTACTTGTTTGTTTTTAAAGCACTTTGGGATGTCCAGTGGTCGTGAAAGGCGCTATAGAAATGCAAGTCTTTCTTTTTATAATCGGTAAACAGTGAAATCAGTTGAAATGTTGAAAACTTTTCCCCTGTAATATCGCTGTTAAATGTGACTTAAAAACTTTAGCCTTTTTGAAAGAATTGTAACTAGGGTTTTTACGGCACATTGACTGCTGAAGAACTGTTCTGGCCCTGAAAAACGTATTTTATATTTGCACAATGTTAAATGTCTCCATTATGATAGAAAATTATGAGATTTTTGAAATAATAGATTTTTTTTTAAGTTTGTTTAGGATATTTCAGCTTTTACCTTCACACCATGTGCAAGTCCCAATCTTTATTTCGCTCTCTGTAAAAAAATTTTAAATTGAATTGAAAATCAGTGCTTCTTATTTCCTGGTTTGCAGCCTGTGAGAATTCTTGAACGGGGTTGGCTGCTTCGACAGCTTGATGGCATCATTGCTGCTCCACGCTGGGTATCCCCTTTTGTCGGCGCTGCAATCAACTTAACATCGAGAAAGCTCAAGTTTTTGCCACAGATATCGCAAGATATTTGCGGTCAGCTTTCTTCGAGGTCAGCGGCAATCCTCGTAACTTCGCCGCTGACTGCAAATTCTGGGCCAATAAGTTGGGACAGGCTAAGTTGACATGGTCAAATTTATTTTGAGATATAAAATACATCGGAGCACATAGCGAGATAGCAAATATTACAGCAATAATCATGACAGGAGAGCCACTCCTCCAGTTGGGACTGGGAGCAATCACTACCCGATTCTCCATCCATTAATTTCACCTGACTGACAGGCTAAAGCCACCGTGTGAGATTTATTTGGAGCTATAAAATACTAAAGAGCATGTAATAAATTCATACGCTGGTTGGGGTGAACTGCTTACTGCGCATCCCGTGGGACTCCTGTAACCTTCTCTAATCATTTCAGGAGGCAGGAAAGGAATATTTTGAGCTATTGCCTCCACTTTATTTCATCTTATATCCAAGAAATAAGATTCATGCAGCAGGAAACTCGCATTTTGCGGGTAGAGCACAACAGGCGGTGGCAAATGGGCTGCCAGTTTTACACCCCGCCCGATAAACGTTTCGATCATGAAACGGCTATTGCCTGTTAGTGTGCTGCCACCCAGGTTGAATAGCACCACCAGTTACTCTGGTAGATGGGTGCTGTTTGCAACTGGAAATGACAGATTTATTCCACAATCGTAACTCATGGCGAGCGCGAAGCAATGATTATTCTGCGCTGTGCTAAAACCGTTAGTTTGGCGCAGTGGGTCTCACTCTCTCTCTTCCCTCCGAGTCAGAAGGTCATGGGTTTCAGCACCGACTCCACAGGCTTGAGCCCCATAATGCAGGCCGACACACCCCAGTGCCAGTACTGAGGGAGGGGCAGTACTGAGGGAGCGCCGCACACCTCGGAGGGGCAGTACTGAGGGAGCGCCGCACCATCGGAGGGGCAGTACTGAGGCAGCACTGCACAGTCGGAGGGGCAGTACTGAGGGAGCGCTGCACTGTCGGAGGGGCAGTACTGAGGGAGCTGCTGCACTGTCGGAGGGGCAGTACTGAGGGAGCGCTGCACTGTCGGAGGGGCAGTACTGAGGGAGCACTGCACTGTCGGAGGGGCAGTACTGAGGGAGCGCCACACCGTCGGAGGGGCAGTACTGAGGGAGCACCGCACTGTCGGAGGGGCAGTACTGAGGGAGCACTGCACTGTCGGAGGGGCAGTACTGAGGGAGCGCTGCAAAGTCGGAGGGGCAGTACTGAGGGAGCGGTGCACTGTCGGAGGGGCAGTACTGAGGGAGCTGCACCATCGGAGGGGCAGTACTGAGGGAGCGCTGCACTGTCGGAGGGGCAGTACTGAGGGAGCGCTGCACTGTCGGAGGGGCAGTACTGAGGGAGCGCTGCACTGTCGGAGGGGCTCTACTGAGGGAGAGCTGCACTGTCGGAGGGGCAGTACTGAGGGAACGCCGACACTGTCGAATGGTCAGAACTGAGGGAGAGCTGCACATTCGGAGGGGCAGTACTGAGGAAGCGCCACACTGTCGGAGAGGCAGTACTGCTGGAGCGCTGCACTGTCGGACAGACAGTGCTGAGGTTGCACTGCACTGTCGGAGTGTCAGTACTGAGGGAGCTGCACTGTTGAAGGGGCAGTACTGAGGGAGCGCTGCACTGTCGGAGGGGCAGTACTGAGGGAGCGCTGCACTGTCAGAGGGGCAGTACTGAGGGAGTGCTGCACTGTCAGAGGGGCAGTACTGAGGGAGCGCTGCACTGTAGGAGGGGCAGTACTGAGGGAGCGCAGCACTGTTGGTGGGGTGGTACTGAGGGAGCACTGCACTGATGGAGGGGCAGAACTGAGGGAGCACTGCACTGTCGAGGGGCATGTACTGAGGGAGAGTTGCACTGTCGGAGGGGCAGTACTGAGGGAGCACTGCACTGTCGGAGGGTCAGAACTGAGGAAGCGCTGCACTGTCGGAGGGTCAGTACTGAGGGAGCACTGCTCTGTCGGAGGGACCGTACTGAGGAAGCGCCGCACTGTCGAAGAGGCAGTACTGCTGGAGCGCTGCACTGTCGGACAGACAGTGCTGAGGGAGCACTGCACTGTCGGAGTGTCAGTACTAAGGGAGCTGCACTGTCGAAGGGGCAGTACTGAGGGAGCGCTGCACTGTCGGAGGGTCAGTACTGAGGGAGCGCTGCACTGTCGGAGGGGAAGTACTGAGGGAGCGACGCACTGTCGGAGAGGCAGTACTGAGGGAGCGCCGCTCCGTCGGAGGGGCAGTATTGAGGGAGCACTGCACTGTCGGAGGGGCAGTACTGAGAGAGCGCTGCACTGTCGGAGGGGCGGTTCTGAGGGAGCACTGCACTGTCGGCGGAGCAGTACTGAGGGAGCGCCACACTGTCGGAGGGGCAGCACTGAGGGAGCCCCGCACTGTCGGAGGGGCAGTACTGAGGGAGCGCCGTACTGAGGGAGTGCCCCACTGTTGGAGGGGCAGTACTGACGGAGTGCCGCACTGTCGGAGAGGCAGTACTGAGGGAGTGTCGGAGAGGCAGTACCGAGAGAGCGCCGCACTGTCAGATGTTCCATCTTTCAGATGAGACATTAAACCAAGGTCCCGTCTGCTCATTCAGGTGGACGTAAAAGATCCCATGGCACTACATCGAAGAAACGCAGCGAGTTCTCCCCGGTGTCCTGGGGCCAATATTTATCCCTCAACCAACATCACTAAAACTGATGATCTGGTCATTTATCACATTGCTGTTTGTGGGAGCTTGCTGTGCCCAAATTAGCTGCCTCGTTTCCTACATTACAAGAGTGACTACACTTCAAAAAATTACTTGTTTGTTTTTAAAGCACTTTGGGATGTCCAGTGGTCGTGAAAGGCGCTATAGAAATGCAAGTCTTTCTTTTTATAATCGGTAAACAGTGAAATCAGTTGAAATGTTGAAAACTTTTCCCCTGTAATATCGCTGTTAAATGTGGCTTAAAAACTTTAGCCTTTTTGAAAGAATTGTAACTAGGGTTTTTACGGCACATTGACTGCTGAAGAACTGTTCTGGCCCTGAAAAACGTATTTTATATTTGCACAATGTTAAATGTCTCCATTATGGTAGAAAATTATGAGATTTTTGAAATAATAGATTTTTTTTTAAGTTTGTTTAGGATATTTCAGCTTTTACCTTCACACCATGTGCAAGTCCCAATCTTTATTTCGCTCTCTGTAAAAAAATTTTAAATTGAATTGAAAATCAGTGCTTCTTATTTCCTGGTTTGCAGCCTGTGAGAATTCTTGAACGGGGTTGGCTGCTTCGACAGCTTGATGGCATCATTGCTGCTCCACGCTGGGTATCCCCTTTTGTCGGCGCTGCAATCAACTTAACATCGAGAAAGCTCAAGTTTTTGCCACAGATATCGCAAGATATTTGCGGTCAGCTTTCTTCGAGGTCAGCGGCAATCCTCGTAACTTCGCCGCTGACTGCAAATTCTGGGCCAATAAGTTGGGACAGGCTAAGTTGACATGGTCAAATTTATTTTGAGATATAAAATACATCGGAGCACATAGCGAGATAGCAAATATTACAGCAATAATCATGACAGGAGAGCCACTCCTCCAGTTGGGACTGGGAGCAATCACTACCCGATTCTCCATCCATTAATTTCACCTGACTGACAGGCTAAAGCCACCGTGTGAGATTTATTTGGAGCTATAAAATACTAAAGAGCATGTAATAAATTCATACGCTGGTTGGGGTGAACTGCTTACTGCGCATCCCGTGGGACTCCTGTAACCTTCTCTAATCATTTCAGGAGGCAGGAAAGGAATATTTTGAGCTATTGCCTCCACTTTATTTCATCTTATATCCAAGAAATAAGATTCATGCAGCAGGAAACTCACATTTTGCGGGTAGAGCACAACAGGCGGTGGCAAATGGGCTGCCAGTTTTACACCCCGCCCGATAAACGTTTCCATCACGAAACGGCTATTGCCTGTTAGTGTGCTGCCACCCAGGTTGAATAGCACCACCAGTTACTCTGGTAGATGGGTGCTGTTTGAAACTGGAAATGACAGATTTATTCCACAATCGTAACTCATGGCGAGCGCGAAGCAATGATTATTCTGCGCTGTGCTAAAACCGTTAGTTTGGCGCAGTGGGTCTCACTCTCTCTCTTCCCTCCGAGTCAGAAGGTCATGGGTTTCAGCACCGACTCCAGAGGCTTGAGCCCCATAATGCAGGCCAACACACCCCAGTGCCCGTACTGAGGGAGGGGCAGTACTGAGGGAGCGCCGCACACTCGGAGGGGCTGTACTGAGGGAGCGCCGCACCATCGGAGGGGCAGTACTGAGGCAGCACTGCACTGTCGGAGGGGCAGTACTGAGGGAGCGCTGCACTGTCGGAGGGGCAGTACTGAGGGACTGCTGCACTGTCGGAGGGGCAATACTGAGGGAGCGCTGCACTGTCGGAGGGGCAGTACTGAGGGAGCACTGCACTGTCGGAGGGGCAGTACTGAGGGAGCGCCACACCGTCGGAGGGGTAGTACTGAGGGAGCACCGCACTGTCGGAGGGGCAGTACTGAGGGAGCACTGCACTGTCGGAGGGGCAGTACTGAGGGAGCGCTGCACTGTCGGAGGGGCAGTACTGAGGGAGCGCTGCACTGACGGAGGGGCTGTTCTGAGGGAGCGGTGCACTGTCGGAGGGGCAGTACTGAGGGAGCTGCACCGTCGGAGGGGCAGTACTGAGGGAGCGCTGCACTGTCGGAGGGGCAGTACTGAGGGAGCGCTGCACTATCGGAGGGGCAGTACTGAGGGAGCGCTGCACTGTCGGAGGGGCAGTACTGAGGGAGCGTTGCACTGTCGGAGGGGCCGTACTGAGGGAGAGCTGCACTGTCGGAGGGGCAGTACTGAGGGAACGCCGACACTGTCGGATGGTCAGAACTGAGGGAGAGCTGCACATTCGGAGGGGCAGTACTGAGGAAGCGCCGCACTGTCGGAGAGGCAGTACTGCTGGAGCGCTGCACTGTCGGACAGAAAGTCCTGAGGGAGCACTGCACGGTCGGAGTGTCAGTACTGAGGGAGCTGCACTGTCGAAGGGGCAGTACTGAGGGAGCGCTGCACTGTCGGAGGGTCAGTACTGAGGGAGCGCTGCACTGTCGGAGGGGCAGTACTGAGGGAGCGCTGCACTGTCAGAGGGGCAGTACTGAGGGAGTGCTGCACTGTCAGAGGGGCAGTACTGAGGGGGCGCTGCACTGTCGGAGGGGCAGTACTGAGGGAGTGCCGCACTGTTGGTGGGGTGGTACTGAGGGAGCACTGCACTGTTGGAGGGGCAGAACTGAGGGAGCACTGCACTGTCGGAGGGGCATGTACTGAGGGAGAGTTGCACTGTCGGAGGGGCAGTACTGAGGGAGCACTGCACTGTCGAAGGGTCAGAACTGAGGAAGCGCTGCACTGTCAGAGGGACCGTACTGAGGAAGCGCCGCACCGTCGGAGGGTCAGAACTGAGGAAGTGCAGCACTGTCGGAGGGTCAGTACTGAGGGAGCACTGCACTGTAGGAGGGGCAGTACTGAGGGAGCGCTGCACTGTCTGAGGGGCATTACTGAGGGAGCGCAGCACTGATGGAGGGTTGGTACTGAGGGAGCACTGCACTGTTGGAGGGGCAGTACTGAGGGAGCACTGCACTATCAGAGGGTCAGTACTGAGGGAGCACTGCACTGTCGGAGGGGCAGTACTGAGGGAGCGTTGCACTGTCGGAGGGGCAGTACTGAGGGAGCACTGCGCTGTTGGAGGGGCAGTACTGAGGGAGCACTGCACTGTCGGAGTGGCAGTACTGAGGGAGCGCTGCACTGTTGGAGGGGCAGAACTGAGGGAGCACTGCACTGTCGGAGTGGCATGTACTGAGGGAGAGTTGCACTGTCGGAGGGGCAGTACTGAGGGAGCACTGCAGTGTCGGAGGGTCAGAACTGAGGAAGCGCTGCACTGTCGGAGTGGCAGTACTGAGGGAGCGCTGCACTGTCAGAGGGGCATTACTGACCGTGCACAGCACTGTCGGAGGGGCCGTTCTGAGGGAGCACTGCACTGTCGGAGGGGCAGCACTGAGGGAGCGCTGCACTGTCGGAGGGGCAGCACTGAGGGAGCGCAGCACTGTCGGAGGGGCGGTACTAAGGGAGTGTTGCACTGTCGGAGGGGCAGCACTGAGGGAGCGCAGCACTGTCGGAGGGGCAGCACTGAGGGAGCGCTGCACTGTCGGAGGGGCAGCACTGAGGGAGCGCAGCACTGTCGGAGGGGCAGTACTGAGGGAGCGCCGAACTGTCGGAGGGGCGGTACTGAGGGAGCTCTGCACTGTCGGAGAGGCAGTACTGAGGGAGCACTGCACTGTCGGTGGGGCCGTTTTTCAAATGAGACGTTAAACCGAGGCCCCGTCTGCTCTCTCATGCGGACGTAAAAGATTCCACGGCCACTATTTCAAAGAAGAGTAGGGGAGTTATCCCCGGTGTCCAGGGGCCAATATTTATCTCTCAACCTACGTCAGTAAAAACGATTAACTGGTCATTTAAATTATCGCTGTTTGTGGGAGCTTGCTGTGCGCCAATTGACTGCCACATTTCCTACATTACAATAGTGACTACCTTTCAAAAAAATTACTTCATCGGCTGTGAAGCGCTTTGGGACGTCCTGAGGTGGTGACAAGCACAATATAAATGAAAGCTCTCTCGATGCAATGTGACGATTGTGAACTAGACAATTTGCAGACGATCATATATATGAAGTGAAGAATTCTCCAGTCGGAGGTTTGTGTAGCTGTCCTCACTCTCCTCCTCTGGGCAGTGGGTTTTAGAAATCCCGGGAGCTCTGGGGATTGGGTATCCCATGTCCGGAGGAGCTGCAGTCTGCACGGGCATGTATTGAGGCACCTGAGATGAATCGTCCAGCCCGCCGTGATTTCCATAGCGGAGAGCACCATCCTGTGCAAGAAAGAAAGAAAGACTTGCAATTATTTAGCGCCTTTCACTCCCTCAGTACTTCCCCTCGCACAGCGCAGTGCTCCCTCAGTACTGTCCCTCCGACAGTGCAGCGCTCCCTCAGTACTGCCCCTCCGACAGTGCAGCGCTCCCTCAGTACTGTCCCTCCGACAGTGCAGCGCTCCCTCAGTACTGCCCCTCCGACAGTGCAGCGCTCCCTCAGTACTGCCCCTCCGACAGTGCAGCTCTCCTTCAGTACTGCCCCTCCGACAGTGCGGCACTCCCTCAGTACTGTCCCTCTGACAGTGCGGCACTCCCTCAGTAATGCCCCTCCGACAGTGCGGCGCTCCCTCAGCAATGCCCCTCCGACAGTGCGGCGTCTCTCAGTACTGTCCCTCTGACAGTGCGGCACTCCCTCAGTAATGCCCCTCCGACAGTGCGGCGCTCCCTCAGTACTGCCCCTCCGACAGTGCGGCGCTCCCTCAGTACTGTCCCTCCGACAGTGCAGCGCTCCCTCAGTACTGCCCCTCTGACAGTGCAGCGCTCCCGCAGTACTGCTCCAACGACAGTGCAGAGCTCCCTCAGTACTGCCCCTCCGACAGTGCAGCGCTCCCTCAGTACTGCCCCTCCGACAGTGCAGCGCTCCCTCAGTACTGCCCCTCCGACAGTGCAGCGCTCCCTCCGTGCTGCCCCTCCGACAGTGCGGCGCTCCCTCACTACTGCCCCTCCGACAGTGCAGCGCTCCCTCACTACTGCCCCTCCGACAGTGCAGCGCTCCCTCAGTACTGCTCCTTCGACAGTGCAGTGCTCCCTCAGTACTGCCCCTCCGACAGTGCAGCGCTCCCTCAGTACTGCCCCTCCGACAGTACAGCGCTCCCTCCGTGCTTCCCCTCCGACACTGCGGCGCTCCCTCAGTACTGCCCCTCCGACATTGCGGCGCTCCCTCCGTACTGCCCCTCCGACAGTGCGGCGCTCCCTCCGTACTGCCCCTCCGACTGTGCCGCGTTCCCTCAGTACTGCCCCCCTGACATTGCAGAGCTCCCTCAGTACTGCCCCCCTGACAGTGCAGCGCTCCCTCATTACTGCCCCTCCGACAGTGCAGTGCTCCCTCAGTACTGTCCCTCCGACAGTGCGGCACTCCCTCAGTAATGCCCCTCCGACAGTGCAACGCTCCCTCAGTACTGCCCCACCGACAGTGCAACGCTCCCTCAGTACTGCCCCTCCGACAGTGCAGCGCTCCCTCAGTACTGACCCTCCGACAGTGCCGCCCTCCCTCAGTACTGCCCCTCCGACAGTGCGGCACTCCCTCAGTACTGCCCCTCCTACTGTGCCGCGCTCCCTCAGTACTGCCCCTCCGACAGTGCGGCGCTCCCTCAGTACTGCCCATCCGACAGTGCGGCACTCCCTCAGTACTGCCCCTCCGACAGTGCAACGCTCCCTCAGTACTGCCCCTCCGACAGTGCAACGCTCCCTCAGTACTGCCCCTCCGACAGTGCAACTGGGAGTTTCAGCCTGGATTCTTGTGCTCAAGTCTCTGGAGTGGGACTTGAACCCACCACATTCTGACTCAGAGGGGAAGACATTGGAACATGACAGAGTTACACAGCTCTTCATAAAACTTAGACTACTGCAGCTAAATCAGTGGCTCGACAGTCTGAGACAAGAATAGGGATCATATTTTCTCTGCGCGGTGAGTGGATCAAGATTTAAGCTGTGAGAAGTCCAGGCTTGTAGCATATATAGCTGACAGAAATTTAATATAATTCGTTAAATATGAGTGGATTAAAATTATTTCACTGGGTTTATATAATGTGAGATTAATATACTGTTACACGGGTTTGGGAATCGATGTTTCTATGCGGTTCTTACCAGGTGAGTGTTCGATTCACAACATCGTAATCCAGCACAGTTGAATGCTGAAGACGTGATCGCAATCACAAATTCTAGCAGAGTGAAGATGAGCAGGATTCCTGTTAGGGCCTTCGTGACTTTATTCTGGTAAAAAGACATTGACATTGGATGTTAGATTTGCCCTGGTATTGTGAATTCTAAGGCAGCTTGTGGCATCCCCGGTGTGCCCGTTGTTCGTGAGTACCCATCAGAGCCAGATTCATGGGCACTGCGGGTAAGGGCTTGTGTTACGGTACTGATTCCATCAGTGAACAATATTAATCAGAAGTCTGAGTGTGTCTTGGCCTGTTTTAGGGGTTCTGGATAAATCCTGTAATTACCCAAAACCCCAATCCCTACATTACAGGGGTCCCTAGAGTCCGCAAGTGACTGATGGTCTTATTGACAAAGGAGGATAACACATCAGTCAGATAATCCTCTGTCCCCTCGTTTAGCGCAGTCGTCAAGCCCTCATCCTGAGAATGAAGCATAAAATGAACACAACCACTGCACTCAGTGGTGGAAGCGGGGACACTCGATGCTTTCAAGGGGAGACTGGATCGGCACTTGAGGGAAATAAACTTGCAGGGCTACGGGGATAGAGCGGGGGAATGGGACTGACTGGATTGCTCTACAGAGAGCTGGCACAGACTCGATGGACCGAATGGCCTCCTTCTGTGCCATTATGACTCTAGGACTCCCGCCCGTGAGCCAGGACTGTCAGCCCATCATTGATTCATGACTTGCAATAATTTTCATAAGAACATAAGAATTAAGAGCAGGAGTAGGCCATACAGCCCCTCGAAACTGCTTCGCCATTCAATAAGCTCAAGGCTGATCATCGACCTGAACTCCACTTTCCCGCCCGATCCCCATATCCCTTCATTCCCCGAGAGTCCAAAAATCTATCGATCTCTGCCTTGAATATATTCAATGACTTAACATCCACAGCCCTTTTGGGCGGAGAATTCCAAAGATTCACAACCCTCTCAGTGAAGAAATTCCTCCTCATCTCAGTCTTAAATGGCCGACCCCTTATCCTGAGACTGTGACCCCTAGTTCTAGACACTCCAGCCAGGGGAAACAACCTCTCAGCATCTACCCTGTCAGTCCCTTTCAGAATCTTGTATGTTTCAGTGAGATCACCTCTCAATCTACTAAACTCCAGAGAGTCTCGGTCCAATCTACTCAATCTCTCCTCAAAGGACAACCCTCTCATCACAGGGATCAGTCTACATAGGATTACACAGGATTACATAGGATATACGGCACAGAAACAGGCCATTCAATTCAACCAGTCCGTGCTGCCGTTTATGCTCCACACGAGCCTCCTCCTGTCTTTCCTCAGTTAAATCTATCAGCATAACCCTCTATTCTCTTCTCCCTCATATGCTTGTCTAGCCTTCCCTTAAATGCATCTATACTATTCGCTTCAACCATTCCCTGTGGTAGCGAGTTCCACATTCTCACCAATAGGCCCCAGCACTGATCCTTGCGGCATGCCACTAGTTACAGCCAGGTAAATGATCCGTTCATCTCTACTCTCTGTTTTCTGTCCATTAACCAATCCTCAATCCATGCTAATATATTATCCCCAACCCCATGAGCCCTTATCTTGTGCAGCAATCTTTTAGGCGGCAGCTTATCGAATACATTTTGGAAATCCAAATATACTACATTTACTGGTTCCCTTTTATCTACCCTGCTAGATACATCCTCAAAAAACTCTAATAAATGTGTCATTCTCTTGCATAAACTATGTTGACTCGGCCCAATCATATTATAATTTTCTAAGTACTCTGTTACCATTTCCTTAATAATGGATTCCAGTCAACTTACATAACATTGGAAGTCATCGCATCCATAGTTCAACTTTTTACGCAAAGACAAGGCAAACACGAAGCTGTAGATTATGATGCCAATGGCTGCAGCGATGGAACTGATGATATTCATTGCCAGCGTTCCTGACATCTGACAAACAATAAAACACAAATCATTTTCCGACAGTGCGGCGCTCCCTCAGTACTGACCCACCAACAGTGCAGCACTCCCTCAGTACAGCCCCTCTGACCGTGCAGCGCTCCCTCAGTACTGAACCACCAACAGTGCAGCGCTCCCTCAGTACTGCCCCTCTGACCGTGCAGCGCTCCCTCAGTACTGACCCACCAACAGTGCAGCGCTCCCTCAGTACTGCCACTCTGACCGTCCAGCGCTCCCTCAGTACTGCCCCTCTAACAGTGCAGCGCTCCCTCAGTACTGACCCACCAACAGTGCAGCACTCCCTCAGTACTGCCCCTCTGACCGTGCAGCGCTCCCTCAGTACTGCCCCTCCGACAGTACGGCACTCCCTCAGTACTGCCCCTCCGACCGTGCAGCACTCCCTCAGTACTGCCCCTCTGACAGTGCAGCGCTCCCTCAGTACTGACCCACCAACAGTGCATCACTCCCTCAGTGCTGCCCATCTGACCGTGCAGCGCTCCCTCATTACTGGCCCTCCGACTGTCCAGCGCTCCCTCAGTACTGCCCCTCCGACAGTGCAGCGCTCCCTCAGTACTGCCCCTCCGACAGTGCAGCGCTCCCTCAGTACTGCCCCGCCGACAGTGCAGCGCTCGCTCAGTACTGCCCATCCGACAGTGCAGCGCTCCCTCAGTACTGCCCCTCCGACTGTCCAGCGCTCCCTCAGTACTGCCCCTCCGACAGTGCAGCGCTCCCTCAGTACTGACCCTCCGACAGTGCAGCGCTCCTTCAGTACTGCCCCTCCAACAGTGCGGCGCTCCCTCAGTACTGCCTCTACGACAGTGCAGCGCTTCCTCAGTACTGCCCCTCCGACAGTGCAGTGCTCCTTCAGTACTGCCCCTCCGACAGTGCAGCGCTCGCTCAGTACTGCCCCTCCGACAGTGCAGCGCTCCCTCAGTACTGCCCCTGCGACAGTGCAGCGCTCCCTCAGTACTGCCCCTCCAACAGGGCAGCGCTCGCTCAGTACTGCCCCTCCGACAGTGCAGCGCTCCCTCAGTACTGCCCCTCCGACAGTGCAGCGCTCCCTCAGTACTGCCCCTCCGACAGTGCAGAGCTCCCTCAGTACTGCCCCTCCGACGCTGCGGCGCTCCCTCAGTATTGCCCCTCCGACAGTGCGGCACTACCTCAGTACTGCCCCTCCGACAGTGCGGCGCTCCCTCAGTACTGACATTCCAAAAGTGAAGCGCTCCCTCAGTACTGCCCCTTCGACAGTGAAGCGCTCCCTCAGTACTGCCCCTCCAACAGTGCAGCGCTCCCTCAGTACTGACCCTCCGACAGTGCAGTGCTCCTTCAGTACTGACCCTCCAACTGTCCAGCGCTCCCTCAGTACTGCCCCTCCGACAGTGCAGCGCTCCCTCAGTACTGACCCTCCGACAGTGCAGTGCTCCTTCAGTACTGCCCCTCCGACAGTACAGCGCTCGCTCAGTACTGCCCCTCCGACAGTGCAGCGCTCCCTCAGTACTGCCCCTGCGAAAGTGCAGCGCTCCCTCAGTACTGCCCCTCCGACAGTGCAGCGCTCCCTCAGTACTGCCCCTCCGACAGTGCAGCGCTCCCTCAGTACTGCCACTCCAACAGTGCAGTGCTCGCTCAGTACTACCCCTCCGACAGTGCAGCGCTCCCTCAGTACTGCCCCTGCGAAAGTGCAGCGCTCCCTCAGTACTGCCCCTCCGACAGTGCAGCGCTCCCTCAGTACTGCCCCTCCGACAGTGCAGCGCTCCCTCAGTACTGCCACTCCAACAGTGCAGTGCTCGCTCAGTACTACCCCTCCGACAGTGCAGCGCTCCCTCAGTACTGCCCCTCCGACATTGCAGCGCTCCTTCAGTACTGCCCCTCCGACAGTGCAGTGCTCCTTCAGTACTGCCCCTCCGACAGTACTGAGCTCGCTCAGTACTGCCCCTCCGACAGTGCAGCGCTCCCTCAGTACTGCCCCTGCGAAAGTGCAGCGCTCCCTCAGTACTGCCCCTCCGACAGTACAGCGCTCGCTCCGTACTGCCCCTCCGACAGTGCAGCGCTCCCTCAGTACTGCCCCTGCGAAAGTGCAGCGCTCGCTCAGTACTGCCCCTCCGACAGTGCAGCGCTCCCTCAGTACTGCCCCTCTGACCGTGCAGCGCTCCCTCAGTACTGACCCACCAACAGTGCAGCGCTCCCTCAGTACTGCCACTCTGACCGTCCAGCGCTCCCTCAGTACTGCCCCTCTAACAGTGCAGCGCTCCCTCAGTACTGACCCACCAACAGTGCAGCACTCCCTCAGTACTGCCCCTCTGACCGTGCAGCGCTCCCTCAGTACTGCCCCTCCGACAGTACGGCACTCCCTCAGTACTGCCCCTCCGACCGTGCAGCACTCCCTCAGTACTGCCCCTCTGACAGTGCAGCGCTCCCTCAGTACTGACCCACCAACAGTGCATCACTCCCTCAGTGCTGCCCATCTGACCGTGCAGCGCTCCCTCATTACTGGCCCTCCGACTGTCCAGCGCTCCCTCAGTACTGCCCCTCCGACAGTGCAGCGCTCCCTCAGTACTGCCCCTCCGACAGTGCAGCGCTCCCTCAGTACTGCCCCGCCGACAGTGCAGCGCTCGCTCAGTACTGCCCATCCGACAGTGCAGCGCTCCCTCAGTACTGCCCCTCCGACTGTCCAGCGCTCCCTCAGTACTGCCCCTCCGACAGTGCAGCGCTCCCTCAGTACTGACCCTCCGACAGTGCAGCGCTCCTTCAGTACTGCCCCTCCAACAGTGCGGCGCTCCCTCAGTACTGCCTCTACGACAGTGCAGCGCTTCCTCAGTACTGCCCCTCCGACAGTGCAGTGCTCCTTCAGTACTGCCCCTCCGACAGTGCAGCGCTCGCTCAGTACTGCCCCTCCGACAGTGCAGCGCTCCCTCAGTACTGCCCCTCCGACAGTGCAGCGCTCCCTCAGTACTGCCCCTCTGACAGTGCAGCGCTCCCTCAGTACTGCCCCTGCGACAGTGCAGCGCTCCCTCAGTACTGCCCCTCCAACAGGGCAGCGCTCGCTCAGTACTGCCCCTCCGACAGTGCAGCGCTCCCTCAGTGCTGCCCCTCCGACAGTGCAGCGCTCCCTCAGTACTGCCCCTCCGACAGTGCAGAGCTCCCTCAGTACTGCCCCTCCGACGCTGCGGCGCTCCCTCAGTATTGCCCCTCCGACAGTGCGGCACTACCTCAGTACTGCCCCTCCGACAGTGCGGCGCTCCCTCAGTACTGACCCTCCGACAGTGCAGCGCTCCTTCAGTACTGCCCCTCCAACAGTGCGGCGCTCCCTCAGTACTGCCTCTACGACAGTGCAGCGCTTCCTCAGTACTGCCCCTCCGACAGTGCAGTGCTCCTTCAGTACTGCCCCTCCGACAGTGCAGCGCTCGCTCAGTACTGCCCCTCCGACAGTGCAGCGCTCCCTCAGTACTGCCCCTGCGACAGTGCAGCGCTCCCTCAGTACTGCCCCTCCAACAGGGCAGCGCTCGCTCAGTACTGCCCCTCCGACAGTGCAGCGCTCCCTCAGTACTGCCCCTCCGACAGTGCAGCGCTCCCTCAGTACTGCCCCTCCGACAGTGCAGAGCTCCCTCAGTACTGCCCCTCCGACGCTGCGGCGCTCCCTCAGTATTGCCCCTCCGACAGTGCGGCACTACCTCAGTACTGCCCCTCCGACAGTGCGGCGCTCCCTCAGTACTGACATTCCAAAAGTGAAGCGCTCCCTCAGTACTGCCCCTTCGACAGTGAAGCGCTCCCTCAGTACTGCCCCTCCAACAGTGCAGCGCTCCCTCAGTACTGACCCTCCGACAGTGCAGTGCTCCTTCAGTACTGACCCTCCAACTGTCCAGCGCTCCCTCAGTACTGCCCCTCCGACAGTGCAGCGCTCCCTCAGTACTGACCCTCCGACAGTGCAGTGCTCCTTCAGTACTGCCCCTCCGACAGTACAGCGCTCGCTCAGTACTGCCCCTCCGACAGTGCAGCGCTCCCTCAGTACTGCCCCTGCGAAAGTGCAGCGCTCCCTCAGTACTGCCCCTCCGACAGTGCAGCGCTCCCTCAGTACTGCCCCTCCGACAGTGCAGCGCTCCCTCAGTACTGCCACTCCAACAGTGCAGTGCTCGCTCAGTACTACCCCTCCGACAGTGCAGCGCTCCCTCAGTACTGCCCCTGCGAAAGTGCAGCGCTCCCTCAGTACTGCCCCTCCGACAGTGCAGCGCTCCCTCAGTACTGCCCCTCCGACAGTGCAGCGCTCCCTCAGTACTGCCACTCCAACAGTGCAGTGCTCGCTCAGTACTACCCCTCCGACAGTGCAGCGCTCCCTCAGTACTGCCCCTCCGACATTGCAGCGCTCCTTCAGTACTGCCCCTCCGACAGTGCAGTGCTCCTTCAGTACTGCCCCTCCGACAGTACTGAGCTCGCTCAGTACTGCCCCTCCGACAGTGCAGCGCTCCCTCAGTACTGCCCCTGCGAAAGTGCAGCGCTCCCTCAGTACTGCCCCTCCGACAGTACAGCGCTCGCTCCGTACTGCCCCTCCGACAGTGCAGCGCTCCCTCAGTACTGCCCCTGCGAAAGTGCAGCGCTCGCTCAGTACTGCCCCTCCGACAGTGCAGCGCTCCCTCAGTACTGCCCCTCTGACCGTGCAGCGCTCCCTCAGTACTGACCCACCAACAGTGCAGCGCTCCCTCAGTACTGCCACTCTGACCGTCCAGCGCTCCCTCAGTACTGCCCCTCTAACAGTGCAGCGCTCCCTCAGTACTGACCCACCAACAGTGCAGCACTCCCTCAGTACTGCCCCTCTGACCGTGCAGCGCTCCCTCAGTACTGCCCCTCCGACAGTACGGCACTCCCTCAGTACTGCCCCTCCGACCGTGCAGCACTCCCTCAGTACTGCCCCTCTGACAGTGCAGCGCTCCCTCAGTACTGACCCACCAACAGTGCATCACTCCCTCAGTGCTGCCCATCTGACCGTGCAGCGCTCCCTCATTACTGGCCCTCCGACTGTCCAGCGCTCCCTCAGTACTGCCCCTCCGACAGTGCAGCGCTCCCTCAGTACTGCCCCTCCGACAGTGCAGCGCTCCCTCAGTACTGCCCCGCCGACAGTGCAGCGCTCGCTCAGTACTGCCCATCCGACAGTGCAGCGCTCCCTCAGTACTGCCCCTCCGACTGTCCAGCGCTCCCTCAGTACTGCCCCTCCGACAGTGCAGCGCTCCCTCAGTACTGACCCTCCGACAGTGCAGCGCTCCTTCAGTACTGCCCCTCCAACAGTGCGGCGCTCCCTCAGTACTGCCTCTACGACAGTGCAGCGCTTCCTCAGTACTGCCCCTCCGACAGTGCAGTGCTCCTTCAGTACTGCCCCTCCGACAGTGCAGCGCTCGCTCAGTACTGCCCCTCCGACAGTGCAGCGCTCCCTCAGTACTGCCCCTCCGACAGTGCAGCGCTCCCTCAATACTGCCCCTCCGACAGTGCAGCGCTCCCTCAGTACTGCTCCTCCGACAGTGCAGCGCTCCCTCAGTACTGACCCTCCGACAGTGCAGCGCTCCTTCAGTACTGCCCCTCCGACAGTGCGGCGCTCCCTCAGTACTGCATCTACGACAGTGCAGCGCTCCCTCAGTACTGCCCCTGCGAAAGTGCAGCGCTCCCTCAGTACTGCCCCTCCGACAGTACAGCGCTCGCTCAGTACTGCCCCTCCGACAGTGCAGCGCTCCCTCAGTACTGCCCCTGCGAAAGTGCAGCGCTCCCTCAGTACTGCCCCTCCGATAGTGCAGCGCTCCCTCAGTACTGCCCCTCCGACAGTGCAGCGCTCCCTCAGTACTGCGCCTCCGACAGTGCAGCGCTCCCTCAGTGCTGCCCCTGCGAAAGTGCAGCGCTCCCTCAGTACTGCCCCTCCGATAGTGCAGCGCTCCCTCAGTACTGCCCCTCCGACAGTGCAGCGCTCCCTCAGTACTGCCCCTCCAACAGTGCAGCGCTCGCTCAGTACTGCCCCTCCGACAGTGCAGCGGTCACTCAGTACTGCCCCACCGACAGTGCAGCGCTCCCTCAATACTGCCCCTCCGACAGTGCAGAGCTCCCTCAGTGCTCCCCCTCCGACGCTGCGGCGCTCCCTCAGTATTGCCCCTCCGACAGTGCGGCACTCCCTCAGTACTGCCCCTCCGACAGTGCGGCGCTCCCTCAGTACTGACCCTCCGACAGTGCGGTGCTCCCTCAGTACTGACCCTCCGACTGTGCGGCGCTCCCTCAGTACTGACCCTCCGACAGTGAAGCGCTCCCTCTGTACTGCCCCTTCAACAGTGAAGCGCTCCCTCAGTACTGACCCTCCGACAGTGCAGCACTCCCTCAGTAATGCCCCTTCAACAGTGCGGCGCTCCCTCAGTACTGACCCTCCGACAGACAGTGCTCCCTCTGTACCGCCCCTCCGACAGTGCAGTGCTCCCTCAGTACTGCCCCTCCGACAGTGCAGTGCTCCCTCAGTACTGCCCCGCCGACAGAGCGGCGCTCCCTCAGTACTGCCCCTCCGACAGTGCGGCGCTCCCTCAGTACTGCCCCTCCGACAGTGCGGTGCTCCCTCAGTACTGCCCCTCCGACAGTGCAGTGCTCCCTCAGTACTTATCCTCCGATAGTGCGGCGCTCCCTCAGTGCTGCTCCTCTGACAGTGCGGCGCTCCCTCAGTACTGACCCTCCGACAGTGCAGCGCTCCCTGAGTAATGCCACTTCGACAGAGCAGTGCTCCCTCAGTACTGGCACCGGGAGTGTCAACCTTTATTGTGTGCTCAACTCTGGAGTGGGGGCTCAGAGCTAATTGGCTGTTGTGCTTGCTGATGTAAAAATGGAAACTACGCTTCACACAGTAGTCTCTTGTTTATAAGAACATAAGAACATAAGAAATAGGAACAGGAATGGTCCACTTGGCCCCTCGAGCCTGCTCCGTCATTCAATAAGATCATGGCTGATCTTGGGCTCAAAGCCAGTTCCCTGCCCGCTCCCCATAACCCTTCACTCCCTTATCTTGCAAAAATCTGTCTTTCTCCACCTTGAATGTATTTGATGACCCAGCCTCCACGGCTCTCTGGGGCAGAGAATTCCACAGATTTACGACCCTCTGAGAGAAGAAATTCCTCCTCATCTCAGTTCTAAAAGGGCGACCCTTTATTCTGAAATTATGCCCCTGAGTTCTAGATTTCCCCACGAGGGGAAACATCCTCTCTGCATCTACCCTGTTGAGCCCCCTCAGTATCTTATATGTTTCAATAAGATCACCTCTCATTCTTCTAAATTCCAATGAGTATAGGCCCAGCCTGCTCAACCTTTCTTCATAAGTCAACCCCTCATCTCAGGAATCAACCGTGTGAATCGTCTCTGAACTGCCTCCAATGCAAGTATATCCTTCCTTAAATAAGGAGACCAAAACTGTACGCAGTACTCAAGGTGTGGTCTCACCAATACCCTGTACAGTTGTAGCAGGACTTCCCTGCTTTTATACTCCAAGCCCCTTGAAATAAAGGCCAACATTCCATTTGCCTTTTTGATTACTTGCTGTACCTGCATGCTAACTTTTTGTGTTTCATGCACAAGGATCCCCAGGTTCCTCTGAACTGTAGCATTTTGTAACTCTCTCCATTTAAATAATAATTTGCTTTTTTATTTTTCCTGCCAAAGTGGATAACCTCACACTATCCCACATTATACTCCATCTGCCAAATGTTTGCCCACTCACTTAGCCTGTCTATATCCCTTTGCAGATTCTTTGAGTCCTCTACACAACTTGCTTTCCCATCCATCTTTATATCATCCACAAACTTGGCTACATTACACTCGGTCCCTTCATCCAAGTCATTAATGTAGATTGTAAATAGTTGAGGCCCCAGCACCGATCCCTGTGGCACCCCACTAGTCACATTTTGCCAACCTGAAAATGACCCATTTATCCTGACTCTCTGCTTTCTGTTATTTAGCCAATTCTCTATCCATGTTAATATATTACCCCAACTCCGTGAACTCTTATCTTATGCAGTAACCTTTTATGTGGCACCTTATCGAATGCCTTCTGGAAATCCAAATACACCACATCTACTATCTCACCCTTATCCACTATGCTCGTTACACCCTCAAAGAACTTCAGCAAATTTGTTAAACATGATTTCCCTTTCATAAAACCATGGTAACTCTGTTTGACTGCATTATGATTTTCCAAATGCCCTGCTACTGCTTCCTTAAAGAAGGACTCCAGCATTTTCCCAACGACAGATGTTAGGCTAACTGGTCTATAGTTTCCTGCTTTCTGTCTCCCTCCTTTCTTAAGGAGATAGAGATAGAGGAACAGATATATCGGCAAATCTCAGAGAAGTGTAGAAATAATAGGGTAATAATAGTAGGGGATTTCAACTTCCCCAATATGAACTGGGATAGTCAGAGTGTGAAAGGCTTAGAGGGTGCAGAATTCTTAAAGTGCATCCAGGAGAGCTTCTTGAGCCAGCATGTAGAAAGTCCTACAAGAGAGGGGGCAGTACTGGACCTAATTCGAGGGAATGTAGCTAGGCAAGTGGTAGAAGTGTCAGTAGGAGAGCATTTTGGTGACAGTGACCACAATTCGGTGAGATTTCAGGTAGTCATGGAAAAGGACAAAGATGGACCGGAAATAAAGGTTCTAAATTGGGGGAAGTCCGATTTTAATATGATAAGGCAGGATCTTGCCAAAGTGGACTGGGATCAGCTACTTGTAGGAAAATCCACATCAGGCACTGGGAGTCTTTCAGAAAGGAAATAGTGAGTACAACGCTAACACGTTCATGTAAAAGTCAAGGGTGGGACCAACAAGCCCAGGGAACCCTGGATGTCAAGGGATAGACAAGAATAGATTAGGTAAAAAAGGGAGTCTTTTGGCAGATACAAAGGACTAAATTCGAGGTAATGTAGCCCTAGAGGAGTATAGAAAGTGCAGTGGGGTACTTAAAAAATAAATTAGGAGAGCGAAGAGGGGGCATGAAAAAACACTGGCGGGCAACATAAAGGAAAATCCCAAGATGTTTTATAAGTATATTAAGGGCAAGACGATAACCAGGGAAAGAGTAGAGACAATTAGGGACCAAAGTGGCAATCTGTGTGTAGAGCCGGAAGATGTAGGTGAGGTTTTAAATGAATATTTTGCATCTGTGTTCACTATGGAGAAGGACGATGTAGGCATAGAAATCAGGCAAGTGGATTGTGATATACTTGAACAATTTAGTATTGAGAGGGAGGAGGTACTAGCGGTTTTAGCGGGCTTAAAAGTGGATAAATCCTCAGGCCCTGACGAGATGTATCCCAGGCTGCTGTGTGAAGCAAGGGAGGAGATTGCAGGATCTCTGACACAAATTTTCAGAACCTCTCTGGCTACAGGGGAGGTGCCAAAGGACTGGAGAACAGCTAACGTAGTACCATAATTCAAGAAGGGTAGTAGGGATAAACCAGGGAATTACAGGCCAGTAAGCCTAACATCAGTGGTAGGGAAATTATTGGAAAAAATTCTGAGGGACAAAATTAGTCTCCACTTGGAGAGGCAAGGATTAATCAAGGATAGTCAGCATGGCATTGTCAGGGGGAGATCATGTCTAACCACATGGATTGAATTTTTCGAGGGGGTGACTAGGTGTGTGGATGAGGGTAGTGCAGTTGATGTAGTCTACATGGACTTCAGTAAGGCTTTTGACAAAGTCCCACATGGGAGACTGGTCAAGAAGGTAAGAGCCCATGGGATCCAGGGCAACTTGGCACATTGGATCCAAAATTGGCTTAGTGGCAGGAGGCAGAGGGTGATTGTCGAAGGTTGTTTTTGTGACTGGAAGCCTGTGTCCAGTGGTGTACCGCAGGGATCGGTGCTGGGTCCTTTGCTGTTTGTAGTGTACATTAATGATTTAGATATGAATGTAGGAGGTATGATCAGTAAGTTCGCAGATGACACGAAAATTGGTGGAGTGGTAAATAGCGAGGAGGGAAGCCTCAGGCTACAGGACGATATAGACGGGTTGGTTAGATGGGCAGAACAGTGGCAAATGGAATTTAACCCTGAAAAGTGTGAGGTGATGCATTTTGGGAGGACTAACAAGGCAAGGGAATACACAATGAATGGTAGGACCCGAGGAAGGACAAAGGATCAGAGGGACCTTGGTGTGCATGTACATAGATCCCTGAAGGCAGCAGGACAGGTCGATAAGGTGATTAAAAAGGCACATGGAATACTTGCCTTCATTAGCCGAGGCATAGAATATAAGAGCAGGGAGGTTATGATGGAGCTGTACAATTGTTAGTTAGGCCACAGCTGGAATACTGTGTGCACGATAGGAAGGATGTGATTGCATTGGAGAGGGTGCAGAGGAGATTCACCAGGATGTTACCTGGGCTGGAGCGCTTCAGCTATGAAGAGAGACTGGACAGGCTGGGGTTGTTTTCCTTAGAACAGGGAAGGCTGAGGGGGGACCTGATTGAAGTGTACAAAATTATGCGGGGCATAGATAGGATAGATAGAAAGGAACTTTTCCCCTTAGTAGAGGGGTCAATAAACAGGAGGCATAGTTTCAAGGTAAGGAGCAGGAGGTTTAGAGGGGATTTGAGGAAAAACTTTTTCACCCAGAGGGTGGTTGGAATCTGGAACTCACTGCCTGAAAGGGTGGTAGAGGCAGGAACCCTCACAACATTCAAGAAGCATTTAGATGAGCACTTGAAACGCCATAGCATACAAGGCTACGGACCAAGTGCTGGAAAATGGGATTAGAATAGACAGGGCTTGATGGCCGGCGCGGACACGATGGGCCGAAGGGCCTCTTTCTGTGCTGTATAACTCTATGAATCTATAAATAGTGGCGTTTCATTTGCTGTTTTCCAGTCCGCTGGGACCTCTCCAGAGTCCAGGGAATTTTGGGATATTGCAACCAATTCTCTGCAGCCACTTCTTTTAAGACCCTCGAGCACTTTGGGTTTTTCTGAGGATCTGATCAGTTTGTATATCAATGTAATCGGGTTGTTTATATATTCAGCACTTACCAGACGCCTGTTTAATTTCTTTTCCAGTCTAATGGACAAGATTCCAGAAATGATGTACTGCAAAAAATTATTTGATGTCACATGTTAAAGCACTGATCATCCAAATCTTGGCAGCTTACATATTCAGCCCCTTGAACCTGTTACACAGGAAAATGAGGAGGCCATTCAGCCCCTCGAGCCTGTTACACAGGAACAGGAGGAGGCCATTCAGCCCCTCGAGCCTGTTACACAGGAACAGGAGTAGGCCATTCAGCCTCTCGAGCCTGTTACACAGGAACAGGAGGAGGCCATTCAGCCCCTCGAGACTGTTACACAGGAACAGGAGGAGTCCTTTCAGTCCCTTGGTCCAGTTCCGCCATTTAATTAGATCATGGCTGATCTGTATCTTAACTCCAGCTGCCCGCCTTTGCTCCATATCCCTTGATGCCCTTATCCAACAAAACTCTCTTTATCTCAGTCTTGAAAGTTCCAATTGAATTCCAGGATGTTTTCATCTCACGGATAGGTTCTGCTTCCCAGTACAGTGACGTACAGTTAGAATGGTGGCCTGAAGCTGTACCCCAAATTATCACCACACCTGACTAGACAGTATAGGCAATCCCTGACATCTACCACACGAGAAGAACATGAGAAATAGGAGCAGGAGTCGGCCATCTGGCCCCTTGAGCCTGTTCCGCCATTGAATAAGATCACGGCAGATCATCGACCTCAACTCTATTTTCCCGCCCGATCTCCATATCTCTTGATTCCCCTAGAGTCCAAAAATCCATCGATCTCAGTCTTGAATATACTCAACGACTGACCCTCCACAGCCCTCTGGGGTAGAGAATTGCAAAGATTCACCACCCTCTGAGTGAAGAAATTTATCCTCATCTCAGTCCTAAATCTCAGGAAAAACAGAAAGGCAGAGTATTATTTAAATGGTGATAGATTGGGAAATGTTGATGTACAAAGGGACCTGGGTGTCCTTGTACACCAGTCACTGAAAGCAAACAGGCAGGTGCAGCAAGCAGTTAGGAAGGCAAATGGTATGTTGGCCTTCATTGCAGGAGGATTTGAGTACAGGAGCAAGGATGTCTTACTACAGTTATACAGGGCCTTGGTGAGACCACACCTGGAGTACTATGTGCAGTTTTAGTCTCCTTACCTAAGAAAGGATATACTTGCCATAGAGGGAGTGCAGCGAAGGTTCACCAGACTGATTCCGGGGATGGCAGGACTGTCGTATGAGGAGTGATTGGGTCAACTAGGCCTGTATTCACTAGAGTTTAGAAGAATGAGAAAGGATCTCATTGAAACGTATAAAATTCTGACAGGGCTAGACAGACTGGATGCAGGAAGGATGTTTCCCCTGGCTGGGGGGTCTAGAACGAGGGGTCACAGTCTCAGGATACGGGGTAGGACATTTAGGACTGAGATGAGGAGGAATTTCTTCACTCAAAGGGTGGTGACCCTGTGGAATTCTCTACCACAGAAGGCTGTGGAGGCCAAGTCACTCAATATATTTAAGAAGGAGATAGGTAGATTTCTAGACACAAAAGGCATCAAGGGGTATGGGGAGAGAGCGGGAATATGGTATTGAGATAGAGGATCAGAAATGATCATATTGAATGGCGGAGCAGGCTCGAAGGGTCGAATTGGCCTACTCCTGCTCCTATTTTTTTCTAAATGGCCGACCCCTTATCCTGAGACGATGACCCCTAGTTCTAGACACTCCAGCCAGGGGAAACAACCTCTCAGCATCTACCCTGTCAATCCCCTTCTAAATTTTATAGGTTTCAATGAGATCACCTCTCATTTGTCTAAATTCCAGAGAGCATAGGCCCAAACTACTCAATCTATCCTCCTAGGACAGCCCTCTCATCCCAGGAATCAATCCAGTGAACCTTCGTTGCACCGCCTCCAAGGCAAGTGTATCCTTCCTTAGATAAGGAGACCTGAACTGTGCACAGTACTCCAGGTGTGGTCTCACCAAGGCCCTGGACAATTGTAGCAAGACTTCCTTACTCTTATACTCCAACCCCCTTTCAATAAAGGCCAACATATCATTTGCCTTCCTAATTGCTTGCTGTACCTGCATGTTAACTTTCTGTGATTCGTGTACGAGGACACCCAAATCTCTCTGAACACCAACATTAACTCGTCTCAAACCAGCCCTTGAACCAACTAGCCCAGCTTCTCTTCCCCAATTACAATGCTCAGGATGTCAAGCCACCTTGTGACAGATGGTGCCATTTCATCATCGCTCCAAGTTAAATCAAAAATCAACCAACCAGAATTCCGGTCCACCAGCAAATGGCGGCGTACATCACGATTCCATCAATCACGATAAATGCCAGGGGAAAACCGAACACCACTTGGATGATTCCCAACGTGACCTGAGTAATCTGATGTGGAGAGAATGCACACGTGAATCAGTACACAAGAACACGGATAGACTGCAACAGGCAGTGAATCAATCACAGTACAGGAACGTAGGAAGAGGTGGAGGCCATTCAGCCCCTCGAGCCTGTTACACAGGAACAGGAGGAGGCCATTCAGCCCCTCAAGCCTGTTACACAGGAACAGGAGGAGGCCATTCAGCCCCTCGAGCCTGTTCCACAGGAACAGGAGGAGGCCATTCAGCCCCTCGAGCCTGTTACACAGGAACAGGAGGAGGCCATTCAGCCCCTCGAGTCTGTTCCACAGGAACAGGAGGAGCCCATTCAGCCCCTCGTGCCTGTTACACAGGAACAGGAGGAGGCCATTCAGCCCCTCGAGCCTGTTACACAGGAACAGGAGGAGGCCATTCAGCCCCTTGAGCATGTTACACAGGAAGAGGAGGAGGCCATTCAGCCCCTCGAGCCTGTTACACAGGAACAGGAAGAGGCCATTCAGCCCCTCGAGCCTGTTACACGGGAACAGGAGGCCATTCAGACCCTCGAGCCTGTTACACGGGAACAGGAGGCCATTCAGCCCCTCGAGCCTGTTACACAGGAACAGGAGGAGGCCATTCAGCCCATCGAGCCTGTTACACAGGAACGGGAGGAGGCCATTCAGCCACTCGAGACTGATACACAGGAACAGGAGGAGGCCATTCAGCCCCTCGAGCCTGTTACACTGGAACAGGAGGAGGTCATTCAGCCCCTCGAGCCTGTTACTCAGGAAAAGGAGGAGGCCATTCAACCCCTCGAGCCTGTTACACAGGAACAGGAGGAGTCCATTCAGCCCCTCGAGCCTGTTACACGGGAACAGGAGGAGGCCATTCAGCCCCTGGAGCCTGTTACACAGGAACAGGAGGAGGCCATTCAGCCCCTCGAGCCTGTTCCACAGAAACAGGAGGAGCCCATTCAGCCACTCGAGCCTGTTACACAGGAACAGGAGGAGGCCTTTCAGCCCCTTGAGCCTGTTACACGGGAACAGGAGGCCATTCAGCCCCTCGAGCCTGTTACACGGGAACAGGAGGAGGCCATTCAGCCCCTCGAGCCTGTTACACCGGAACAGGAGAAGGCCATTCAGCCCCTCGAGCCTGTTGCACTGGAACAGGAGGAGGTCATTCAGCCCCTCGAGCCTGTAACTCGGGAACAGGAGGAGGCCATTCAACCCCTCGAGCCTGTTGCACAGGAACAGGAGGAGTCCATTCAGCCCCTCGAGCCTGTTACACGGGAACAGGAGGATGCCATTCAGCCCCTCGAGCCTGTTACACAGGAACAGGAGGAGGCCATTCAGCCCATCGAGTCTGTTACACTGGAACAAGAGGAGGCCATTCAGCCCCCTCAAGCCTGTTACACAGGAACAAAAGGAGGCCATTCAGCCCCTCGAGCCTCTTACACAGGAACAGGAGCTGGCCATTCAGCCCCTCGAGCCTGTTACACAGGAACAGGAGGAGGCCATTCTGCCCCTCGAGCCTGTTGCAGAGGAACAGGAGGAGGACATTCAGCATCTCGAGCCTGTTACACAGGAACAGGAGGAGGCCATTCAGCCCCTTGAACCTGTTACACAGGTACAGGAGGAGGCCATTCAGCCCCTCGAGCCTTTTACACTGTAACAGGAGGACGCCATTCAGCCCCTCGAGACTGTCACACAGGAACAGGAGGAGGCCATTCAGCCCCTCGAGCCTGTTACACAGGAACAGGAGGGGGCCATTCAGACCTTCGAGCCTGTTACACAGGAACAGGAGGGGGCCATTCAGCCCCTCGAGCCTGTTACACAAGAACAGGAGGAGGCCATTCAGCTCCGCGAGCCTGTTACACAGGAACAGGAGGAGGCCATTCAGACCCTCGAGCCTGTTACACGGGAACAGGAGGAGGCCATTCAGCCCCTCAAGCCTGTTTCACTGGAACAGGAGGAGGCCATTCAGCCCATCGAGCCTGTTATCCAGGAACAGGAGGAGGCCATTCAGCTCCTCCAGCCTGTTATACAGGAACAGGAGGAGGCCTTTCAGCCCCTCGAGCCTGTTACAGGGGAACAGGAGGTGGCTATTCAGCCCCCTCGAGCCTGTTACAGGGGAACAGGAGGTGGCCATTCAGCCTCCTCGAGCCTGTTACAGGGGAACAGGAGGTGGCCATTCTCCTCTCTATCTCTTTCTCGCTATCTATCTCTAGTTGTCTATCTATCTCTCCATGGCCTTATCGATCTCTACCAATCTAACTCTCTATCTATCTCACTCTCGCTCTCTTCACTCTAGATTCGTGTGGTCCTGTAACCAGTCACCGGGTGTCTTGGTTCGACATGAACTGGATTTCCTGTTGTTGCTACAACACTCTCCTGAATGGTTCTCACCCCCAGAGCTTTGGGCTCTCCATTGAGCAGTTTCTGCAGAAGACGAGGAATCTGTCGATGGCCATTGGCACTGGAAGCCCCGGACGTGGCTCGCCCACCAGCTCCCTGCGATTGCGGATACGTCTGAATGGTCGGCACCATGCCCATCGGATCACAGGAGGTCGCCATCCTCTCTCCTTGAACTAAAGGTGCATGAAATGGTTAGAACTGCTGATACCGTATCAGGATTCAGTCAGAGGGCTTATTGTATAGCAGGTACTGGGTACGATAGAAAGAAAGACAGAAATGAAAGAGAGAGAGAGAGAAAGAAAGAAAGAAAGAGAGAAAGAAAGAAAGAAAGAGAGAAAGAAAGAAAGAAAGAAAGAAAGAAGAGAGAGAGAGAGATAGAAAGAAAGAAAGAAAGAAAGAAAGAAAGAAAGAGAGAGAGAGATAGAAAGAAAGAAAGAATGAAAGAAAGGAAGAAGGAAAGAAAGAAAGACAGAAAGAAAGAAAGAAAGAAAGAAAGACAGAAAGAAAGAAAGAGAGAAAGAAAGAAAGAAAGACAGAAAGAAAGAAAGAAAGAAAGAAAGAAAGAAAGAAAGAAGAAAGAAAGAAAGAAAGACAGAAAGAAAGAAAGAAAGAAAGAAAGACAGAAAGAAAGAAAGAAAGAAAGAGAGAAAGGAAGAAAGAGTGAAAGAAAGAAAGACAGAAATGAAAGAAAGAGAGAAAGAAAGAAAGAAAGAAAGACAGACAGAAAGACAGAAAGAAAGAAAGAAAGACAGAAAGAAAGAAAGAAAGAGAGAAAGAAAGAAAGACAGTAAGAAAGAGAGAAAGAGAGAAAGAAAGAGAGAAAGAAAGAAAGAGGGAAAGAAAGAAAGAGAGAAAGAAAGAAAGAAAGAGAGAAAGAAAGAAAGGAAGAAAGAAAGAAAGAAAGAAAGACAGAAAGAAAGAGAGACAGAAAGAGAGAAAGAAAGAGAGAAAGAAAGAAAGAAATGAAAGAAAGAAAGTAAGAATGAAAGAAAGAAAGAAAGAAAGACAGTAAGAAAGAGAGATAGAAAGACAGAAAGACAGAAAATTAGAAAGAAAGACAGAAAGAAAGAAATGAAAGACTGTAAGAAAGAGAGAAAGAAAGAAAGAAAGAAAGAAAGAGAGAAATAAAGAAAGACAGAAATGAAAGAAAGGAGGAAAGAAAGAAATGAACGAATGAAGGTAAGAAATGAACGAATGAAGGAAAGAAATGAACGAATGAAGGAAAGAAACAGAGAAAGAAATGAATGAAAGAAAGAACCAAAGGAGGGAAGGAGGCAGATAGGAAGGATGGAAGGAAGGAGTGAAGGAAGGAAGGAAGGCAGGAAACGTGGCGACAGGAGTCACAGTTTAGCAGCATTGCAATATTTCGAGGAGAGATGCGTTATCTGAGATCGCCATGGCAATCAGCCACCGCACCGGACTGAGAACAACTTGAATCACAGGTACAATTCCCATCGTGAATCACATGGAATCTTCACAGCACAGGGGGAGGCCATTCAGCCCATCGTGTCTGTGCCGGCTCTTTGAAAGAGCTGGCTAATTAGTCCCACTCCCCCTGCTCGTTCCCCATAGTCCGACAAATGTTTTCCTTTACAATTATAAGTGGTGGGAGGAAGCTCGTGTGGAGCATGGACAGGTTGGGCCGAATGGCCTGTTTCTATGCTGTGAATTCAACGTAACTCGATGTAATAATGTGATTAGAATTGAGGTGTATAAAATTATGAGGGGCCTCGATAGAGTGGATTGGAAGGACCTATTTCTCCGAGCAGAGAGGTCAATAACCAAGGGGGCGTAGATTTAAAGTACTGTAATTGGTAGAAGGATTAGAGGGGAGTTAAGGAGAACCTTTTTCACCCAGAGGGTGGTGGGGGTCTGGAACTCACTGCCTGAAAGGGTGGTAGAGGCAGAAACCCTCATCGCATTTAAAAAGTATCTGGATATGTGCTTGAAGTGCCGTAACCTACAGGGCTACGGACCAAGAGCTGTGAATTACATAGGATATACAGCACAGAAACAGGCCATTCTGCCCAAGCAGTCCATGTCGGCATTTGTGCTCCACTCGAGCCTCCTCCCATCACTTCCTCATCTCACCCTATCAGCATAACCCTCTCTTCCTTTCAATCGCATGTGTATATCCATTTTCCCCTTAAATGCATCAATGCTATTCGCCTCAACCACTCCTGTGGCAGCGAGTTCCACGTTCTCACCACTCTCTGGGGAAAGAAGTTTCTTCTGAATTCCCTATTGGATTTCTTGGTGACAATCTTATATCGATGGCCTCTAGTTCAGCTCTTCCCCACTAGTGGAAACACTCTCTCTTGTAATTTGTTGCAGTCCTCCTCAGTATTGACTATTCCCCGCACTTTGGTGTCATCCGCAAATTTAGAAGTTGTGTTTTTGATTCCAAAGTCTAAATCGTTAATATAAATTGTGAACAACAGTGGTTCCAGCACTGATCCTTGTGGAGCACCAAATCCCACCTTCTGCCACTGGGAATAGCTACCCTTTACCCCGACTCTCTGCTTTCTGTCCTGAAGCCAGCTAGCTATCCATTCTGCCACTTGTCCCCTGACTCCGCAATCTCTGACCTTATTCATTAGTCTGTTGTGCGGTACCTTGTCAAAGGCCTTCTGGAAATCTAGATAAATTACACCTACTACATTACCCTTGTCTACTCTCTCTGTTGCCTCTTCAAAGAATTCAATGAGGTTAGAAACATAGAAAGAAACATAGAAACATTGAAAAATAGGAGCAGGAGTCGGCCATTCGGCCCTTCGAGCCTGCTCCGCCATTCAATATGATTATGGCTGATCCTCTATCTCAATACCATAACCTGCTCTCTCCCCATACCCCTTGATGCCTTTTGTGTCTAGAAATCTATCTATCTCCTTCTTAAATATATTTAATGAATTGGCCTCAACTGCCTTCTGTGGTAGAGAATTCCACAGGTTCACCACTCTCTGGGTGAAGAAATTCCTCCTCATCTCAGTCCTAAATGTCTTCCCCCTTATCCTTCGACTGTGACCCCTGGTTCTGGACTCCCCCGCCATCGGGAACATCCTTCCTGCATCTAGTCTGTCTAGCCCTGTCAGAATTTTATACGTTTCAATGAGATCCCCTCTCATTCTTCTAAACTCTAGTGAATACCGGCCTAGTCGACCCAATCTCTCCTCATACGCCAGGAATCAGTCTGGTGAACCTTCGCTGCAATTCCTCCATGGCAAGTATATCCTTTCTTAGGTAAGGAGACCAAAACTGCACACAGTACTCCAGGTGTGGTTTCACCAAGGCCCTGTATAACTGTAGTGAGACATCCTTGCTCCTGTACTCAAATCCTCTTGCAATGAAGGCCAACATACCATTTGCCTTCCTAACTGTTGGTCAAGCAAGACTTTCCCTTTTGAAATCCACGCTGACTATTCATTATTATACTTCTATATTCCACGATCCATTCCCCACTGGCCCAACTGAAGAATCTTACCTGCCGTGTTACTGGAGCAAAGAACGTGCGAGGCGGTTGAGGTAAGAAGCCTTCTGATGCAAACTGGCTGGTGTGAAAGTCTTTACATCAAAAGACGGACTGCCGAACTCATTAACCTATTCTGGTTCCTGTTGATTGATCTGAGGGACAGTGGCATGAGTTGAGGTGAGAAGTAGGGGCGGGCAAACGTTACCACAGGCAAAAGAGCAGATGAGGTTTTCAGCAGGCAGGCCGAGGCCGAGGCCGGAGCGGGGGCGGGCGGTCATATTTCATGGGTGTTTAGCTCTTCCTATAATTAGCTAAAAACCCAAGAAATATGATCGCCCGCCTCCGCTCTGGCCTCCGCCTGCTTGCTGCTGAAAACCTCATCCGATCTTTTGTCACCTCCCGATTCAACTATTCCGACGCTCTCCTGGAGGGCCTCCCATCTCCAGCCCTCCGTAAACTTCAGCTCATCCGAAACTCCGCTGGCCCGTATCCTAACTCGCACCGAGTCCCGTTCACCCATCACCCCCGCTGTGCTCGCTGACCTACATTGGCTCCCGGTCCAGCAACGCCACGATTTTGAAAAACTCATCCTCGTGTTCAAATCCATCAATGGCCTCCGCGTCAATGTTCCAGCGGAGCCGTGTGGCTGTGCAGCCGTGCAGTAATGGGAGAGGTTCCGCACGGGACACTTACCGGCTTCTCCATTGCAAAAACCGCGAATACGCGGAACCTTAAAGGGACCGTGATCTAAAAGAAATAGGCCGCGCAGAACAGAGTGCAGCTTAAAGACAACATTGCTCCTCGTCCCCCTCTTCCCATCTCTGTAACCTCCTCCAGCCCCTACATCACTCCCTATCTCTGTAACCTGCTCCAGCCCCTACATCACTCCCTATCTCTGTAACCTCCTCCAGCCCCTACATCACTCCCTATCTCTGTAACCTCCTCCAGCCCTACAACACTCCCTATCTCTGTAACCTCCTCCAGCCCTACAACCCTCCCTATCTCTGTAACCTCCTCCAGCCCTACAACCCTCCCTATCTCTGTAACCTCCTCCAGCCCTACAACCCTCCCTATCTCTGTAACCTCCTCCAGCCCCTACAACCCTCCCTATCTCTGTAACCTCCTCCAGCCCCTACAACGTCCCTATCCCTGTAACCTCCTCCAGCCCCTACAACCCTCCCTATCTCTGTAACCTCCTCCAGCCCTACAACCCTCCCTATCTCTGTAACCTCCTCCAGCCCCTACAACCCTCCCTATCTCTGTAACCTCCTCCAGTCCTACAACCCTCCCTATCTCTGTAACCTCCTCCAGCCCCTACAACGTCCCTATCCCTGTAACCTCCACCAGCCCTACACCTGTCCCTATCTCTGTAACCTCCTCCAGACCCTACAACCCTCCCTATCTCTGTAACCTCCTCCAGCCCCTACACCCCTCCCTATCTCTGTAACCTCCTCCAGCCCCTACAACCCTCCCTATCTCTGTAACCTCCTCCAGCCCCTACAACCCTCCCTATCTCTGTAACCTCCTCCAGCCCCTACAACCCTCCCTATCTCTGTAACCTCCTCCAGCCCCTACAACCCTCCCTATCTCTGTAACCTCCTCCAGCCCCTACATCACTCCCTATCGCTGTAACCTCCTCCAGCCCTACAACCCTCCCTATCTCTGTAACCTCCTCCAGCCCCTACAACCCTCCCTCTCTCTATGACCTATCTCTTTGGCCAAGCCTTTGGTCCTGTCCTAATATCTCCTCTGTGTCTCAGTGTCGAACTTGCGTCTGATTTGCGCTCCTGTGAAGGTCCTTGGGAGATTTGATTACCTTAAAGTTGCTCTATAAATGGGAGTTGATTTCGAGGGCCCTTGTGCCAGATCAGGCACGCGATGTTACTAACAGGTTTCCCAAACTGGAGTGCCCTGTTGGAGGGAGGGGAGCGGAGAATGTTTAACCTCCTGGGGTCCGGGGCACTCTAGCCTCACAAACCCGACGATTCGGGGCGACATCACCGCGTATTGGGGAGCTGCTCATCACAGAGAGGACCCTGGTTCGGGAACTCACACCCCGACATAATGCAGGAGGATCCTGGCACAGCCGGGCACACATTCCCAATTGAAGCTCAACCCGAGAAACGCTCCACGTCGGGAACAGAAAAATAAATCCCTCCCGATATTCACAGAGAATGTCCCATCATATTGTCTCTCTCTGACTCTCTCCCTCTGTGTCTCTCTCTCCCTCTGTCTCTCTCTGTCTCTCTCTCTCTGTGTGTCTCTCTCTGTCTCCCTCTCTCTCCCTCTGTCTCTCTCTCTCTGTCTCACTCTCTCTCTCTGTCTCTCTCTCTCTCTCTCTCCCTCCCTCTCTCTCTGTCTCTGTCTCTATCTCTCTGTCTCTCTCTCCCTCTCTCTCTCCCTCTGTCTCTCTCTCTGTCTCTCTCTGTCTCTGTCTCTCTCTCTCAATCTCTCTCCCTCTTCTCTCTGTCTCTCTCTCTCTCTCTGTCTCTCTGTCTCAATCTCTCTCCCTCTCTCTCTCTCCTCTCTCTCTCTGTGTCTCTCTCTCTCTCTGTCTCTCTCTCTCTCTCTCTGTCTCTCTCTCTCCCTCTCTCACTGTCTGTCTCTCTCTCTCCCTCTGTCTCTCTCTCTCTGTCTCTCTCTCTCTCTGTCTCTCTGTCTCAATCTCTCTCCCTCTCTCTCTGTCTCTCTCTCTATCTTTCTCTCTCTCTCTCTTTCTCAGTCGTGTCACTGTCAGCCGTGTCTCAGTTGGCAGCACCTTCGTGTCTGAGTCAGAAGGCTGTGGGTTCATGTCCCACTCCAGAGACTTGAGCACAAATATCTAGGCTGACACTCCCAGTGCAGTACTGTCGTTGGGAAAATGCTGGAGTCCTTCATTAAGGAAGCAGTAGTGGGGCATTTAGAAAAACATACTGCAGTCAAACAGAGTCAGCATGGTTTTAGGAAAGGGAAATCATGTTTCACAAATTTGCTGGAGTTCCTTGAGGAAGTAACAAGCAGGGTGGACAAGGGTGAGCCAGTAGATGTGGTGTATTTGGATTTCCAGAGGCATTCGATAAGGTACCACAAAAAAGGTTACTGCATAAGATAAGAGCTCACGGAGTTGGGGGTAATATATCAGCATGGATAGAGAATTGGCTAACTAACAGAAAGCAGAGAGTCGGGATAAATGGGACATTTTCTGGTTTGCAAATGGTAACTAGTGGGGTGCCACAAGGATCGGTGCTGGGGCCCCAACTATTTACAATCTACATTAATGACTTGGATGAAGGGATCGAGTGCAATGGAGCCAAGATTGCAGATGATACAAAAATGGGTGGGAAAGCAAGTTGTGCAGAGGACTCAAAGAATCTGCAAAGGGATATAGACAGGCTAGGTGAGTGGGCAAACATTTGGCAGATGGAGTATAATGTGGGAAAGTGCGAGGTTATACACTTTGGCAGGAAAAATAAAAAAGCAAATTATTATTTAAATGGAGAGAGATTACAAAATGCTACAGTTCAGAGGGACCTGGGGGTCCTTGTGCATGAAACACAAAAAGTTAGCATGCAGGTACAGCAAGTAATCAAAAAGCCAAATGGAATGTTGGCCTTTATTTCAAGGGGGTTGGAGTATCAAAGCAGGGAAGTCCTGCTACAACTGTACAGGGTATTGGTGAGACCACACCTTGAGTACTGCGTACAGTTTTGGTCTCCTTATTTAAGGAAGGATATACTTGCATTGGAGGCAGTTCAGAGACGATTCACTAGGTTAATTCCAGAGATGAGGGGTTTGACTTATGAGGAAAGTTTGAGCAGGCTGGGCCTATACTCATTGGAATTTAGAAGAATGAGAGGTGATCTTATTGAAACATACAAGATACTGATGGTGCTCGAAAGGGTAGATGCAGAGAGGATGTTTCACCTCATGAGGAAATCTAGAACTCGGGGGCAAAGTCTCAGAATAAAGGGTCGCCCTTTTAGAACTGAGATGAGGAGGAATTTCTTCTCTCAGAGGGTCGTAAATCTGTGGAATTCTCTGCCCCAGAGAGCTATGGAGGCTGGGTCATTAAATACATTTAAAGTGGAGATAGACAAATTTTTGCAAGATAAGGGAGTGAAGGGTTATGGGGAGCGGGCTGGGATGTGGCTTTGAGCCCAAGATCAGCCATGATCTTATTGAATGGCGGAGCAGGCTCAAGGGGCCAAGTGGCCTATTCTTGCTCCTATTTCTTATGTTCTTATGTTCTTATGTCGGAGGGGCAGTACTGATGGAGCTCTGCACTGTCGGAGGGGCAGTAATGAGGGAGCGCCGCACTGTCGGAGGGGCAGTACTGAGGGAGCGCTGCACTGTCGGAGGGGCAGTACTGAGGGAGCGCTGCACTGTCGGAGGGGCAGTACTGAGGGAGCGCTGCACTGTCGGAGGGGCTGTACTGAGGGAGTGCTGCACTGTCGGAGGGGCAGTACTGAGGGTGCGCTGCATTGTCGGACGGGCAGTACTGAGGGGGCACTGTACTGTCGGAGGGGCAGTACTGAGGAAGTGTTGCACTGTCGGAGGGTCAGTACTGAGGAAGTGTTGCACTGTCGGAGGGGCAGTACTGAGGGAGCGCTGCACTGTCGGAGGGGCAGTACTGAGGGAGTGCCGTACTGTCAGAGGTGCCGTCTTTTGGATGAGATGTTAAACCGAGGCCCCGTCTGCTCTCTCAGGTGGCCATAAAAGATCCCATGGCCACTATTGGAAGAAGAGCAGGGGAGTTATCTCCGGTGTCCTGGGGCCAATATTTATCCCTCAATCAACATCATTAAAAACAGATGATCTGGTCATCATCACATTGCTGTTTTCAGGGATCATGCTGTGCCCAATTTGGTTGCCACGTTTCCCACATTGCAACAGTGACTACACTTCAAAAATTGCTTCATTTTCTGTAAAGTGCTTTGGGACATCCGGTGGTGGTGAACAGCACTGTATAAATCCAAGTCTTTCTTTTTCTCTCTCTATCTCTCTCTCTCTGTCTCTCTGTCTCTCTCTCTCTCTGTCTCTCTCTCTGTCTCTCTCTCTCTCTCTCTCTCTGTCTCTCTCTCACTCTCTGTCATCTCTCTCTCTCTTTCTCACTCTCTCTCTCTCTCACTCTCTCTGTCTCTTTGTCTCTCTCTCACTCGCTGTCTCTCTCTCTCACTGTCTCTCTCTCCCAACCGTTGTCGGTCACTCACTCTCACTGACTTTCTCTCTCTGCCTCAATCTCTCACTTTCTGTCTCTCTATCTCTCACTCTCTTCCTGGCTCTCTGCTTCTGCCTCCCTCTCACTACACCTCTCATTCCCTCTCTCTCTGTCTCCCTCTATCTGTGTCTCTCTCTCTGTCTCTCTCTCTCTGTCTCCCTCTATCTGTGTCTCTCTCTCTGTCACTCTCTCTCTGTCTCCCTCGATCTGTCTCTCTCTCTCTGTGTCTCTCTCTCTCTCTGTCTCTCTCTCTCTGTCTCCCTCTATCTGTCTCTGTCTGTCTCCCTCTCTGTCTCCCTCTATCTGTCTCTCTCTCTCTGTCTCTCTCTCTGTCTCCCTCTATCTGTCTCTCTCTCTCTCTCTCTCTGTCTCTCTCTGTCTCTCTCTCTCTCTCTCTCTGTCTCCCTCTATCTGTCTCTCTCTCTCTGTCTCTCTCTCTCTCTCTCTCTCTCTGTCTCTCTCTCTCTCTCTGTCTCCGCTATCTATCTCTCTCTCTGTCTCTCTCTGCAGTTCTCTGTCTCTCTCTCTCTCTCTGTCTCTCTCTCTCTGACACTATCTGTCTCTCTCTGTCTCTTTCTCTCTCTGTCTCTCTCTGCCTCTCTCTGTCTCTCTGTCTCTCTCTCTCTCTCTCTCTCTGTCTCTCTCTGCCTCTCTCTGTCTCTCTCTGTCTCTGTCTCTCTCTGTGTGACGCTGTCTCTCTCTCACTTACTCGCTCTATTTTCTCATTATCGCTCCTTATCTCATCAGAATGATACCAGGGCTCCAAGGGTTAAATTCCGAGGACAGGTTGCACAGACTAGGTTTGTAATCCCTCAGTGTAGAAGATTAAGGGGCGATCGAATCGAGGTGTTTAAGAAGATTAAAGGAGTCGATAGGGTAGATGGAGAGAAACTATTTCCTCTGATGGGGGGAGTCCAGAACAAGGGGGGCATCGCCTTAAAATTAGAGCCAGGCCGTTCAGGGAGCGCTTGATGTCAGGAAGCACTTCTTCACACAAAGGGGAGTGGAAATCTGGAACTCTCTCCCCCAAAAAGCTGTTGAGGCTGGGGGTCAATTGGAGCTTTCAATACCGAGATCGATAGATGTTGTTGGGTATTGGTATGAAGGGTTGTGGAACATTGGAGGGTAAATGGAGTTAAGATGCAGATCAGACATGATCTAATTGAATGGCAGAACAGGCTCGAGGGGCTGAATGGCCTCCTCCTGTTCCCCTGTAACTGGTTCGAGGGGCTGAATGGCCTCCTCCTGTTCCCCTGTAATAGGCTCGAGGGGCTGAATAGCCTCCTCCTGTTCCTGTGTAACAGGCTCGAGGGGCTGAATGGCCTCCTCCTGTTCCTGTGTAACAGGTTCGAGGGGCTGAATGGACTCCTCCTGTTCCCCTATAACAGGCTCAAGGTGTCTGAATGGCCTCCACCTGTTCCTGTGTGACAGGCTTGAGGGGCTGAATGGACGCCTCCTGTTCCCCTGTAACAGGCTCGAGGTGTCTGACTGGACTCCTCCTGTTCCTGTGTAACATGCTCGAGGGGCTGAATGGGCCTCCTCCTGTTCCTGTGTAACAGGCTTGAGGGGCTGAACGGCCTCCTCCTGTTCCTGTACAACAGGCTCGAGGGGCTGAACGACCTCCTCCTGTTCCCCTGTAACAGCCTCGAGGGGCTGAACGGCCTCCTCCTGTTCCTGTGTAACAGACTCGAGGGGCTGAACGGCCTCCTCCTGTTCCCCTGTAACAGGCTCGAGGGGCTGAATGGCCTCCTCCTGTTCCTGTGTAACAGGCTCGAGGGGCTGAACGGCCTCCTCCTGTTCCTGTGTAACAGGCTCGAGGTGTCTGAATGGCCTCCACCTGTGTAACAGGCTCAATATCGACACTGGGTAAGTGAGGTATTTTTAACAGCATGTAGTCCTCCGACTGCAGGAAGTGAGAGGCTCCCATCTACTGACACAGGAAATCACCACAAGATCACATGTCTTTCATTCTTCTCTCCCACATGGCGGCTGTCTTTCATTCTGCCAGCGCAATTTACACTTCATCGAGAGCCATCCTTTGTCTCTTAACCTGTCCCATTACCATCTCCTTTTGCCTTGAATATCTCTTAATGTCTCTTAACCTCTCCTGCCTTCTATCCTATCACAGACCTTCCCTTTTGATCTTTCATCCCCTCCCCCACTTTCCCAGACCCTACACTTGCTTAAAAATCTGTTCCTTTTCCTGCTTTTTTCCAGTTCTGACGAAAGGTCACCGACCTGAAACGTTAACTCTGTTTCTCTCTTCACAGATGCTGCCTGACCTGCTGAGTATCTTCAGCATTTTCTGTTTTTATTTCAGATTTCCAGCATCAGCAGTATTTTCTTTTTGTATTAGCTCTTAAGAACCTGTCTTTGCACTGAGGATGTAACTGGGAAAATAGATAAGGGAGAACCAGTAGATGTGGTGTATTTGGACTTTCAAAAGGCTTTCGATAAGGTCCCGCATAAGAGATTAGCGTGTAAAGTTAAGGCACATGGGATTGGGGGCAAGGTATTGACTTGGATAGAGAACTGGTTGGCGGACAGAAAGCAGAGAGTAGGAATTAATGGGTCTTTTTCCGAGTGGCAAGCAGTGACTAGTGGGGTACCGCAGGGATCGGTCCTTGGACCCCAGCTATTCACAATATACATTAATGATCTAGATAAGGGAACTAAATGTAATATCTCCAAGTTTGCAGATGACACAAAGCTGGGTGGGAGTGTGTGCTGCGAGGAGGATACCGAGAAACTCCAGGATGATTTGGACAGGTTGGGTGAGTGGGCAGAAGCGTGGCAGATGCAATATAAAGTGGATAAGTGCGAGGTTATCCACTTTGGTGTCAAAAACAGAAAGGCAGACTATTATCTGAATGGCAATAGATTGGGAGAAGGGGAAGTGCAACGAGACCTGGGTGTCCTTGTGCACCAGTCGCTGAAAGTAAGCATGCAGGTGCAGCAGGCGGTGAAGAAGGCAAATGGTATGTTGGCCTTCATAGCGAAAGGGTTTGAGTATAGGAACAGGGATGTCCTGCTGCAGTTGAACAGGGCCTTGGTGAGACCACACCTTGAGTACTGTGTGCAGTTTTGGTCGCCTTATCTGAGGAAGGATGTTCTTGCCATGGAAGGAGTTCAGCGAAGATTCACAAGGCTGATACCTGGGATGGCAGGAATGACATATGAGGAGAGATTGGGTCGATTGGGCTTATACTCGCTGGAGTATAGAAGAATGAGAGGGGATCTCATCGAAACATATAAAATTCTGACAGGTCTGGACAAACTAGATGCAGGAAGAATGTTCCCGATGGTCGGAGAGTCCAGAACCAGGGGTCATAATCTAACGATAACGGATAAGCCATTTAGGACTGAGATGAGGAGGAATTTCTTCACCCAGAGAGTGATGAACCTGTGCAATTCTCTACCACAGAAGGTAGTTGAGGCCAAGTCATTAAATATATTCAAGAATGAGTTAGATATATTTCTTAAAGCTAAAGGAATCAAGGGATATGGGGAGAAGGCAGGGACAGGGTACTGAGTTTGGATGATCAGCCATGATCTCATCGAATGGCAGAGCAGGCTCGAGGGGCCGAATGGCCTACTCCTGCTCCTATCTTCTATGTTTCTATGTTTCTATGTAAACTCGGCTCATTTTTGGGTCGTGCGTTGCGAGATAATTTTGTGTGTGGACTGGTGGAGGAGTGCACACTGTCCAAGTTACAGAACACGCCGAACCTAATGTTTGACACAGCGTGCAAAATTACCCTATTTGTGGAGATGGCGTCTCTCTCTGTCTCCTCTGACCGACCCTTCACACCCCACCCGCCCCCACTTCAAAGTGTGTGCTTTATTTCAGCCTGCGGTGTCAGACATTGCGTGCGTGATCTTGTGGTGATTTCCTGTGTCAGTAGATGGGAGCCTCTCACTTCCTACAGTTAAAAATACCTCACTTACCCAGTGTCGATATTGAGCCTGTTACACAGGAGGAGTCCATTCAGACACCTCGAGCCTGTTACTCAGGAACAGGAGGAGGCCATTCAGACACCTCGAGCCTGTTACACAGGAACAGGAGGAGCCCATTCAGACACCTCGAGCCTGTTACTCAGGAACAGGAGGACGCCATTCAGACACCTCGAGCCTGTTACACAGCAAACAGGAGGAGGCCATTCAGCCCCTCGAGCCTGTTACACAGGAACAGGAGGAGGCCATTCAGCCCCATCGAGCCTGTTACACAGGAACAGGAGGAGGCCATTCAGCCCCATTGAGCCTGTTACACAGGAACAGGAGGAGGCCATTCAGCTCCATCGAGCCTGTTACACAGGAAAAGGAGGAGGCCATTCAGCCCCTCGAGCCTGTTACACAGGAACAGGAGGAGGCCATTCAGACACCTCGAGCCTGTTACACGGGAACAGGAGGAGGCCATTCAGACACCTCGAGCCTGTTACTCAGGAACAGGAGGAGGCCATTCAGACACCTCGAGCCTGTTACACAGGAACAGGAGGAGCCCATTCAGACACCTCGAGCCTGTTACTCAGGAACAGGGGGACGCCAATCAGACACCTCGAGTCTGTTACACAGGAACAGGAGGAGGCCATTCAGCCCTTCGAACCTGTTACACAGGAACAGGAGGAAGCCATTCAGCCCCATCGAGCCTGTTACACAGGAACAGGAGGAGGCCATTCAGCCTCTCGAGCCTGTTACACAGGAACAGGAGGAGGCCATTCAGCCCCTCGAGCCTGTTACACAGGAACAGGAGGAAACCATTCAGCCCCTCGAGTCTGTTCCGCCATTCAATTAAATCATGTCTGATCTGCATCTTAACTCCATTTACCCTCCATGGTTCCACAACCCTTCATACCAATTCCCAACAAAATCTATCGATCTCGGTTTTGAAAGCTCCAATTGACCCCCAGCCTCAACAGCTTTTTGGGGGAGAGAGTTCCAGATTTTCACTCCCCTTTGTGTGAAGAAGTGCTTCCTGACATCAAGCGCTCCCTGAACGGCCTGGCTCTAATTTTAAGGCGATGCCCCCCTTGTTCTGGACTCCCCCCACCAGAGGAAATAGTTTCTCTCCATCTACCCTATCGACTCCTTTAATCATCTTAAACACCTCGATTCGATCGCCCCTTAATCTTCTATACTGAGGGAGTACAAGCCCAGTCTGTGCAACCTGTCCTCGGAATTTAACCCTTGGAGCCCTGGTATCACTCTGGTGAGATAAGGAGTGATAATGAGAATATAGGGCGAGTAAGTGAGAGAGAGACAGAGTCACACAGAGAGAGACAGAGAGAGAGAGAGAGACAGAGAGATGCAGAGAGAGACAGAGATAGAGAGAGAGACAGTGTGAGACAGTACTGCCCCTCCGACAGTGCAGCGCTCCCTCAGTACTGCCCCTCCGACAGTGCAGCGCTCCCTCAGTACTGCCCCTCCGACAGTGCAGAGCTCCCTAAATACTGACCGTCCAATAGTGCGGCGCTCCCTCAGTACTGCCCCTCCGACAGTGCAGCGCTCCCTCAGTACTGCCCCTCCGACAGTGCAGCGCTCCCTCAGTAGTGCCCCTCCGACAGTGCAGCGCTCCCTCAGTACTGCCCCTCCGACAGTGCAGCGCTCCCTCAGTACTGCCCCTCTGACAGTGCAGCGCTCCCTCAGTACTGCCCCTCCGACAGTGCAGCGCTCCCTCAGTACTGCCCCTCCGACAGTGCAGCGCTCCATCCGTACTGCCCCTCCGACATAAGAACATAAGAAATAGAAGCAGGAATAGGCCACTTGGCCCCTCGAGCCTGCTCCACCATTCAATAAGATCATGGCTGATCTTGGGCTCAAAGCCAATTCCCAGCCCGCTCCCCATAACCCTTCACTCCCTTATCTTGCAAAAATTTGTCTATCTCCACTTTAAATGTATTTAATGACCCAGCCTCCACAGCTCTCTGGGGCAGAGAATTCCACAAATTTACGACCCTCTGAGAGAAGAAGTTCCTCCTCATCTCAGTTCTAAAAGGGCGACCCTTTATTCTGAGACTTTGCCCCCGAGTTCTAGATTTCCCCATGAGGTGAAACATCCTCTCTGCATCTACCCTGTTGAGCCCCCTCAGTATCTTATAGGCTTCAATAAGATCACCTCTCATTCTTCTAAATTCCAATGAGAATAGGCCCAGCCTGCTCAACCTTTCTTCATTAGTCAACCCCCTCATCTCTGGAATTAATCTGGTGAATCGTCTCTCTATTTAAATAATAATTTGCTTTTTTATTTTTCCTGCCAAAGTGGATAACCTCGCACTTTCCCACATTATACTCCATCTGCCAAATGTTTGCCCACTCACCTAGCCTGTCCATATCCCTTTGCAGATTCTTTGAGTCCTCTGCACAACTTGCTTTCCCACCCATTTTTGTATCATCACACTCGATCCCTTCATCCAAGTCATAAATGTAGATTGTAAATAGTTGAGGCCCCAGCACCAATCCTTGTGGCACCCCACTAGTTACCGTTTGCCAACCAGAAAATGACCCATTTATCCCGACTCTCTGCTTTCTGTTAGTTAGCCAATTCTCTATCCATGCTAATATATTACCCCCAACTCCGTGAGCTCTTATCTTATGCAGTAACCTTTTTTGTGGTACCTTATCGAATGCCTTCTGGAAATCCAAATACACCACATCTACTGGCTCACCCTTGTCCACCCTGCTTGTTACTTCCTCAAGGAACTCCGGCAAATTTGTTAAACATGATTTCCCTTTCCTAAAACCATGCTGACTCTGTTTGACTGCAGTATGTTTTTCTAAAAGCCCTGCTACTGCTTCCTTAATGAAGGACTCCAGCATTTTCCCAACGACAGTACTGCACTGAAGTGTCAGCCTAGATACTTGTGCTCAAGTCTCTGGAGTGGGACATGAACCCACAACCTTCTGACTCAGACGCGAGGGTGCAGCCAACTGAGACACGGCTGAAAGTGACACGACTGAGAAAGAGAGACGGAGAGAGAGAGAAAGATAGAGAGAGAGACAGAGAGAGAGGGAGAGAGATTGAGAGAGAGAGACAGAGAGAGAGAGAGAGAGAGACAGAGACAGAGAGAGAGAGAGATTGAGAGAGAGAGACAGAGAGAGAGAGAGAGAGAGAGACAGAGAGAGAGACAGAGAGAGAGGGAGAGGGAGAGGGAGAGGGAGAGAGCGAGGGAGAGAGAGACAGAGAGAGAGAGAGAGGGAGAGAGATTGAGAGAGAGACGGACAGAGTAGAGACGGAGAGAGAGTGACGGAGAGAGAGAGAGACAGAGAGGGAGACGGAGATGGAGACGGAGATAATAAGATGGGACATTCTCTGTGAATATCGGGAGGGATTTATTTTTCTGTTCCCGACGTGGAGCGTTTCTAGGGTTGAGCTTCAATTGGGAATGTGTGCCCGGCTGTGCCAGGATCCTCCTGGAATTATGTCAGGGTGTGAGTTCCCGAACCAGGGTCCTCTCTGTGATGAGCAGCTCCCCAATACGCGGTGATGTAGGATTGTAGGGCTGGACGAGGTTACAGAGATAGGGAGGGTTGTAGGGGCTGGAGGAGGTTACAGAGATAGGGAGGGTTGTAGGGGCTGGAGGAGGTTACAGAGATAGGGAGGGTTGTAGGGGCTGGAGGAGGTTACAGAGATAGGGAGGGTTGTAGGGGCTGGAGGAGGTTACAGAGATAGGGAGGGTTGTAGGGGCTGGAGGAGGTTACAGAGATAGGAGGGTTGTAGGGCTGGAGGAGGTTACAGAGATAGGGAGGATTGTAGGGGCTGGAGGAGGTTACAGAGATAGGGAGGGTTGTAGGGGCTGGAGGAGGTTACAGAGATAGGGAGGGTTGTAGGGGCTGGAGGAGGTTACAGAGATAGGGAGGGTTGTAGGGCTGGAGGAGGTTACAGAGATAGGGAGGGTTGTAGGGCTGGAGGAGGTTACAGAGATAGGGAGGATTGTAGGGGCTGGAGGAGGTTACAGAGATAGGGAGGGTTGTAGGGCTGGTGGAGGTTACAGAGATAGGGAGGGTTGTAGGGGCTGGAGGAGGTTACAGAGATAGGGAGGGTTGTAGGGGCTGGAGGAGGTTACAGAGATAGGGAGGGTTGTAGGGCTGGAGGAGGTTACAGAGATAGGGAGGGTTGTAGGGCTGGAGGAGGTTACAGAGATAGGGAGGGTTGTAGGGCTGGAGGAGGTTACAGAGATAGGGAGGGTTGTAGGGGCTGGAGGAGGTTACAGAGATAGGGAGGGTTGTAGGGCTGGAGGAGGTTACAGAGATAGGGAGAGTTGTAGGGGCTGGAGGAGGTTACAGAGATAGGGAGGGTTGTAGGGCTGGAGGAGGTTACAGAGATAGGGAGGGTTGTAGGGGCTGGAGGAGGTTACAGAGATAGGGAGGGTTGTAGGGCTGGAGGAGGTTACAGAGATAGGGAGGGTTGTAGGGCTGGAGGAGGTTACAGAGATAGGGAGGGTTGTAGGGCTGGAGGAGGTTACAGAGATAGGGAGGGTTGTAGGGCTGGAGGAGGTTACAGAGATAGGGAGGTTGTAGGGCTGGAGGAGGTTACAGAGATAGGGAGGGTTGTAGGGGCTGGAGGAGGTCATAGAGATCGGGAGGGTTGTAGAGGCTGCAGGAGGTTTTAGAGATAGGGAGGGGTGTAGGGGCTGGAGGATGTCATAGAAATCTGGAGGGTTGTAGGGGCTGCAGGAGTTTACAGAGATAGGGAGTGTTGTAGAGGCTGGAGGAGGTTACAGAGATACGGTGGGTTGTAGGACTGGAGGAGATTACAGACAGAGGGAGTGTTGTAGAGCTGGAGGATGTTACAGAGATAGGGAGGGTTGTAATGGCTAGAGGAGGTTACAGAGATAGGGAGGGTTGTATGGCTGGAGGGGATTACAGATATAGGGTGGTCTGTACAGCTGTAGGAGGTTACAGAGATATGGAGGGTTGTAGAGCTGGAGGAGTTTACAGTGATAGGGAGGGTTGTAGGGGCTAGAGGAGTTTACAGAGATAGGGAGGGTTGTAGAGATGGCGGAGGTTACAGAGATATGGAGGGTTGTAGAGCTGGAGGAGGTTCCAGAGATAGGGAGGGTTTTAGAGATGGAGGAGTTTACAGAGATAGCGAGGGTTGTCGGGGCAAGAGGAAGTTATACATATAGGGAGGGTTGTAGGGGCTGGAGGAGGTTACAGAGATAGGGAGGGTTGTAGAGGCTGGAGGAGGTTACAGAGATAGCGAGGGTTGTCGGTGCTAGAGTAAGTTACAGATATAGGGAGGTTTGTAAGGCTGGTGGAGGTAACAGAGGTAGGGAGGATTGTAGGGGCTGGAGGAGGTTACTGAGATAGGGAGTGCTGTAGGGCTGGAGCAGGTTACACAGAGAGATATGGTCGTACGGCTGGAGGAGGTTACAGAGAGAGGGAGGGTTGTAGGGCTGGAGGGGGTTACAGAGAGAGGGAGGGGTTTAGGGGCTGGAGGAGGTTACAGAGATAGGGTGGGTGGTAGGGGCTGGAGGAGGTTACAGAGATAGGGAGGGTTGTTGGGCTGGAGGAGGTTACGGAGATTGGGACTGTTGTAGGGCTGGAGGAGGTTACAGAAATAGGGATGGTTGTAGGGCTAGAGGAGGTTACAGAGATAGGGAGGGTTGTCGGGGCTGGAGGAATTTACAGAGATAGGGTGGGTTGTAGGGCTGGAGGACGTTACAGAGATAGGGAGGGTTGTAGAGCTGGTGGAGGTGTCAGAGATTGGGAGGGTTGTAGGGCTGGTGGAGGTGACAGAGATAGGGAGGGTTGTAGAGCTGGAGGAGGTTACTGAGATCGGGAGGGTTGTAGGGGCTAGAGGCGGTTACAGAGATAGGGAGGGTTGTAGAGCTGGAGGAGGTTACAGAGATAGGGAGGTTTGTAGAGGCTAGAGGGAGTTACAGAGATAGGGTGGGTTGTAGGGCTGGAGGAGGTTACAGAGATAGGGAGTGTTATAGAGCTGGAGGAGTTTACAGAGATAGGAAGGGTTGTAGGGACTAGAGGAAGTTACAGAGATAGGGTGGGATGTAGGGCTGGAGGAGATTACAGAGAAAGGGAGGGTTGTAGGGGCTGGAGGAGGTTACAGAGATAGGGAGGGTTGTAGTGGCTGGAGGAGGTTACAGAGATAGGGAGTGTTGTAGGGCTGGAGGAGGTTACAGAGATAGGGATTGCTGTAGGGCTGGAGGAGGTTGCAGAGATAGGGAGGCTTGTAGGGGCTAGGGGAAGTTATAGAGATAGGGTGGGTTGCAGGGCTGGAGGATGTTACAGAGATAGGGAGGTTTGTAGAGCTGGAGGAGGTTACAGAGATAGGTAGCTGTGTAGGGCTAGAGGAAGTTACAGATATTGGAAGTGTTGTACGGCTGGAGGAGGTTACAGAGATAGGGTGGGTTGTAGTGCTGGAGGAGGTTACAGAGATAGGGAGGGTTGTAGGGGCTGGAGGAGGTTACAGAGATAGGGACGGTTGTGGGGCTGAAGGAGGTAACAGCGATAGGGAGGATTGTAGGGGCCGGAGGAGGTTACAGAGATAGGGAGTGCCGTAGGGCTGGAGGAGGTTACAGAGAGAGGGAGGGTTGTAGGGCTGGAGGAGGTTACAGAGATTGGGAGGGTTGCAGGGCTGGAGGAGCTTACAGAGATTGGGAGGTTTGTAGGGCTGGAGGCGGTTACAGATATGGGAAGGGTTCTAGGGCTGGAGGAGAATACAGAGATAGGGAGGGTTGTAGGGGCTGGAGGAGTTAACAGAGATAGGGAGGATTGTAGTGGCTGGAGGAGATTACAGAGATAGGGAGGATTGTCGGGGCTGGAGGATGTTACAGAGATAGGGAGGGTTGTAGGGCTGCAGGAGGTTACAGAGATAGGGAGGGTTGTAGGTGCTAGAGGAGGTTACAGAGATAGGGAGGGTTGTAGAGCTGGAGGAGTTTACAAAGTTAGGGAGGTTTGTAAAGGCTAGGGGAAGTTACAGAGATAGGGTGGGTTGTAGGGCTGGGGTAGCTTCCAGAGATAGGGAGGTATGTAGGGGCTGGAGGACTTTACTGAGCAATGGGAGGGTTGTAGGGCTGGTGGATGTTACAGAGATTGGGAGGGTTGTAGGGCTGGAGGAGGTTACAGAGGTTGGGAGGGTGTAGTGGCTGGATGAGTTTACAGATATAGGAAGGGTTGTAGAGGCTGGAGGAGAATATAGAGATAGGGAGGGTTGTAGGGGCTGAAGGAGTCTACAGAGATAGGGAGGGTTGTAGGGCTGGAGGAGGTTACAACGATAGGGAGGGTGGTAGGGGCTGGAGGAGGTTACAGAGATAGGGTTGGTTGCAGGGGCTGGAGGAGGTAACAGAGATATGGAGAGTTGTGGGGCTGGAGGATGTTACAGTGATAGGGAGGGTTGTAGGGCCGGAGGAGGTTACAGAGATAGGGAGGGATGTAGGGGCTGGAGGAGTTTACAGAGATAGGGAGGGTTGTAGGTGCTGGAGTAGGTTACAGAGATAGGGAGGGTTGCAGGGCTGGAGGAGTTTACAGAGATAGGGAGGGTTGTTGGGGCTGGAGGAGGTTACAGAGATAGGGAGGGCTGTAGGGCTGGAGGAGGTTACAGAGTTAGGGAGCGTTGTAGGGCTGGAGGAGGTTACAGAGAGAGGGAGGGTTGTAGGGCTGGAGGAGGTTACAGAGATTGGGAGGGTTGCAGGGCTGGAGGAACTTACAGAGATAGGAGGTTTGTAGGGCTGGAGGCGGTTACAGATATGGAAGGGTTCTAGGGCTGGAGGAGATACAGAGATAGGGAGGGTTGTAGGGGCTGGAGGATGTTAACAGAGATAGGGAGGATTGTAGTGGCTGGAGGAGATAACAGAGATAGGGAGGATTGTCGGGGCTGGAGGATGTTACAGAGATAGGGAGGGTTGTAGGGCTGCAGGAGGTTACAGAGATAGGGAGGGTTGTAGGTGCTAGAGGAGGTTACAGAGATAGGGAGGGTTGTAGAGCTGGAGGAGTTTACAAAGTTAGGGAGGTTTGTAAAGGCTAGGGGAAGTTACAGAGATAGGGTGGGTTGTAGGGCTGGGGTAGCTTCCAGAGATAGGGAGGTATGTAGGGGCTGGAGGACTTTACCGAGCAATGGGAGGGTTGAAGGGCTGGTGGATGTTACAGAGATTGGGAGGGTTGTAGGGCTGGAGGAGGTTACAGAGGTTGGGAGGGTGTAGTGGCTGGATGAGTTTACAGATATAGGAAGGGTTGTAGAGGCTGGAGGAGAATATAGAGATAGGGAGGGTGGTAGGGGCTGGAGGAGGTTACAGAGATAGGGTTGGTTGCAGGGGCTGGAGGAGGTAACAGAGATATGGAGAGTTGTGGGGCTGGAGGATGTTACAGTGATAGGGAGGGTTGTAGGGCCGGAGGAGGTTACAGAGATAGGGAGGGATGTAGGGGCTGGAGGAGTTTACAGAGATAGGGAGGGTTGTAGGTGCTGGAGTAGGTTACAGAGATAGGGAGGGTTGCAGGGCTGGAGGAGTTTACAGAGATAGGGAGGGTTGTTGGGGCTGGAGGAGGTTACAGAGATAGGGAGGGCTGTAGGGCTGGAGGAGGTTACAGAGTTAGGGAGCGTTGTAGGGCTGGAGGAGGTTACAGAGATAGGGAGGTTTGTAGGGGATCGAGGAGGTTACAGAAATAGGGAGGGTTGTAGGACTGGAGGAGGTTACAGAGATAAGGAGTTTTGTCGGGCCTGGAGGAGGTTATAGAGATAGCAAGTGTTGCAGGGCTAGAGTAGGTTCCAGAGATAGGGAGGGTTGTAGGGGCTGGAGGATGTTACAGAGATAGGGAGGTTTGTAGTGCTGGAGGAGGTTACAGGGATAGGGAGAGTTGTAGGGCTGGTGTAGCTTACATGGATATTGGAACTTGTAGGGGCTGGAGGAGGTTACAGAGGTTGGGAGGGTGTAGTGGCTGGAGGAGAAAACTGAGATTTGGAGGGTTGCAGGGCTGGAGGAGGTTACAGAGATAGGGTGGCTTGTAGGGCTGGAGGAGGTTACAGATATAGGAAGGATTGTCGGGCTTGAGGAGAATACAGAGATAGGGAGGGTTGTAGGGCTGGTGCAGGTTATAGAAATAGGGAGGGTTGTAGGGGCTGGAGGAGGTTACAGAGAAAGGGTGTAGGGGCTGGAGGAGTTTACAGACATAGGGATGGTTGTAGGGTCTGGAGGAGGTTATAGAAATAGGGAGAGTTGTGGGGCTGGAGCAGCTTACAGTGATAGGGAGGGTTGTAGGGCCGGAGGAGGTTACAGAGATAGGGACGGGAGTAGGGCTGGTGGAGGTTACAGAGATAGGTGAGTTTGTAGGGCTGGAAGAGGTTACAGAGACAGGGGAGTTTGTAGTGCTGGAGGAGGTTACAGAGATAGGGAGGGCTGTAGGGGCTGGAGGATGTTACAGAGATAGTGAGGGTTGTAGGGCTGCAGGAGGTTACAGAGATAGGGAGGGTTGTAGGGCTGGAGGAGATTACAGACATAGGGACTGTTGTAAGTGCAGGTGGTATTAACAGTGACAGGGAGCGTTGTAGGTGCTGGAGGAGGTCACCGAGAGAGGGAGGTTTGTAAGGCTGGAGGAGGTTACAAAGAGAGGGAGGATTGTAGTGGCTGGAGGAGGTTATAGAGATAGGGAGGGTTGTAGGGCTGGAGGAAGCTACAGAGATAGGGAGTGTTGTAGGGGCTGGAGAAGGTTACAGAGATAGGGAGGTTTGTCGGGCTGGAGGAGGCTACAGAGATAGGGAGGGTTGAAGGGGCTGGAGGAAAGTTACAGAGATAGGGAGGGTTGTAGGGGCTGGAGGAGGTTACAGAGATAGGGAGGGTTGTATGGCTGGAGGAGGTTACAGGGAGAGGGCGTGTTGTACGGCTGGAGGAGGTTACAGAGATAGGGAGGGTTGTAGGGGCTGGATGTGGTTACAGAGATAGGGAGGGTTGTAGGGGCTGGAGGAGGTTACAGAGATAGGGACGGGTGTAGTGCTGGTGGAGGTTACAGGGATAGGGACGTTGTAGGGGCTGGAGGACGTTGCAGAGATAGGGAGTGTTGTTGGGCTGGAGGGGGTTACAGAGATAGAGAGTGATGTAGGGGCTGGAGGAGGTTACAGAGATAGGAAGGGTTGTAGGGCTGGCGGAGGTTACAGAGATACGGAGTAATGTAGGGGCTGGAGGAGGTTACAGAGATAGGGAGGGTTGTTGGGCTGGAGGAGGTTACAGAGATCGGGAGTGATGTAGGGGCTGGTGGTTGTTAGGAGATAGGGAGTGATGTAGGGCTGGAGGAGGTTACAGAGATAGGGAGAGTTGTAGGACTGGAGGAGGTTACAGAGATAGGGAGGGTGTAGGGACCGGAGGAGGTTACCGAGATAGGGAGTGATGTAGGGGCTGGTGGAGGTTACAGAGATAGGGAGTGATGTAGGGGCTGGAGGAGGTTACAGAGATAGGGAGGGTTGTAGGGGCTGGAGGAGGTTACAGAGATAGGGAGGGTTGTAGGGCTGGTGGAGGTTGCAGAGATGGGGAGTGTTGTAGGGGCTGGAGGAGGTTACAGAGATTGGGAGCGTTGTAGGGCTGGAGTAGGTTACAGAGATAGGGAGTGATGTAGGGGCTGGTGGAGGTTACAGAGATAGGGAGTGATGTATGGGGCTGGAGGAGGCTACAGAGATAGGGAGGGTTGTAGGGGCTGGAGGAGGTTACAGAGATAGGGAGGGTTGTAGGGGCTGGAGGAGGTTACAGAGATAGGGAGGGTTGTAGGGGCTGGAGGAGGTTACAGAGATAGGGAGGGTTGTAGGGGCTGGAGGAGGTTACAGAGATAGGGAGTGATGTAGGGGCTGGAGGAGGTTACAGAGATAGGGAGGGTTGTCGTGGCTGGATGTGGTTACTGAGATAGGGAGGGTTGTTGGGCTGGAGGAGGTTACAGAGATAGGGAGTGATGTAGGGGCTGGTGGAGTTTACAGAGATAGGGAGGGTTGTAGGGCTGGAGGAGGTTACAGAGATAGGGAGGGTTGTAGGGGCTGGAGGAGGTTACAGAGATAGGGAGTGATGTAGGGGCTGGAGGAGGTTACAGAGATAGGGAGTGATGTAGGGGCTGGAGGAGGCTACAGAGAGAGGGAGGGTTGTAGTGCTGGAGGAGGTTACAGAGATAGGGAGGGTTGTAGGGCTGGAGGAGGTTACAGAGATAGGGGATGATGTAGGGGCTGGAGGAGGTTACAGAGATAGGGGATGATGTAGGGGCTGGAGGAGGTTACAGAGATAGGGAGTGATGCAGGGGCTGGAGGAGGTTACAGAGATGGGAAGAGGGGGACGAGGAGCAATGTTGTCTTTAAGCTGCACTCTGTTCTGCGCGGCCTATTTCTTTTAGATCACGGTCCCTTTAAGATTCCGCGTATTCGCGGTTTTTGCGATGGAGAAGCCGGTAAGTGTCCTGTGCGGAACCTTCCCCATTACTGCGCGGCTCAACAGCCACACGGCTTCACGGGAACATTGACGCGGAGGCCATTGATGGATTTGAAAACGAGGATGAGTTTTTCAAAATCGTGGCGTTGCTGGACCGGGAGCCAGTGTAGGTCAGCGAGCACAGCGGGGGTGATGGGTGAACGGGACTCGGTGCGAGTTAGGATACAGGCCAGCGGAGTTTCGGATGAGCTGAAGTTTACGGAGGGCTGGAGATGGGAGGCCCTCTGGGAGAGCGTCGGAATAGTTGAATCGGGAGGTGACAAAAGAGCGGATGAGGTTTTCAGCAGCAGGCAGGCGGAGGCCAGAGCGGAGGCGGGCGATCATATTTCTTGGGTTTTTAGCTAATTATAGGAAGAGCTAAACACCCATGAACTATGACCGCCCGGCCCCGCTCCGGCCTCGGCCTCGGCCTGCCTGCTGAAAACCTCATCTGCTCTTTTGCCTGTGGTAACGTTTGCCGGCACCTTCTCCTCAACTCAACACGTGCCACTGTCACTCAGATCAATCAACAGAAACCAGAATAGGTTAATGAGTTCGGCAGTCCGTCTTTTGATGCAAAGACTTTCACACCAGCCAGTTTCCATCAGAAGGCTTCTTACCTCAACCGCCTCGCACGTTCTTTGCTCCAGTAACACGGCAGGTAAGATTCTTCAATTGGGCCAGTGGGGAATGGATCGTGGAATATAGAAGTATAATAATGAATAGTCAGCGTGGATTTCAAAAGGGAAAGTCTTGCTTGTGTAAGGGATTTTGGCGTGCGTGTCTCTCAGCCTGTGAGATTCGCGCGGCTCTGTGCAGCCTGTATGTCAGTGCGGGTTTAGGCCTTGTTGCCTGTTCTGGTCTCCAGCCAGTCTGGGAGCACTAGACACACCTGTGAGTGGTTCGAATCACTCGCCCTTACGGTTCTAGACACTGGACTTAGATGCGAGAGCAGTAATGGAGATGAAACTCATGTAGACTCGGTTGAATGGTACGAAATGGAAAAATCTTTATTGCATGATATTTAAGATTACGAAATACATGTCATAAGCACAGATTAATGACAGTACAATCTTACACACAGTTATATAGCTAATTCTAGGGAAACGAGGAACGAACGACACACCGTAAATAGGGGCACACATTACAAGTATCCTTAATACTTAAACCCTCTCCTATCAATATCTGTCCTAGCTAGATTCGTAGGATTCGAGACTCATGCTCACCACTCGTGATAACTCGGAGAAATTCCGAATAGCTGATCGGATGTTTTCACCACAGCACCCACGTGTCGATCAGGGGGTCTCCTGGTCCCACTTGTTTACTTGCTTCTGCTCCGGCTAGCAGGCTGGAACGTCTGCTGTGATGAAGATCTGTGTTGGTTGGTTTAACAGGCACTGTCCGGATGGGTTTCACAGACCAGTCAATATCTTCTTGGAGGATCTTCCGAGGTCCGTTCTTGCAAGTTCAAAGAAGTCTCCCTGGCAAGGAAAAATGGCTATTCGACCTACAGGCGCGGTCGGGGCTTACTGACCGTGGCGATGAGTATGGTCTTCCTCTCTTCTCATCTCATCTCATCTCATCTCATCTCATCTCGGGCCTTTGGTTCCGATGCCAGTTACCAACATAGGTCTTCGTTACACGACACGAGGTAGATCCGAACGGATCATAAAGTTCAACAGTCTTTTAAAAGAGACACCAGGCAAGCAGGAACAAGACTACGAGTCAAAACACAGGAGCAGCCACGAGGATACGAGTCGATCGGATAAGAGAGAGATGGACGGTTGGAGCTTGTAATTATAGTACAAAATCTTCCGTTTCCCGCCCAACCTTAATGTCCTTTCTTTTGTTTGGGTTTGGCGCTCAAATGTCTTGTATGGGTGATCTCCGTTCTTAATGGGTTTCGGGGCTACTCGTAAATGCCTGAGTACCTGTTAATATTTCTCCCATTGTTAAATCGGTCGGTGTTCTCCCTGGAGGGGTTTTGGGGCTTCCAAGTGTTTTGTATAACTACCTGCTAACGGCTCTCTCATCGTAGAGTCGTTGGGATTTTACATATTAATGTCTTTGGATGGGCCCTCGATTACTTGGTACAATAGCTTTCATTCGTACCTGGGAGACCGATTTCAGTATTTATGTGTATACTGCAAACCCATAATGTCTCGTGTATTATCTTCAATGTGCTGAATCTTAATCGATCTTGCACAAATGTTTATTGGAACGCCATCTTGTCTGCCTGTCGAAAAGTCTAGAATGTTCTGCCACGAGGTGCGGCGGCCATTTTACAGGCTGCTTGTGTCCACTTTGAGAAACCTGACAGCATTCTGCTGAAATAAAAGCTGTTTGAACGAAACTCTGTGTTTTCTCCTTATTAATGAAATCGCGATATATTGCGAATTCTACACTTGACCAACTTCATTTAGTTCTTTGAAGAGGTAATAGAGAAAGTAGACATGTAGTAGATTTAATTTATCTCGATTTCTAGAAGGCCTTTGACAAGGTGCCGCACAACAGACTAATGAATAAGGTCAGAGAATGCGGAACATAAAGAACATAAGAAATAGGAGCAGGAATAGGCCACTTGGCCCCTCGAGCCTGCTCCGCCATTCAATAAGATCATGGCTGATCTTGGGCTCAAAGCCACTTCCCCGCCCGCTCCCCATAACCCTTCACTCCCTTATCTTGCAAAAATTTGTCTTTCTCCACCTTAAATGTATTTAATGACCCAGCCTCCACGGCTCTCTGGGGCAGAGAATTCCACAGATTTACGACCCTCTGAGAGAAGAAATTCCTCCTCATCTCAGTTCTTAAAGGGCAACCCTTTATTCTGAAATTATGCCCCCGAGTTCTAGATTTCCCCATGAGGTGAAACATCCTCTCTGCATCTACCTTGTCGAGCCCCCTCAGTATCTTATATGTTTCAATACGATCACCTCTCATTCTCCTAAATTCCAATGAGTATAGGCCCAGCCTGCTCAACCTTTCTTCATAAGTCAACCCCCTCATCTCTGGAATTAATCTGGTGAATCGTCTCTGAACTGCCTCCAATGCAAGTATATCCTTCCTTAAATAAGGAGATCAAAACTGTACGCAGTACTCAAGGTGTGGTCTCATCAATACCCTGTACAGTTGTAGCAGGACTTCCCTGCTTTTATACTCCAACCCCCTTGCAATAAAGGCCAACATTCCATTTGCCTTTTTGATTATTACTTGCTGTACCTGCATGCTAACCTTTTGTGTTTCATGCACAAGGACCCCCAGGTCCCTCTGAACTGTAGCTTTTTGTAATCTCTCCCCATTTAAATAATAATTTGCTTTTTGTATTTTTCCTGCCAAATTGGATAACCTATGGAGACTGGCAGACATTTGAACTACAGGGGAATCAAGGGTAACAGGGAGTGGGCCGGAAAGTGGAGTTGAGGCTAAGATCAGATCAGCCATGATCTTATTGAATGGTGGAGCAGGCTCGAGGGGCCAAATGGCCGACTCCTGCTCATATTTCTTATGTTCTTATGTTCCTATGTGCACAGTTCTGGTCGCCATATTATAAAAAGGATATAGAGGCACTGGAGAGGGTGCAGAGAAGATTTAAAAGGATGATACCAGAAAGGTAAGGCTGTACCTATCAGGAAAGACTGAACAGGCTGGAGCTCATTTCTCTTGAAAAGAGAAGGCTGAGGGGTGACCTAATAGAAGTCTTTAAAATTATGAAAGGTTTTGATAGAGTGGATACAGAAAGTGTTTCCACTTGTGGGGAAGAGCAAAACTAGAGGCCATCGATATAAGATAGTCACCAAAAAACCAATAGGGAATTCAGAAGAAACTTTTTTACCCAGAGAGTGGTGAGAATGTGGAACTCGCTGCCACAAGGAGTGGTTGAGGTGAATAGCATTGATGCATTTAAGGGGAAGATGGATAAACACATGAGATTGAAAGGAAGAGAGGGTTATGCTGATAGGGTGAGATGAGGAAGTGATGGGAGGAGGCTCGAGTGGAGCACAAATGCCGACATGGACTGCTTGGGCCGAATGGCCTGTTTCTGTGCTGTATATCCTATGTAATTCACAGCTCTTGGTCCGTAGCCCTGTAGGTTACAGCACGTCAAGCACATATCCAGATACTTTTTAAATGCGATGAGGGTTTCTGCCTCTACCACCCTTTCAGGCAGTGAGTTCCAGACCCCCACTACCCTCTGGGTGAAAAAGGTTCTCCTTAACTCCCCTCTAATCCTTCTACCAATTACTTTAAATCTACACCCCCTTGGTTATTGACCTCTCTGCTCGGAGAAATAGGTCCTTCCAATCCACTCTATCTAGGCCCCTCATAATTTATACACCTCAATTCTAATCACATTATTACATCGAGTTACGTCGAATTCACAGCACAGAAACAGGCCATTCGGCCCAACCTGTCCATGCTCCACACGAGCTTCCTCCCACCCCTTATACTTGCAAAGGAAAACATTTGTCGGACTATGGGGAACGAGCAGGGGGAGTGGGACTAATTAACCAGCTCTTTCAAAGAGCCGGCACAGACACGATGGGCTGAATGGCCTCCCCCTGTGCTGTGAAGATTCCATGTGATTCACGATGGGAATTGTACCTGTGATTCAAGTTGTTCTCAGTCCGGTGCGGTGGCTGATTGCCATGGCGATCTCAGATTGCGCATCTCTCCTTGAAATATTGCAATGCTGCTAAACTGTGACTCCTGTCGCCACGTTTCCTGCCTTCCTTCCTTCCTTCCTTCCTTCCTTTACTCCTTCCTTTACTCCTTCCTTTACTCCTTCCTTCCTTCCTTCCTTCACTCCTTCCTTCCATCCTTCCTGTCTGCCTCCTTCCCTCCTTTGGTTCTTTCTTTCATTCATTTCTTTCTCTGTTTCTTTCCTTCATTCGTTCATTTCTTTCCTTCATTCATTCATTTCTTTCCTTCATTCGTTCATTTCTTTCCTTCATTCGTTCATTTCTGTCCTTCTTTCTTTCTCTCTTTCTTTCTGTCTTTCTTTCTGTCTCTCTTCTTCTCTCTTTATTACTGTCATTCTTTCTTTCTTTCACTCTTTCTTTCTTTCTGTCTTCTCTTTCTTTCTCTCTTTCTGTCATTCTTTCTTTCTTTCTGTCTTTCTTTCTAATTTTCTGTCTTTCTTTCTTTCTCTCTTTCTTTTTGTCTTTCTTTCTTCCTCTTTTTCTTTCTCTCTTTCTTTCTGTCTTTCTTTCTAATTTTCTGTCTTTCTCTCTTTCTTTCTGTCTTTCTTTCTTTCTCTCTTTCTGTCTTTCTGTCTTTCTCTCTTTCTTTCTGTCTTTCTTTCTTTCACTCTTTCTTTCTTTCTGTCTTTCTTTCTTTCTCTCTTTCTGTCATTCTTTCTTTCTTTCTTTCTCTCTTTCTTTCTCTTTCTTTCTGTCATTCTTTCTTTCTCTCTTTCTTTCTTTCTGTCTTTCTGTCTTTCTCTCTTTCTTTCTGTCTTTCTTTCTAATTTTCTGTCTTTCTCTCTTTCTTTCTCTTTCTTTCTGTTTTTCTTTCTTTCTCTCTTTCTTTCTTTCTGTCTTTCTGTCTTTCTTTCTCTCTTACTTTCTCTTTCTTTCTATCTTTCTTTCTTTCTTTCTTTCTGTCTTTCTTTGTGTCTTTATTTCTTTCTCTCTTTCTCTCTTTCTTTCTGTCTTTCTTTCTTTCTGTCTTTCTTTCTTACTTTTTTTCTTTCTTTCTCTCTTTCTTTCTTTCTGTCTTTCTTTCTGTCTTTCTTTCTTTCTGTCTTTCGTTCTTTCTTTCTTTCACTCTTTCTTACTTTCTTTCTTTCTCTCTTTCTCTCTTTCTTTCTGTCTTTCTTTCTTTCTCTCTTTCTGTCTTTCTTTCTTTCTCTCTTTCTGTCTTTCTTTCTTTCTCTCTTTCTGTCTTTCTTTCTTTCTCTCTTTCTGTCTTTCTTTCTTTCTCTCTTTCTTTCTTTCATTTTCTCTTTCTGTCTTTCTTTCTTTCTCTCTTTCTTTCTTTCTTTCTCTCTTTCTGTCTTTCTTTCTTTCTCTCTTTCTTTCTCTCTTTCTCTCTTTCTGTCTTTCTTTCTTTCTGTCTTTCTCTCTTTCTGTCTTTCTTTCTTTCTTTCTCTCTGTCTTTCTCTCTTTCTGTCTTTCTTTCTCTCTTTCTTTCTCTCTTTCTCTCTTTCTGTCTTTCTTTCTTTCTCTCTTTCTGTCTTTATTTCTTTCTCTCTTTCTTTCTTTCTTTCTTTCTCTCTTTCTGTCTTTCTTTCTTTCTCTCTTTCTTTCTCTCTTTCTCTCTTTCTGTCTTTCTTTCTTTCTTTCTCTCTGTCTTTCTCTCTTTCTGTCTTTCTTTCTTTCTCTCTGTCTTTCTCTCTTTCTGTCTTTCTTTCTCTCTGTCTTTCTCTCTTTCTGTCTTTCTTTCTATCTCTCTTTCTTTCTTTCTCTCTTTCTTTCTGTCTTTCTTTCTTTCTTTCTGTCTTTCTCTTGTTCTGCCTTTCTTTCTTTCTTTCTCTATGTCTTTCTCTCTTTCTGTCTTTCTTTCTTTCTCTCTTTCTTTCTCTCTTTCTCTCTTTCTGTCTTTCTTTCTTTCTCTCTTTCTGTCTTTATTTCTTTCTCTCTTTCTTTCTTTCTTTCTCTCTTTCTGTCTTTCTTTCTTTCTCTCTTTCTTTCTCTCTTTCTCTCTTTCTGTCTCTCTTTCTTTCTTTCTGTCTTTCTCTCTTTCTGTCTTTCTTTCTTTCTCTCTGTCTTTCTCTCTTTCTGTCTTTCTTTCTTTCTCTCTGTCTTTCTCTCTTTCGGTCTTTCTTTCTTTCTCTCTGTCTTTCTCTCTTTCTGTCTTTATTTCTTTCTCTTTTTCATTCTTTCTCTCTTTCTTTCTGTCTTTCTTTCTTTCTCTCTTTCTTTCTATCTTTCTCTCTTTCTTTCTTTCTTTCTGTCTGTCTTTCTTTCTCTCTTTCTGTCTTTCTTTCTTTCTTTATTTCTCAATTTCTGTCTTTCTTTCTTTCTCTCATTCTTTCTTTCTTTCTCTCTTTCTCTCTTTCTTTCTCTCTTTCTTTCTTTCTTTCTCTCTTTCTTTCTTTCTCTATTTCTGTCTTTCATTCTTTCTTTCTGTCTTTCTTTCTTTCTGTCTCTCTTTCTTTCTCTCTTTCTCTCTTTCTTTCTTTCTTTCTTTCCCTCTTTCTCTCTTTCTTTCTTTCTCTCTTTCTGTCTTTCATTCTTTCTTTCTGTCGTTCTTTCTTTCTGTCTCACTTTCTTTCTCTCAAAATTTGCAGATGATACAAAGATGGGAGGGAAAGTAGTGAGTGAGGAGGACATAAAAAACCTGCAAGGGGACATGGACAGGCTAAGTAAGTGGGTAGAGATTTGGCAGATGGAATACAACACTGGAAAGTGTGAGGTGATGCACTTTGGCAGGAAAAATCCTAGAGCAATTTATTATCTTAATGGCAAGAAACTGGAGAGTACTGAAGTGCAAAGGGATCTGGGGGTCCTGGTGCATGAAACTCAAAAGGTTAGTATGCAGGTGCAGCAAGTGATTAAGAAGTCAAATGGAATGTTGGCTTTCATTGCTAGGGGGATAGAATATAAAAATAGGGATGTATTGCTTCAGTTGTACAAGGTATTGGTGAGACCGCACCTGGAATACTGCATACAGTTTTGGTGTCCTTACTTAAGGAAAGACATCCTTGCTCTCGAGGCAGTGCAAAAAAGGTTCACTCGGTTAATCCCGTGGATGAGGGGGTGGTCATATGAGGAGAGGTTGGGTAGATTGGGACTCTACTCATTGGAGTTCAGAAGAATGAGAGGCGATCTTATTGAAACATATAAGATTGTGAAGGGGTTGGATCGGGTGGATGCGGGGAGGATGTTCCCGATGACGGGTGAGACTTGAACTAGGGGACATAGTCTTAGAATAAGGGGCTGCTCTTTCAAAACTGAGATGAGGAGGAACTACTTCACTCAGAGGGTGGTAGGTCCATGGAATATGCTGCCACAAAAAGCTGTAGAAGCTACAACATTAATTAAATTTAAAACAGAAATAGACAGTTTCCTAGAAGTAAAGGGCATTAAGGGTTACGGGGAGCGGGCAGGAATTTGGACATGAGTCTAGGTTCGGATCGGTCATGGCCCTGTGGGTAGTGGAGCGGGCCCAGGGACCGTGTAGCTCCTATTTCATGTGTGCAATTCTGTTAGATGCAGGAGATGGTTCTGTGATAGATAGTAGATTTGAGGTTAGGATCAGATCAGCCATGATCTTATTGAATGGCGGAGCAGGCTCGAGGGGCCGATTGGCCTACTCCTGCTCCTATTTCTTATGTTTTTATGTTCTTATGTTCTCTCGTTCTCTCTTTCTTTCTTTCTTTCCCTCTTTCTCTCTTTATTTCTGTCTTTCTTTCTTTATTTCTGTCTTTCCTTCTTTCTCTCTGTCTTTCTTTCTTTCTGTCATTCTTTCTTTCTTTCTCTCTTTCTTTCTTTCTTTCTTTCTCTCTTTCTGTGTTTCTTTCTTTCTGTCTTTATTTCTCTCTTTCTTTCTTTCTCTCTGTCTTTCTTTCTTTCTGTCATTCTTTCTTTCTTTCTCTCTTTCTTTCTTTCTTTCTTTCTCTCTTTCTGTCTTTCTTTCTTTCTTTCTGTCTTTATTTCTCTCTTTCTTTCTGTCTTTCTGTCTTTCTCTCTTTCTTTCCATCTTTCATTCTTCCTTTCTTTCTGTCTTTCTTTCTTTCTTTCTTTCTGTCTTTCTCTCTTTCTTTCTCTCTTTCCTTCTGTCTTTTTTCTGTCTTTCTCTCTTTCTGTCTTTCTATTTTTCTTTCTGTCTTTCTTTCTTTCTGTCTTTCTTTCTCTCTATCTTTCTGTCTTTCTTTCTTTCTTTCGAAATACATGTCATAAGCACAGATTAATGACAGTACAATCTTACACACAGTTATATAGCTAATTCTAGGGAAACGAGGAACGAACGACACACCGTAAATAGGGGCACACATTACAAGTATCCTTAATACTTAAACCCTCTCCTATCAATATCTGTCCTAGCTAGATTCGTAGGATTCGAGACTCATGCTCACCACTCGTGATAACTCGGAGAAATTCCGAATAGCTGATCGGATGTTTTCACCACAGCACCCACGTGTCGATCAGGGGGTCTCCTGGTCCCACTTGTTTACTTGCTTCTGCTCCGGCTAGCAGGCTGGAACGTCTGCTGTGATGAAGATCTGTGTTGGTTGGTTTAACAGGCACTGTCCGGATGGGTTTCACAGACCAGTCAATATCTTCTTGGAGGATCTTCCGAGGTCCGTTCTTGCAAGTTCAAAGAAGTCTCCCTGGCAAGGAAAAATGGCTATTCGACCTACAGGCGCGGTCGGGGCTTACTGACCGTGGCGATGAGTATGGTCTTCCTCTCTTCTCATCTCATCTCATCTCATCTCATCTCATCTCGGGCCTTTGGTTCCGATGCCAGTTACCAACATAGGTCTTCGTTACACGACACGAGGTAGATCCGAACGGATCATAAAGTTCAACAGTCTTTTAAAAGAGACACCAGGCAAGCAGGAACAAGACTACGAGTCAAAACACAGGAGCAGCCACGAGGATACGAGTCGATCGGATAAGAGAGAGATGGACGGTTGGAGCTTGTAATTATAGTACAAAATCTTCCGTTTCCCGCCCAACCTTAATGTCCTTTCTTTTGTTTGGGTTTGGCGCTCAAATGTCTTGTATGGGTGATCTCCGTTCTTAATGGGTTTCGGGGCTACTCGTAAATGCCTGAGTACCTGTTAATATTTCTCCCATTGTTAAATCGGTCGGTGTTCTCCCTGGAGGGGTTTTGGGGCTTCCAAGTGTTTTGTATAACTACCTGCTAACGGCTCTCTCATCGTAGAGTCGTTGGGATTTTACATATTAATGTCTTTGGATGGGCCCTCGATTACTTGGTACAATAGCTTTCATTCGTACCTGGGAGACCGATTTCAGTATTTATGTGTATACTGCAAACCCATAATGTCTCGTGTATTATCTTCAATGTGCTGAATCTTAATCGATCTTGCACAAATGTTTATTGGAACGCCATCTTGTCTGCCTGTCGAAAAGTCTAGAATGTTCTGCCACGAGGTGCGGTGGCCATTTTACAGGCTGCTTGTGTCCACTTTGAGAAACCTGACAGCATTCTGCTGAAATAAAAGCTGTTTGAACGAAACTCTGTGTTTTCTCCTTATTAATGAAATCGCGATATATTGCGAATTCTACACTTGACCAACTTCATTTAGTTCTTTGAAGAGGTAATAGAGAAAGTAGACATGTAGTAGATTTAATTTATCTCGATTTCTAGAAGGCCTTTGACAAGGTGCCGCACAACAGACTAATGAATAAGGTCAGAGAATGCGGAACATAAAGAACATAAGAAATAGGAGCAGGAATAGGCCACTTGGCCCCTCGAGCCTGCTCCGCCATTCAATAAGATCATGGCTGATCTTGGGCTCAAAGCCACTTCCCCGCCCGCTCCCCATAACCCTGCACTCCCTTATCTTGCAAAAATTTGTCTTTCTCCACCTTAAATGTATTTAATGACCCAGCCTCCACGGCTCTCTGGGGCAGAGAATTCCACAGATTTACGACCCTCTGAGAGAAGAAATTCCTCCTCATCTCAGTTCTTAAAGGGCAACCCTTTATTCTGAAATTATGCCCCCGAGTTCTAGATTTCCCCATGAGGTGAAACATCCTCTCTGCATCTACCTTGTCGAGCCCCCTCAGTATCTTATATGTTTCAATACGATCACCTCTCATTCTCCTAAATTCCAATGAGTATAGGCCCAGCCTGCTCAACCTTTCTTCATAAGTCAACCCCCTCATCTCTGGAATTAATCTGGTGAATCGTCTCTGAACTGCCTCCAATGCAAGTATATCCTTCCTTAAATAAGGAGATCAAAACTGTACGCAGTACTCAAGGTGTGGTCTCATCAATACCCTGTACAGTTGTAGCAGGACTTCCCTGCTTTTATACTCCAACCCCCTTGCAATAAAGGCCAACATTCCATTTGCCTTTTTGATTACTTGCTGTACCTGCATGCTAACCTTTTGTGTTTCATGCACAAGGACCCCCAGGTCCCTCTGAACTGTAGCTTTTTGTAATCTCTCCCCATTTAAATAATAATTTGCTTTTTGTATTTTTCCTGCCAAATTGGATAACCTATGGAGACTGGCAGACATTTGAACTACAGGGGAATCAAGGGTAACAGGGAGTGGGCCGGAAAGTGGAGTTGAGGCTAAGATCAGATCAGCCATGATCTTATTGAATGGTGGAGCAGGCTCGAGGGGCCAAATGGCCTACTCCTGCTCATATTTCTTATGTTCTTATGTTCCTATGTGCACAGTTCTGGTCGCCATATTATAAAAAGGATATAGAGGCACTGGAGAGGGTGCAGAGAAGATTTAAAAGGATGATACCAGAAAGGTAAGGCTGTACCTATCAGGAAAGACTGAACAGGCTGGAGCTCATTTCTCTTGAAAAGAGAAGGCTGAGGGGTGACCTAATAGAAGTCTTTAAAATTATGAAAGGTTTTGATAGAGTGGATACAGAAAGTGTTTCCACTTGTGGGGAAGAGCAAAACTAGAGGCCATCGATATAAGATAGTCACCAAAAAACCAATAGGGAATTCAGAAGAAACTTTTTTACCCAGAGAGTGGTGAGAACGTGGAACTCGCTATCACAGGGAGTGGTTGAGGCGAATAGCATTGATGCATTGAAGGGGAAGATGGATAAACACATGAGATTGAAAGGAAGAGAGGGTTATGCTGATAGGGTGAGATGAGGAAGTGATGGGAGGAGGCTCGAGTGGAGCACAAATGCCGACATGGACTGCTTGGGCCGAATGGCCTGTTTCTGTGCTGTATATCCTATGTAATTCACAGCTCTTGGTCCGTAGCCCTGTAGGTTACAGCACGTCAAGCACATATCCAGATACTTTTTAAATGCGATGAGGGTTTCTACCTCTACCACCCTTTCAGGCAGTGAGTTCCAGACCCCCACTACCCTCTGGGTGAAAAAGGTTCTCCTTAACTCCCCTCTAATCCTTCTACCAATTACTTTAAATCTACACCCCCTTGGTTATTGACCTCTCTGCTCGGAGAAATAGGTCCTTCCAATCCACTCTATCGAGGCCCCTCATAATTTATACACCTCAATTCTAATCACATTATTACATCGAGTTACGTCGAATTCACAGCACAGAAACAGGCCATTCGGCCCAACCTGTCCATGCTCCACACGAGCTTCCTCCCACCCCTTATACTTGCAAAGGAAAACATTTGTCGGACTATGGGGAACGAGCAGGGGGAGTGGGACTAATTAGCCAACTCTTTCAAAGAGCCGGCACAGACACGATGGGCTGAATGGCCTCCCCCTGTGCTGTGAAGATTCCATGTGATTCACGATGGAAATTGTACCTGTGATTCAAGTTGTTCTCAGTCCGGTGCGGTGGCTGATTGCCATGGCGATCTCAGATTGCGCATCTCTCCTTGAAATATTGCAATGCTGCTAAACTGTGACTCCTGTCGCCACGTTTCCTGCCTTCCTTCCTTCCTTCCTTCCTTTACTCCTTCCTTTACTCCTTCCTTTACTCCTTCCTTCCTTCCTTCCTTCCTTCACTCCTTCCTTCCATCCTTCCTGTCTGCCTCCTTCCCTCCTTTGGTTCTTTCTTTCATTCATTTCTTTCTCTGTTTCTTTCCTTCATTCGTTCATTTCTTTCCTTCATTCGTTCATTTCTTTCCTTCATTCGTTCATTTCTTTCTTCCTTTCTTTCATTTCTGTCCTTCTTTCTTTCTCTCTTTCTTTCTGTCTTTCTTTCTGTCTCTCTTTCTTTCTCTCTTTATTACTGTCATTCTTTCTTTCTTTCACTCTTTCTTTCTTTCTGTCTTTCTTTCTTTCTCTCTTTCTGTCATTCTTTCTTTCTTTCTGTCTTTCTTTCTAATTTTCTGTCTTTCTTTCTTTCTCTCTTTCTTTTTGTCTTTCTTTCTTCCTCTTTTCGTTCTCTCTTTCTTTCTGTCTTTCTTTCTAATTTTCTGTCTTTCTCTCTTTCTTTCTGTCTTTCTTTCTTTCTCTCTTTCTGTCTTTCTGTCTTTCTCTCTTTCTTTCTGTCTTTCTTTCTTTCACTCTTTCTTTCTTTCTGTCTTTCTTTCTTCTTTCTCTCTTTCTGTCATTCTTTCTATCTTTCTTTCTCTCTTTCTTTCTCTTTCTTTCTGTCATTCTTTCTTTCTCTCTTTCTTTCTTTCTGTCTTTCTGTCTTTCTCTCTTTCTTTCTGTCTTTCTTTCTAATTTTCTGTCTTTCTCTGTACCTGTCATCGTTTGCTCCCAGCGGATGACGTAAGGTGGAACCGCTGCATAGCGAATGTGGGCTCCCCCCTGAATGACACCAATGTTCTCTACCCGATACACCGGGGCGGGCTTTGCTGTGTCGCCCAAAACCGGCATACGTAAAACTATACCCATAATGGTATGGTTTGATCGTCCGCAGTCCACGGGGACTGGGTATGCTTCTGAAGCTAGCCTGAGCTGGCACGGGCTTAATGCGTTCTGAAAAGGGTGGAGCGCCCGCAGGTGTTTGTTACTTATCCAGGACGGGACCAAACCTTGTTTTAAATCCTCCAAATTACTGCGGCCCTCGCCCAGTAACCACGCCCCGTAAAGCACGCACACCTCGTTCTGCGCAGCTTGATCGGATGCATACCGATCTTCCCTAATCAGGGCATTTACCGTCTTTGCATGTTTCTCCAGCTCTGCTATAATTTCCTTTAAATGGAGAGTCATGGCTTGGTCCTCGTGTAAACCCGACCCTACCACTTTATTCTCATCTGTTAGAATGTCTTTTAATTGCGTTTTTAAACCATTAAACTGGGTCTGCAGCTCCACACTGTCTAGAGCGTTGACCACAGATGTACCCGTGTTAAAAGCAGTGAACGCGTCGTTCACTAAACCCCTTCTTTGCCTCCCTACTTGATCCAAATCTTCATGTGGTGCGGTGTACAAACTTGTTTTATCAATTTCCGCGAAATCGAATTCGTAAAATTGTCTGAACATCTTGGTCAACAGGACCTGATACAACTGTTCCGTCTTTTTGGGGCACCACTCTGGTAATCGCACCTCGGTGAGATTTAAAATCACCGAGGCCACCGCGTAATGTACCCCCTGGAATAGTATCTGGTCTGTGGGGACCAGTACCAAACCATTCCCGGGTCCCTTACTAGTTTTAGGGCACCCTTCCTCCTCAGCTAGAACCACCGGAATCGTGGGCGGGGCTTTGCGTGGGCGCGTAATGAGCTCAGTGGCATTTACCGGGATCGAAGAGTATGGGGCTCCGCACCCCCTGGTGCTCGCATCCCACCTCATCCCCTGTCCGTTATCCTGCCACTGATTAATGAAAAATATGGATATGCCTTTGGGGCAAGGGTATTTTGACCCCCACATGCATACATAAATTCCCTCATCCGGTTCCCACCATTTGTCCCAACAGACTCTCACTTGTCCGTTTGTCCCCGTAATTGTCCGATGGGTATTATTACCCAGTCGTTCCCACTCGACCGAAGAGTTCCTCATAGTTTTGCTCAGCTTTCGCAGCCACCACCATCGGCTCAATGGGACATTCCCACTACAAGTCAAACAAATCCGTTTGCCGACGGTGACGCTGATTCTGGGTGCGATGATCCTTACTTTGGGGCACATTAAAGAAGTCTCTTGGTAGGCAAACCCCGATGTGCTAGAATACTCCGTTGAGTTAGTTCCCAGCCATCCTGGCCACCTTCCCTTGTGGAAATAGGTGGTGGTCTCCTCAGCCTCCCGTCTTCCGGTCCCATCCACCGCGATGGGGGCCGTGTCCCCGGAGCATCCAAACACCACGACATCCTTGGTGCGGCCTCGATAGGCCAATCCACATCCGATTGCCGCGAGCAATACTAGAATTCGTTTCATCCTTCCTTGGTTCCTGTGATCAGATAGAATGAGGTAGCCAGCCTCGCAAGAGTCTCTGGCTTTTGTGAAGGGTGAGCGGGTCCCCTGACCTCGCCTCACGTAAACTTCAATGTTCGCTGAATAAACTTTAACTAGACCTATTCTCTAAAGCTCCCATCATTTTACCATTTTCTGTTAAAATTAAAACTACAAACTTAACCTGATTTAAAACTTATAAACTTATTCTTAACCTTATCTAAAACTATAAACTTATTCTTAACCTTAAACTATAAACTTAAACTTAATACTGTACAGTGCCGCCCGTTCTCAGGGCGGCCCCTTTAAATTCTGAGAAAACTGCTGCGAGCTCTTACCGACTGTGGGAGGGCTCTGACCTTTTCCTCTGATCTGCCGCAACCTGTTGCTGCACTGACCCCTTCCTCTGATCTGCCGCAGCCTGTTTCTGCACTGACCCCTTCCTCTGATCTGCCGCAGCCTGTTGCTGCTGCGATGGGGCCGGGCTGTATCTGGGCTGCCTTAACCTTGAGTCTACGCCTTGGGACAGACTGGGGCCATACCCACACCTTCTTGGGCTGGGGTTCTCTACTTGACCTACGGGGAGTTGTCAGGGGCGGGGATCCCATGACCAACGGACCGGGTTCCGAGACTTCCATCGGGACGACCTGTGGTTCCACCACAGTCGCTGGCTCCGCCTCCGCTGACTCCGCCTCCCTAACCTCGGGGCTCGCAGTTTGTGGCTCCGCCCTGCTCGGCCCAGCAGGCGGCCCTTCACTCGCGATCTCTGCCTCCCCCGAGGGCGGGACGTTCAAAGCGGGCGGCTCGGGCTCGGGGGTCCTCACCGTCACTCCCTGTGTTCCCACAGCGGCTGGCTCCGCCTCCCCTAGCTCCTCCCTCCTGTCTTCGGGACCTGCAGCTTGTGGCTCCGCCCTGTGCGGATCTCCATCTGCAGTCCGTATCCTCCCTATACATAAAATGGGAACGTTCCTTACGTTTCCCAAAAACCACTCGCCTTCATCACTATCCTCATCTGACTCCGATCCCCACAAAAATGCTTCATGATCTTCCAGGATGTCTCCTCCCCTGATGCAAGCTGCTTTGCCTGCCTGTGTGCCTTGTGGTCCTACCTGGGGCTGTGCTTCCCCACTCGCGGGGTTTACCCCTGTGGTTTTCCCTTGTGCACCTGGCTTGTACAGTTTGCACTGGTTTACGTGGAACCACTTAGTGCGCCGAGGTACTTTTACGGCGTATACCATGGGACTCGCCTTATCTACAATGTTGTAGGGTCCCATATACAGTGGTTCCAGACTCCCTACTCTGGCGTAGTTTCTGACCATGACCTGGTCTCCTACTTCCCACTCCCGCGTTTTGCGGGGTTCCAGCAACAGGCGATTGCCCTGATGCTGCCTTCCCATGTTCCCAGCCGCCTGCTCATAAACCTGCTTCAGGCGCTCCAAGAGGGTCTGGGCGAACTTGTCCCTGCTTATCTCTTAGAGCTGACCCTCAGTGAGCACCGGCGCTAGCACATGGGTGGGGGTTCGCATGAGCCTCCCAGTCATCACCTCGTGCGGGGAATACCCCGTACTTTTTGACTGACTGGCCCGGACCCCCATGAGGACTAAAGGCAGAACTTCCGCCCATTTTTGGGGCGAGTTCCTAGTCTCTTTCCTCAATTTCTCCTTCAGGGTCCGGTTCATGCGTTCAACAATCCCGGATGACTGGGGATTGTGTGCTACGTGCCACTTCCCTTCAATGCCCAAAAGCATGAGGGTGTTCTGCATCACCTGGCCGGTGAAATGACTCCCTTGGTCTGACACCACAAAACGGGGGAGTCCCCACCGCGAGAACACTTCCCTGACCAAGATTTTTGCTGTACCCAGTGCCGTAGCTGTTCGACAGGGGAAGGCTTCCACCCATTTGGAAAACACATCCACCAAGACGAGGCAGTATTTATAGCCTCCCTGGGTGGTGGGCAGGGGTCCTATATAGTCGATCTGTATCGACTGCCATGGTCCCTCTACCCTTCTTACGTGTCCCATGGGCACCTTCCTTTTCTGGGGGTCTGGGTTGTTTGCAGCGCACACAAGACAGTTTGCACAGAACTCGCGGACTTGTTCCCTGAGCCCTGGCCACCATCCCGCTTGCTCTACCCGTTGCCAGGTAACCTCGGGCCCGGGGTGCCCTGCCCCTGGTCCCTCGTGAGCCAACTGGAGGAATTCCCTCCTGTGCTGCTGCGGCACAACCCACTGCTCCTCGCGGAACAGCATGCCTTCCTTAACTGAGAGGGTTGCCGTACTGTACGGACCTTCTACCTGCCTCCCCTCAGCAATGGTTTTTAGGACTGCTTTTAGGGCGGGATCCTGGGTTTGGACGGTCTTAAGGTCTAGGGGCAATGCTACCCTGGTGTTCCCGGGATTCCCGTCCCTGCCTTGGATCGCTGCTATGGGTCTGGTCCCATAGGGGTCCCAGAAAATGCCGTTGCGGGCACCTTCCCTGGCTAGCGCATCCGCCTGCTGGTTGCCCTCCCCACGGGGCTCTGTGGAGGAGTGAGCCTTCACCTTATGGATGAAAATCTCTCCTTCCTCCCCTACTGCTGCTGCTAAGATCTTTTCCAGCAAGGGCTTCACCGTTAAAGGTCGCCCGTCCGCGGAGGTGTATCCACGGCGGGACCAAATGGCCAGGTATTCCGTACACGAATTGCATGTGAACATACTGTCCGAGCAAATCGTGTATGGGGTTGGGAAAATGTCTGGGTGGGTAACAACGTACACCACGGCAGACAGCTCAGCCTGCTGCGCGCTCATAGTGCTAGGGAGCTTGATCGCCAGGGCAAGGTCTGCCGCAGGGTCATAAACTCCACACCCTGTGAGTCGTTCGCCAGCAGATACTGTGCTAGACCCATCAACATAAATCTCGCGCCCTGTGGGATGTATCCCGGCCCGTAAACCTATGTTGACGTCCCACACCCCTTCCACCGAACACCGGTGGGCTGTACCGGGGTATACCAAGTTGGCCGCAAGCCTGGGCTCGCAAAGACCTTTTACTTTAATATCCATCTGGGAAAGAAGAAGGGTCCAAAGCGCAATACGCACGCTGCTTACGGTCCCATCTTTAATCCTCCCATCTAGAAGCATCTTAGTTGGTGTGTGATGTGTGAGGAGAGTGATGGGAGAGAGCCCTGTGAAGATCGCTGATCTTTTCACAGCCCAATGCGTGGCTAAAAGGTGCCTTTCGCAATTGGAGAAACTTCTCTCCACATCCGTTAACACCCTGGATGAATAGACAACCGGCCTCAGCTTGCCGTGACGCTCTTGGAGCAGCACAGCACTCAAGCTGTCTCCGCTGGCAGCTACCTCCAGGAAAAACTCCTTCCCCCCATCTATGGCCCCTAAGGCTGGCGCGGTCTGCAGATCCCTTTTTAACTTCTCGAAGGCTGCTTGGCAGCCCTCGTCCCAAGACCACTCCACTCCCTTATGGAGGAGTCGGAGGAGCGGCGCCGCTGTGGCCGCATAGTCTTCGATAAAATCCCTGCAGTAACCGGTCAGTCCCAAGAAGGACCTCACACCCCTTATGTTGTTGGGAATCGGTAACTCTTGCACCGACTCCCTCCTAGCTTTGTCTATGGCTCTTTCCCCAGCGCGAATGGTCAGTCCCAGGAATTGTACTTCCTGCTGACCGATACGTGCTTTCTTAGGATTTATTTTAAAACCCTTTCTCGCTAGCAGCTCCAATAACTCGTCCAGCAGTGGTCCATGCTCCTCCCTTGAATCCGTAAATAGGAGCAAATCATCCACGTACTGCACTATCTGATTGGGCTGACTAAACTCCCTTAAACTTCCTGCCATACACTGATGGAAAATACTGGGGCTATTGTGGAAACCCTGTGGCAGACAGTTCCATGTGTACTGTTGCCCTTTGAAAGTAAAGGCAAACTTGTACTGGTCCTCTCGCCTCAGCGGGATGGACCAAAAACCGTTCGAGATATCCAGCACCGTGAACGTGGTCGCGGACGCTGGGATGCTCCCTATTAGGTCAGCAACTGCTGCTACCGTGGGCGCGCAGGCGGGAATGTTACTGTTAAGGACTCTGTAGTCCACCGTGGCCCTCCACGAATTATCCGGCTTCCTAACCGGCCATAATGGGGAGTTCACGTGTGTGGCTATCGGCCTCAACACGCCCTGCTGCACCAAGGAGGACATTGCTGTCTCCATATCGGGTTCTGCTTCTTTGGGGAAGTTATACTGTTTTTGGGGCCGGGTCATGGGGTCCCCATCTACGCTGACCTCAAACCCGGTAACCCTCCCACAATCGTGCTTGTGGGTTGCAAACGCGTGCATATTATCTGACACGTACGTTTGCATGTCCGTTGGGACATCTGCGACCATAAGCCCGAGGTCGTAGCCTCCGGATGGCTGCACGGTACACAGGACCCCTGTTTCTTCCTCCCCCGGAATCACTACTACCTCGCCTTTTTCACTCTTAGCCCCCCAGAGACAGTGATTTCTGAGGTCCACGAGGATCCCGTGCCCTGATAGGAGATCGGACCCGAGGATACCTCTTCCACCCCCCTCCTGCCATTCCATCAGTATACACTTCCACTTAAGGTGAAGTGCTCCCAAACGAATGGATAGCGGAAGGGAGAACGCGCCAGCCTGTTCTTTTCCTGTGAACCCCGCTAACGTGAATGGGACCCTGGTAGATAGCGGCGAGTCAAAAGGGCTATCTGTATGGATTATGGTGCAAGAAGCTCCCGTGTCCAACAAATAACTACCCCTCTGTTTCTCTACCTCCATCTCCACCAAAGGTCGCTTCCACGCATCATAGCTGAGCGGACACAGGTAGACGGGCTGCGCGGGTTCTAGTCATGGGGCTCTATTAGACGGTCCTGCGGCACCTACGGGGCCGGTTGCAACCGCCACCTTTCCATGTGCACTCAATAAACTGCGCATGGCTCCCAACACTACTTCGATGTCGTCGGGAGGGGTGGGTGCACCAGCTTCCCTAGCCGGGACAGGCGTCTGGGCTCGGGCTGCGGGATTTTTATCCTTGGAATCCTTCCAAGGGTTCCTGCAATGCTTGCGCCAGTGCCCTGTCTTCCCACACCCGTAACAAGCATTACTTGCCTGTGGAGCGCGATTACCCTCCTGATGCCACTCTCTTTGATACGGGGCTGCGGGTCGTACCTCATGTACTTTTCCCTTAAGGGGACGTGTTGCCATACCCCTTATATTGCGATATCCTAACGTGAGTCGATTCAAGACCGACTCTTCCGTAATGTTGGGGTCATTGGGATCAAACCATGCTTTTGCCTGCTCTCTGACGGCTGGTAAACTGTTGGCTATTATGCACCTAAGCCAATGAGCTAAACCGGCGCCTTCCACATCTTCGCGCTCTGGCGCACCTAGACAGCTGCGCTGATATACTGGCCACAGCCTGTCGGCAAAAACCTTCGGGGGTTCTCCCTCCATCTGCACTGTCTGTCCCACTCTAGCAAACGGACCTTCATCGTCCGCCCCCAACACTTCCAGGACCTCATTCTTTAATGCCTCATAAGTCTTGGTTCCCCTCTTGCTCTCGCCCGAGAGACACTGAAGGATTGAACTGCCTAACGAAAACAACAGCATTTTTGCTGTTTCCCCATCATCGCAGCCGTTAATGGCTGCGGTTTGCTCAACTTCTCTGAAATGTACGGAAGGGTCGTCTGACTCGGTTAGCTTCCGTACGTGATTTATCATAACTCTCAGCTGGTGTGAGCTGTGAGGCAACACAAGCTGGCCGAGGATATCCCCTGGTTCCTCCCCACCGTTTCTGTTTGGGCCCCTTTTTATACCCGTTACTGGATACAACGGTCCCTTTCCACTTCTTTCTCAATGGGCTCTTTCGTTTCTTCCATTGCTTCCTCCCTTACCCAGGTTTCCGAATAGCTGGGTGGCGCGGAGGGCGCAGTGGCTAATACTTCCTCTGCTTTACTTGGTGGGGATTTCTCAAACTCCTCATTTACTAGCGGCTGGTGTGCTGACGGACTGATAAGGCACACCATGCAGTTCGCTTTGTTCACGGCCCTTTTTAGGTGCTCTATCTCCCTTTGGCAGGCGCTATGATCGGCTCCCTGAAACTTATCCTCAAGGGCCAACTTATATGCCGCCCTAACCCCCGTTAAGCTCTCTTCCTGAGTTCTTATCTGGGCAGCTTGGCGGGCACATCGTTCCTTTAACCTGCCCTCATTTAACTTTGCCTCAGTGACCTGGCACTCGAGGTAATCTATCCTTGTTTTATGGTGACTGGAGATTTCCTGGCGTTCTTGGTGCAGCGCACTTAAATTCCTAATGAGCAATTCCCCTCCAGAAACCTTTTCATCCATTTCTCCCTCTAAATGACTGATGCGAGCTGTTAGCGCTGTAATGGTCTGGTTTGAAATCTGGACCTGCCTTTTGTAACACATTAGCCAGACTGCTTTCTTGAGTGTCCTTTTATGTTCTTTACTATCTGTCCACCTTTCGGCTGCCTCTAGTGGACTTTTATCCGCTAACAATTCACTTATCCATTTCTTAGTTAGATTAACCTTTCCGAACACATAATCTGCTATCTTTTCCTGCATAACATTTCGTACAGTCATACCAAAGTCTAACACACTACCCTCTCGCTGCCAGTGTCCTGCCGCGGTCGCCATTTTCTGTAAGGGATTTTGGCGTGCGTGTCTCTCAGCCTGTGAGATTCGCGCGGCTCTGTGCAGCCTGTATGTCAGTGCGGGTTTAGGCCTTGTTGCCTGTTCTGGTCTCCAGCCAGTCTGGGAGCACTAGACACACCTGTGAGTGGTTCGAATCACTCGCCCTTACGGTTCTAGACACTGGACTTAGATGCGAGAGCAGTAATGGAGATGAAACTCATGTAGACTCGGTTGAATGGTACGAAATGGAAAAATCTTTATTGCATGATATTTAAGATTACGAAATACATGTCATAAGCACAGATTAATGACAGTACAATCTTACACACAGTTATATAGCTAATTCTAGGGAAACGAGGAACGAACGACACACCGTAAATAGGGGCACACATTACAAGTATCCTTAATACTTAAACCCTCCCCTATCAATATCTGTCCTAGCTAGATTCGTAGGATTCGAGACTCATGCTCACCACTCGTGATAACTCGGAGAAATTCCGAATAGCTGATCGGATGTTTTCACCACAGCACCCACGTGTCGATCAGGGGGTCTCCTGGTCCCACTTGTTTACTTGCTTCTGCTCCGGCTAGCAGGCTGGAACGTCTGCTGTGATGAAGATCTGTGTTGGTTGGTTTAACAGGCACTGTCCGGATGGGTTTCACAGACCAGTCAATATCTTCTTGGAGGATCTTCCGAGGTCCGTTCTTGCAAGTTCAAAGAAGTCTCCCTGGCAAGGAAAAATGGCTATTCGACCTACAGGCGCGGTCGGGGCTTACTGACCGTGGCGATGAGTATGGTCTTCCTCTCTTCTCATCTCATCTCATCTCATCTCATCTCATCTCGGGCCTTTGGTTCCGATGCCAGTTACCAACATAGGTCTTCGTTACACGACACGAGGTAGATCCGAACGGATCATAAAGTTCAACAGTCTTTTAAAAGAGACACCAGGCAAGCAGGAACAAGACTACGAGTCAAAACACAGGAGCAGCCACGAGGATACGAGTCGATCGGATAAGAGAGAGATGGACGGTTGGAGCTTGTAATTATAGTACAAAATCTTCCGTTTCCCGCCCAACCTTAATGTCCTTTCTTTTGTTTGGGTTTGGCGCTCAAATGTCTTGTATGGGTGATCTCCGTTCTTAATGGGTTTCGGGGCTACTCGTAAATGCCTGAGTACCTGTTAATATTTCTCCCATTGTTAAATCGGTCGGTGTTCTCCCTGGAGGGGTTTTGGGGCTTCCAAGTGTTTTGTATAACTACCTGCTAACGGCTCTCTCATCGTAGAGTCGTTGGGATTTTACATATTAATGTCTTTGGATGGGCCCTCGATTACTTGGTACAATAGCTTTCATTCGTACCTGGGAGACCGATTTCAGTATTTATGTGTATACTGCAAACCCATAATGTCTCGTGTATTATCTTCAATGTGCTGAATCTTAATCGATCTTGCACAAATGTTTATTGGAACGCCATCTTGTCTGCCTGTCGAAAAGTCTAGAATGTTCTGCCACGAGGTGCGGCGGCCATTTTACAGGCTGCTTGTGTCCACTTTGAGAAACCTGACAGCATTCTGCTGAAATAAAAGCTGTTTGAACGAAACTCTGTGTTTTCTCCTTATTAATGAAATCGCGATATATTGCGAATTCTACACTTCACCAACTTCATTTAGTTCTTTGAAGAGGTAATAGAGAAAGTAGACATGTAGTAGATTTAATTTATCTCGATTTCTAGAAGGCCTTTGACAAGGTGCCGCACAACAGACTAATGAATAAGGTCAGAGAATGCGGAACATAAAGAACATAAGAAATTGGAGCAGGAATAGGCCACTTGGCCCCTCGAGCCTGCTCCGCCATTCAATAAGATCATGGCTGATCTTGGGCTCAAAGCCACTTCCCCGCCCGCTCCCCATAACCCTTCACTCCCTTATCTTGCAAAAATTTGTCTTTCTCCACCTTAAATGTATTTAATGACCCAGCCTCCACGGCTCTCTGGGGCAGAGAATTCCACAGATTTACGACCCTCTGAGAGAAGAAATTCCTCCTCATCTCAGTTCTTAAAGGGCAACCCTTTATTCTGAAATTATGCCCCCGAGTTCTAGATTTCCCCATGAGGTGAAACATCCTCTCTGCATCTACCTTGTCGAGCCCCCTCAGTATCTTATATGTTTCAATACGATCACCTCTCATTCTCCTAAATTCCAATGAGTATAGGCCCAGCCTGCTCAACCTTTCTTCATAAGTCAACCCCCTCATCTCTGGAATTAATCTGGTGAATCGTCTCTGAACTGCCTCCAATGCAAGTATATCCTTCCTTAAATAAGGAGATCAAAACTGTACGCAGTACTCAAGGTGTGGTCTCATCAATACCCTGTACAGTTGTAGCAGGACTTCCCTGCTTTTATACTCCAACCCCCTTGCAATAAAGGCCAACATTCCATTTGCCTTTTTGATTATTACTTGCTGTACCTGCATGCTAACCTTTTGTGTTTCATGCACAAGGACCCCCAGGTCCCTCTGAACTGTAGCTTTTTGTAATCTCTCCCCATTTAAATAATAATTTGCTTTTTGTATTTTTCCTGCCAAATTGGATAACCTATGGAGACTGGCAGACATTTGAACTACAGGGGAATCAAGGGTAACAGGGAGTGGGCCGGAAAGTGGAGTTGAGGCTAAGATCAGATCAGCCATGATCTTATTGAATGGTGGAGCAGGCTCGAGGGGCCAAATGGCCGACTCCTGCTCATATTTCTTATGTTCTTATGTTCCTATGTGCACAGTTCTGGTCGCCATATTATAAAAAGGATATAGAGGCACTGGAGAGGGTGCAGAGAAGATTTAAAAGGATGATACCAGAAAGGTAAGGCTGTACCTATCAGGAAAGACTGAACAGGCTGGAGCTCATTTCTCTTGAAAAGAGAAGGCTGAGGGGTGACCTAATAGAAGTCTTTAAAATTATGAAAGGTTTTGATAGAGTGGATACAGAAAGTGTTTCCACTTGTCGGGGAAGAGCAAAACTAGAGGCCATCGATATAAGATAGTCACCAAAAAACCAATAGGGAATTCAGAAGAAACTTTTTTACCCAGAGAGTGGTGAGAACGTGGAACTCGCTGCCACAAGGAGTGGTTGAGGCGAATAGCATTGATGCATTTAAGGGGAAGATGGATAAACACATGAGATTGAAAGGAAGAGAGGGTTATGCTGATAGGGTGAGATGAGGAAGTGATGGGAGGAGGCTCGAGTGGAGCACAAATGCCGACATGGACTGCTTGGGCCGAATGGCCTGTTTCTGTGCTGTATATCCTATGTAATTCACAGCTCTTGGTCCGTAGCCCTGTAGGTTACAGCACGTCAAGCACATATCCAGATACTTTTTAAATGCGATGAGGGTTTCTACCTCTACCACCCTTTCAGGCAGTGAGTTCCAGACCCCCACTACCCTCTGGGTGAAAAAGGTTCTCCTTAACTCCCCTCTAATCCTTCTACCAATTACTTTAAATCTACGCCCCCTTGGTTATTGACCTCTCTGCTCGGAGAAATAGGTCCTTCCAATCCACTCTATCGAGGCCCCTCATAATTTTATACACCTCAATTCTAATCACATTATTACATCGAGTTACGTCGAATTCACAGCACAGAAACAGGCCATTCGGCCCAACCTGTCCATGCTCCACACGAGCTTCCTCCCACCCCTTATACTTGCAAAGGAAAACATTTGTCGGACTATGGGGAACGAGCAGGGGGAGTGGGACTAATTAGCCAGCTCTTTCAAAGAGCCGGCACAGACACGATGGGCTGAATGGCCTCCCCCTGTGCTGTGAAGATTCCATGTGATTCACGATGGGAATTGTACCTGTGATTCAAGTTGTTCTCAGTCCGGTGCGGTGGCTGATTGCCATGGCGATCTCAGATTGCGCATCTCTCCTTGAAATATTGCAATGCTGCTAAACTGTGACTCCTGTCGCCACGTTTCCTGCCTTCCTTCCTTCCTTCCTTCCTTTACTCCTTCCTTTACTCCTTCCTTTACTCTTCCTTCCTTCCTTCCTTCCTTCACTCCTTCCTTCCATCCTTCCTGTCTGCCTCCTTCCCTCCTTTGGTTCTTTCTTTCATTCATTTCTTTCTCTGTTTCTTTCCTTCATTCGTTCATTTCTTTCCTTCATTCGTTCATTTCTTTCCTTCATTCGTTCATTTCTTTCTTCCTTTCTTTCATTTCTGTCCTTCTTTCTTTCTCTCTTTCTTTCTGTCTTTCTTTCTGTCTCTCTTTCTTTCTCTCTTTATTACTGTCATTCTTTCTTTCTTTCACTCTTTCTTTCTTTCTGTCTTTCTTTCTTTCTCTCTTTCTGTCATTCTTTCTTTCTTTCTGTCTTTCTTTCTAATTTTCTGTCTTTCTTTCTTTCTCTCTTTCTTTTTGTCTTTCTTTCTTCCTCTTTTCGTTCTCTCTTTCTTTCTGTCTTTCTTTCTAATTTTCTGTCTTTCTCTCTTTCTTTCTGTCTTTCTTTCTTTCTCTCTTTCTGTCTTTCTGTCTTTCTCTCTTTCTTTCTGTCTTTCTTTCTTTCACTCTTTCTTTCTTTCTGTCTTTCTTTCTTCTTTCTCTCTTTCTGTCATTCTTTCTATCTTTCTTTCTCTCTTTCTTTCTGTCATTCTTTCTTTCTCTCTTTCTTTCTTTCTGTCTTTCTGTCTTTCTCTCTTTCTTTCTGTCTTTCTTTCTAATTTTCTGTCTTTCTCTCTTTCTTTCTCTTTCTTTCTGTTTTTCTTTCTTTCTCTCTTTCTTTCTTTCTGTCTTTCTGTCTTTCTTTCTCTCTTACTTTCTCTTTCTTTCTATCTTTCTTTCTTTCTTTCTTTCTGTCTTTCTTTGTGTCTTTATTTCTTTCTCTCTTTCTCTCTTTCTTTCTGTCTTTCTTTCTTTCTGTCTTTCTTTCTTACTTTTTTTCTTTCTTTCTCTCTTTCTTTCTTTCTGTCTTTCTTTCTGTCTTTCTTTCTTTCTGTCTTTCGTTCTTTCTTTCTTTCACTCTTTCTTACTTTCTTTCTTTCTTTCTCTCTTTCTCTCTTTCTTTCTGTCTTTCTTTCTTTCTTTCTGTCTTTCTTTCTTTCTGTCTCTCTTTCTTTCTGTCTCTCTTTCTTTCTTTCTCTCTTTCTATCTTTCTTTCTCTCTTTCTTACTTTTTTTCTTTCTTTCTCTCTTTCTATCTTTCTGTCTTTCTTTCTGTCTTTCTTTCTTTCTGTCTTTCGTTCTTTCTTTCTTTCACTCTTTCTTACTTTCTTTCTTTCTCTCTTTCTCTCTTTCTTTCTGTCTTTCTTTCTTTCTCTCTTTCTGTCTTTCTTTCTTTCTCTCTTTCTGTCTTTCTTTCTTTCTCTCTTTCTGTCTTTCTTTCTTTCTCTCTTTCTGTCTTTCTTTCTTTCTCTCTTTCTGTCTTTCTTTCTTTCTCTCTTTCTTTCTTTCATTTTCTCTTTCTGTCTTTCTTTCTTTCTCTCTTTCTTTCTTTCTTTCTCTCTTTCTGTCTTTCTTTCTTTCTCTCTTTCTTTCTCTCTTTCTCTCTTTCTGTCTTTCTTTCTTTCTGTCTTTCTCTCTTTCTGTCTTTCTTTCTTTCTCTCTGTCTTTCTCTCTTTCTGTCTTTCTTTCTCTCTTTCTTTCTCTCTTTCTCTCTTTCTGTCTTTCTTTCTTTCTCTCTTTCTGTCTTTATTTCTTTCTCTCTTTCTTTCTTTCTTTCTTTCTCTCTTTCTGTCTTTCTTTCTTTCTCTCTTTCTTTCTCTCTTTCTCTCTTTCTGTCTTTCTTTCTTTCTTTCTCTCTGTCTTTCTCTCTTTCTGTCTTTCTTTCTTTCTCTCTGTCTTTCTCTCTTTCTGTCTTTCTTTCTCTCTGTCTTTCTCTCTTTCTGTCTTTCTTTCTTTCTCTCTTTCTTTCTTTCTCTCTTTCTTTCTGTCTTTCTTTCTTTCTTTCTGTCTTTCTCTCTTTCTGTCTTTCTTTCTTTCTTTCTCTCTGTCTTTCTCTCTTTCTGTCTTTCTTTCTTTCTCTCTTTCTTTCTCTCTTTCTCTCTTTCTGTCTTTCTTTCTTTCTCTCTTTCTGTCTTTCTTTCTTTCTCTCTTTCTTTCTTTCTTTCTCTCTTTCTGTCTTTCTTTCTTTCTCTCTTTCTTTCTCTCTTTCTCTCTTTCTGTCTCTCTTTCTTTCTTTCTGTCTTTCTCTCTTTCTGTCTTTCTTTCTTTCTCTCTGTCTTTCTCTCTTTCTGTCTTTCTTTCTTTCTCTCTGTCTTTCTCTCTTTCTGTCTTTCTTTCTTTCTCTCTGTCTTTCTCTCTTTCTGTCTTTATTTCTTTCTCTCTTTCTTTCTTTCTCTCTTTCTTTCTGTCTTTCTTTCTTTCTCTCTTTCTTTCTATCTTTCTCTCTTTCTTTCTTTCTTTCTTTCTGTCTTTCTTTCTCTCTTTCTGTCTTTCTTTCTTTCTTTATTTCTCAATTTCTGTCTTTCTTTCTTTCTCTCATTCTTTCTTTCTTTCTCTCTTTCTCTCTTTCTTTCTCTCTTTCTTTCTTTCTTTCTCTCTTTCTTTCTTTCTCTCTTTCTGTCTTTCATTCTTTCTTTCTGTCTTTCTTTCTTTCTGTCTCTCTTTCTTTCTCTCTTTCTCTCTTTCTTTCTTTCTTTCTTTCCCTCTTTCTCTCTTTCTTTCTTTCTCTCTTTCTGTCTTTCATTCTTTCTTTCTGTCTTTCTTTCTTTCTGTCTCACTTTCTTTCTCTCAAAATTTGCAGATGATACAAAGATGGGAGGGAAAGTAGTGAGTGAGGAGGACATAAAAAACCTGCAAGGGGACATGGACAGGCTAAGTAAGTGGGTAGAGATTTGGCAGATGGAATACAACACTGGAAAGTGTGAGGTGATGCACTTTGGCAGGAAAAATCCTAGAGCAATTTATTATCTTAATGGCAAGAAACTGGAGAGTACTGAAGTGCAAAGGGATCTGGGGGTCCTGGTGCACGAAACTCAAAAGGTTAGTATGCAGGTGCAGCAAGTGATTAAGAAGTCAAATGGAATGTTGGCTTTCATTGCTAGGGGGATAGAATATAAAAATAGGGATGTATTGCTTCAGTTGTACAAGGTATTGGTGAGACCGCACCTGGAATACTGCATACAGTTTTGGTGTCCTTACTTAAGGAAAGACATCCTTGCTCTCGAGGCAGTGCAAAAAAGGTTCACTCGGTTAATCCCGGGGATGAGGGGGTGGTCATATGAGGAGAGGTTGGGTAGATTGGGACTCTACTCATTGGAGTTCAGAAGAATGAGAGGCGATCTTATTGAAACATATAAGATTGTGAAGGGGTTGGATCGGGTGGATGCGGGGAGGATGTTCCCGATGACGGGTGAGACTAGAACTAGGGGACATAGTCTTAGAATAAGGGGCTGCTCTTTCAAAACTGAGATGAGGAGGAACTACTTCACTCAGAGGGTGGTAGGTCCATGGAATATGCTGCCACAAAAAGCTGTAGAAGCTACAACATTAATTAAATTTAAAACAGAAATAGACAGTTTCCTAGAAGTAAAGGGCATTAAGGGTTACGGGGAGCGGGCAGGAATTTGGACATGAGTCTAGGTTCGGATCGGTCATGGCCCTGTGGGTAGTGGAGCGGGCCCAGGGACCGTGTAGCCTGATTCTGCTCCTATTTCGTGTGTGCAATTCTGTTAGATGCAGGAGATGGTTCTGTGATAGATAGTAGATTTGAGGTTAGGATCAGATCAGCCATGATCTTATTGAATGGCGGAGCAGGCTCGAGGGGCCGATTGGCCTACTCCTGCTCCTATTTCTTATGTTTTTATGTTCTTATGTTCTCTCGTTCTCTCTTTCTTTCTTTCTTTCCCTCTTTCTCTCTTTATTTCTGTCTTTCTTTCTTTATTTCTGTCTTTCCTTCTTTCTCTCTGTCTTTCTTTCTTTCTGTCATTCTTTCTTTCTTTCTCTCTTTCTTTCTTTCTTTCTTTCTCTCTTTCTGTGTTTCTTTCTTTCTTTCTGTCTTTATTTCTCTCTTTCTTTCTTTCTCTCTGTCTTTCTTTCTTTCTGTCATTCTTTCTTTCTTTCTCTCTTTCTTTCTTTCTTTCTTTCTCTCTTTCTGTCTTTCTTTCTTTCTTTCTGTCTTTATTTCTCTCTTTCTTTCTGTCTTTCTGTCTTTCTCTCTTTCTTTCCATCTTTCATTCTTCCTTTCTTTCTGTCTTTCTTTCTTTCTTTCTGTCTTTCTCTCTTTCTTTCTCTCTTTCCTTCTGTCTTTTTTCTGTCTTTCTCTCTTTCTGTCTTTCTATTTTTCTTTCTGTCTTTCTTTCTTTCTGTCTTTCTTTCTCTCTTTCTTTCTGTCTTTCTTTCTTTCTTTCTCTCTTTCTTTCTGTCTTTCTTTCTTTCTTTCTTTCTCTCTTTCTTTCTGTCTTTCTTTCTCTCTTTCTTTCTTTCTTTCTTTCTCTCTTTCTTTCTATCTTTCTATCTTTCTCTCTTTCCTTCTGTCTTTCTTTCATTCTGTCTCTCTTTCTTTCTGTCTTTCTTTCTTTCTGTCTTTCTTTCTCTCTTTCTTTCTTTCTTTCTGTCTTTATTTCTTTCTTTTTTTCTCTCTTTCTTCCTTTCTTCTTTCTGTCTTTCTGTCTTTTTGTCTGTCTCTCTTTCTTTCTTTCTTTCTGTCTTCCTTCCTTTCTTTCTTTCTTTCTGTCTTTCTCTCTTTCCTTCTGTCTTTCTTTCTTTCTTTCTGTCTTCCTTTCTTCCTTTCTTTCTTTCTCTCTTTCTTTCTGTCTTTCTCTCTTTCTTTTTCCCTTTCTTACTGTCTTTCTTTCTGTCTTTCTTTCTTCCTGTCTTTCTTTTTTTCTTTCTTTCTCTCTTTCTTACTGTCTTTCTTTCTTTCTTTCTCTCTTTCTTTCTGTTCTTTCTTTCTTTCTTTCTTTCTTTCTTTCTGTCTTTCTTTCTTTCTTTCTTTCTTTCTTTCTTTCTGTCTTTCTCTCTTTCCTTCTGTCTTTCTTTCTTTCTTTCTGTCTTCCTTTCTTCCTTTCTTTCTTTCTCTCTTTCTTTCTGTCTTTCTCTCTTTCTTTTTCCCTTTCTTACTGTCTTTCTTTCTGTCTTTCTTTCTTCCTGTCTTTCTTTTTTTCTTTCTTTCTCTCTTTCTTACTGTCTTTCTTTCTTTCTTTCTCTCTTTCTTTCTGTTTCTTTCTTTCTTTCTTTCTTTCTTTCTTTCTTTCTTTCTTTCTTTCTTTCTTTCTTTCTTTCTTTCTGTCTTTCTTTCTTTCTTTCTGTCTTTCTTTCTATCTTACCCAGTACCTGCTATACAATAAGCCCTCTGACTGAATCCTGATCCGGTATCATCAGTTCTAACCATTTCTTGCACCTTTGGTTTAAGGAGAGAGGATGGCGACCACCTTTAATCCGATGGGCACCGAGCCGACCACTCAGACGTATCTGCAATCGCAGGGAGCTGGTGGGCAAGCCTGGTCCGGGGCTTCCAGTGCCAATGGGCATCGAGAGATTCCTCGCCATCTGCAGAAACTGCTCAATGGAGAGCCCAAAGCTCTTGGGGTGAGAACCATTCAGGAGAGTGTTGTAGCAACAACAGGAAATCCAGTTCATGTCGAACCAAGACACCCGGTGACAGGTTACAGGACCACACGAATCTAGAGTGAAGAGGGAGAGAGTGAGATAGATAGAGAGTTAGATAGGTAGAGATCGATAAGGCCATGGAGAGATAGATAGACAACTAGAGATAGATAGCGAGAAAGAGATAGAGAGGAGAATGGCCTCCTCCTGTTCCCCTGTAACAGGCTCGAGGGGCTGAATGGCCTCCTCCTGTTCCTGTGTAACAGGCTCGAGGGGCTGAATGGCCTCCTCCTGTTCCTGTGTAACCGGCTCGAGGGGCTGAATGGCCTCCTCCTGTTCCTGTAGTAACAAGCTCGAGGGACTGAATGGCCTCCTCCTGTTCCTGTGTAACAGGCTCAAGGGGCTGAATGGCCTCCTCCTGTTCCTGTGTAACAGGCTCGAGGGGCTGAATGGGACTCCTCCTGTTCCTGTAGTAACAGGCTCGAGGGGCTGAATGGCCTCCTCCTGTTCCTGTGTAACAGGCTCGAGGGGCTGAATGGCCTCCTCCTGTTCCTGTGTAACAGGCTCGATGGGCTGAATGGCCTCCTCCTGTTCCTGTGTAACAGGCTCGATGGGCTGAATGGCCTCCTCCTGTTCCTGTGTAACAGGCTCGAGGGGCTGAATGGCCTCCTCATGTTCCTGTGTAACAGTCTTGAGGGGCTGAATGGCCTCCTCCTGTTCCTGTCTGACAGTCTTGAGGGGCTGAATGGCCTCCTCCTGCTCCTGTGTAACAGGCTTGAGAGGCTGAATGTCCTCCTCCTGCTCCTGCGTAACAGACTCGAGGGGCTGAATGGGCCTCCTCCTGTTCCTCTTTGACAGTCTCGAGAGGCTGAATGTCCTCCTCCTGCTCCTGCGTAACAGGCTCGAGGGGCTGAATGGGCCTCCTCCTGTTCCTGTGTAACAGGCTCGAGGGGCTGAATGGCCTCCTCCTGTTCCTGTGTAACAGGCTCGAGGGGCTGAATGGGCCTCCTCCTGTTCCTGTGTAACAGGCTCGAGGAGCTGAACGGCCTCCTCCTGTTCCTGTGTAACAGGCTCGAGGGGCTGAATGGCCTCCTCCTGTTCCTGTGTAACAGGCTCGAGGGGCTGAATGGCCTCCTCCTGTTCCTGTGTAACATGCTCGAGGGGCTGAATGGCCTCCTCCTGTTCCTGTGTAACAGGCTCGAGGGGCTGAATGGCCTCCTCCTGTTCCTGTGTAACAGGCTCGAGGGGCTGAATGGCCTCCTCCTGTTCCTGTGTAACAGGCTCGAGGGGCTGAATGGCCTCCTCCTGTTCCTGTGTAACAGGCTCGAGGGGCTGAATGGCCTCCTCCTGTTCCTGTGTAACAGGCTCGAGGGGCTGAATGGCCTCCTCCTGTTCCTGTGTAACAGGCTCCAGGGGCTGAATGGCCTCCTCCTGATACGGTGTAACAGGCTCGAGGGGCTGAATGGCCTCCTTATGTTCCTGTGTAACAGGCTCAAGGGGCTGAATGGCCTCCTCCTGTTCCTGTGTAACAGGCTCAAGGGGCTGAATGGCCTCCTCCTGATACGGTGTAACAGGCTCGAGGGGCTGAATGGCCTCCTCCTGTTCCTGTGTAACAGGCTCAAGGAGCTGAATGGCCTCATCCTGATCCTGTGTAACAGGCTCGAGGGCCTGAATGGCCTCCTCCTGTTCCTGTGCAACAGGTTCGAGGGGCTGAATGGTCTCCTCCTGTTCCTGTGTAACAGGCTCGAGGATCAGAATGGCCTCCTCCTATTCCTGTGTAACAGGCTCGAGGGGCTGAATGGCGTCCTCCTTTTCCTGTGTAACAGGCTCGAGTGGCTGAAAGGCCGCCTCCTTTTCCTGTGTAACATGCTTGAGGGGCTGAAGGGCCTCCTCCTGTTCCTGTGTAACAAGCTGGAGGGGATGAATGGCCTCCTCCTTTTCCTGTGTAACAGGCTCGAGGGGCTGAATGGCCTCCTCCTGTTCCTGTGTAACAGGCTCGAGGGGCTGAATGGGCCTCCTCCTGTTCCTGTGTGACAGGTTCAAGAGGCTGAATGGCCTCCTCCTGTTCCCATGTAACAGGCTCGAGGGGCTGTATGGCCTCCACCTGTTCCTGTGTAACAGGCTCGAGGGGCTGAATGGCCTCCTCCTGTTCCTGTGTAACATGCTCGAGGGGCTGAATGGCCTCCACCTGTTATTGTGTAACAGGCTCGAGGGGGCTGAATGGCCTCCTCCTGTTCCTGTGTAACAGGCTCGAGGGGCTGAATGGCCTCCTCCTGTTCCTGTGTAACAGGCTCCAGGGGCTGAATGGGCCTCCTCCTGTTCCTGTGTAACAGGCTCGAGTGGCTTAATGGGCCTCCTCCTGTTCCTGTGTAACCGTCTCGAGGGGCTGAATGGCCTCCTCCTGTTCCTGTAGTAACAAGCTCGAGGGACTGAATGGCCTCCTCCTGTTCCTGTGTAACAGGCTCAAGGGGCTGAATGGGCCTCCTCCTGTTCCTGTGTAACAGGCTCGAGGGGCTGAATGGGCCTCCTCCTGTTCCTGTGTAACAGGCTCGAGGGGCTGAATGGCCTCCTCCTGTTCCTGTGTAACAGGCTCGAGGGGCTGAATGGCCTCCTCCTGTTCCTGTGTAACAGGCTCGAGGGGCTGAAAGGCTTCCTCCTGTTCCTGTGTAACAGGCTCGAGGGGCTGTATGGCCTCCACCTGTTATTGTGTCACAGGCTCGAGGGGGCTGAATGGCCTCCTCCTGTTCCTGTGTAACAGGCTCGAGGGGCTGAATGGCCTCCTCCTGTTCCTGTGTAACAGGCTCGAGGGGCTGAATGGCCTCCTCCTGTTCCTGTGTGACAGTCTTGAGGGGCTGAATGGCCACCTCCTGTTCTTGTGTAACAGGCTCAAGGGACTGAATGGCCTCCTCCTGCTCCTGTGTAACAGGCTTGAGAGGCTGAATGGCCTCCTCCTGTTCCTGTGTGACAGTCTCGAGAGGCAGAATGGCCTTCTCCTGTTCTTGTGTAACAGGCTCGAAGGGCTTAAAGTCCTCCTCCTGCTCCTGCGTAACAGGCTCGAGTGGCTGAATGGGCCTCCTCCTGTTCCTGTGCAACAGGCTCGAGGGGCTGAATGGCCTCTTCCTGTTCCTGTCTGACAGGCTCGAGGGGCTGTATGGCCTCCACCTGTTCCTGTGTAACAGGCTCGAGGGGCTGAATGGCCTCCTCCTGTTCCTGTGTAACAGGCTCGAGGTGCTGAATGGACTCCTCGTGTTCCCGTGGAACAGGCTCGAGGGGCTGAATGGCCTCCTCCTGTTCCTGTGTAACATGCTCGATGGGCTGAATGGCCTCCTCCTGTTCCTGTGTAACAAAATCGAGGGGCTGAATGGGCTCCTCCTGTTCCTGTGTAACAGGCTCGATGGGCTGAATGGCCTCCTCCTGTTTCTGTGTAACAGGCTCGAGGGGCTGAATGGCCTCCTCCTGTTCCTGTGTAACAGGCTCGAGGGGCTGAATGGCCTCCTCCTGTTCCTGTGTAACAGGCTCGAGGGGCTGAATGGCCTCCTCCTGTTCCTGTGTAACAGGCTCGAGGGGCTGAATGGCCTCCTCCTGTTCCTGTGTAACAGGCTCGAGGGGCTGAATGGCCTCCTCCTGTTCCTGTGTGACAGTCTTGAGGGGCTGAATGGCCACCTCCTGTTCTTGTGTAACAGGCTCGAGGGACTGAATGGCCTCCTCCTGCTCCTCTGTAACAGGCTTGAGAGGCTGAATGGCCTCCTCCTGTTCCTGTGTGACAGACTCGAGAGGCAGAATGGCCTTCTCCTGTTCTTGTGTAATAGGCTCGAAGGGCTTAAAGTCCTCCTCCTGCTCCTGCGTAACAGGCTCGAGTGGCTGAATGGGCCTCGTCCTGTTCCTGTGCAACAGGCTCGAGGGGCTGAATGGCCTCCTCCTGTTCCTGTGTGACAGGCTCGAGGGGCTGAATGGCCTCCTCCTGTTCCTGTGTAACAGGCTCGAGGGGCTGAATGGCCTCCTCCTGTTCCTGTGTAACAGGCTCGAGGGGCTGAATGGCCTCCTCCTGTTCCTGTGTAACAGGCTCGAGGGGCTGAATGGCCTCCTCCTGTTCCTGTGTAACAGGCTCGATGGGCTGAATGGCCTCCTCCTGTTCCTGTGTAACATGATCGAGGGGCTGAATGGGCTCCTCCTGTTCCTGTGTAACAGGCTCGAGGGGCTGAATGGCCTCCTCCTGTTCCTGTGTAACAGGCTCGAGGGGCTGAATGGCCTCCTCCTGTTCCTATGTAACAGGCTCGAGGGGCTGAATGGCCTCCTCCTGTTCCTGTGTAACAGGCTCGAGGGGCTGAATGGGACTCCTCCTGTTCCTGTGTAACAGGCTCGAGAGTCTGAATGGCCTCCTCCTGTTCCTGTGTAACAGGCTCGAGGGGTGAATGGCTTCCTCCTGTTCCTGTGTAACAGGCTCTAGGGGCTGAATGGCCTCCTCCTGTTCCTGTGCAACAGGCTCGAGAGGCTGAATGGCCTCCTCCTGTTCCCGTGTAACAGGCTCGAGAGGCTGAATGGCCCCCTACTGTTCCCGTGTAACAGGGTCAAGAGGCTGAATGGCCTCCTCCTGTTCCCGTGTAACAGGCTCGAGAGGCTGAATGGCCTCCTGTTCCTATGTAACAGGTTCAAGGGGCTGAATATGTAAGCTGCCAAGATTTGGATGATCAGTAACATGTGACAACAAATAATTTTTTGCAGTGCATCATTTCTGGAATTTTGTCCATTATACTGGAAAAGAAATTAAACAGGTCTGGTAAGTGCTCAATATATAAACAACCCGATTACATTGATATACAAACTGATCAGATCCTCAGAAAAACCCAAAGTGCTCGAGGGTCTTAAAAGAAGTGGCTGCAGAGAATTAGTTGCAATATCCCAAAATTCCCTGGACTCTGGAGAGGTCCCAGCGGACTGGAAAACCACAAATGAAACGCCACTATTTATAGAGTCATAAAGTTATACAGCACAGAAAGAGGCCCTTCGGCCCATCGTGTCCGCGCCGGCCATCAAGCCCTGTCTATTCTAATCCCATTTACCAGCACTTGGTCCGTAGCCTTGTATGCTGTGGCGTTTCAAGTGCTCATCTAAATGCTTCTTGAATGTTGTGAGGGTTCCTGCCTCTACCACCCTTTCAGGCAGTGAGTTCCAGATTCCAACCACCCTCTGGGTGAAAAGGTTTTTCCTCAAATCCCCTCTAAACCTCCTGCCCCTTACCTTGAAACTATGCCTCCTGGTTATTGACCCCTCTACTAAGGGGAAAAGTTCCTTTCTATCTATCCTATCTATGCCCCTCATAATTTTGTACACCTCAATCAGGTCCCCCCTCAGCCTTCTCTGCTCTAAGGAAAACAACCCCAGCCTGTCCAGTCTCCCTTCATAGCTGAAGTGCTCCAGCCCAGGTAACATCCTGGTGAATCTCCTCTGCATCCTCTCCAATACAATCACATCCTTCCTATAGTGTGGCGACCAGAACTGCACACAGTATTCCAGCTGTGGCCTAACTAGCGTTTTGTACAGCTCCATCATAACCTCCCTGCTCTTATATTCTATGCCTCGGCTAATGAAGGCAAGTATCCCATATGCCTTTTTAACCACCTTATCTACCTGTCCTGCTGCCTTCAGGGATCTATGTACATGCACACCAAGGTCCCTCTGATCCTCTGTCCTTCCTAGGGTCCTACCATTCATTGTGTATTCCCTTGCCCTGTTAGTCCTCCCAAAATGCATCACCTCACACTTTTCAGGGTTAAATTCCATTTGCCACTGTTCTGCCCATCTAACCAACCCGTCTATATCGTCCTGTAGCCTGAGGCTTCCCTCCTCGCTATTTACCACCCCACCAATTTTCGTGTCATCTGCGAACTCACTGATCATACCTCCTACATTCATATCTAAATCATTAATGTACACTACAAACAGCAAAGGACCCAGCACCGATCCCTGCGGTACACCACTGGACACAGGCTTCCAGTCACAAAAACAACCTTCGACAATCACCCTCTGCCTCCTGCCACGAAGCCAATTTTGGATCCAATGTGCCAAATTGCCCTGGATCCCATGGGCTCTTACCTTCTTGACCAGTCTCCCATGTGGGACTTTGTCAAAAGCCTTACTGAAGTCCATGTAGACTACATCAACTGCACTACCCTCATCCACACACCTAGTTACCCCCTCGAAAAATTCAATCAAAGTGGTTAGACATGATCTCCCCCTGACAAAGCCACGCTGACTATCCTTGATTAATCCTTGCCTCTCCAAGTGGAGACTTATTTTGTCCCTCAGAATTTTTTGCAATAATTTCCCTACCACTGATGTTAGGCTTACTGGCCTGTAATTCCCTGGTTTATCTCTACTACCCTTCTTGAATAATGGTACTACGTTAGCTGTTCTCCAGTCCTTTGGTACCTCCCCTGTAGCCAGAGAGGTTCTGAAAATTTGTGTCAGAGACCCTGCAATCTCCTCCCTTGCCTCACACAGCAGCCTGGGATACATCTCGTCAGGGCCTGGGGATTTATCCATTTTTAAGCTCGCTAAAACCGCTAGTACCTCCTCCCTCTCAATACTAATTTGTTCAAGTATATCACAATCCCCCTGCCTGATTTCTATGCCTACATCGACCTTCTCCATAGTGAACACAGATGCAAAATATTCATTTTAATCCTCACCTACATCTTCTGGCTCTACACACAGATTGCCACTTTGGTCCCCAATGAGCCCTACTCTTTCCCTGGTTATCCTCTTGCCCTTAATATACTTATAAAACATCATGGGATTTTCCTTTATTTTTCCCGCCAGTTTTTTTTCATGCCCCCTCTTCGCTCTCCTAATTTATTTTTTACGTACCCCACTGCACTTTCTATACTCCTCCAGGGCTACATTCCCTCGAATTTAGTCCTTTGTATCTGCCAAAAGCCTCCCTTTTTTACCTAATCTATTCTTGTTTCTCCCTTGACATCCAGGGCTTGTTGGCCCCACCCTTGACCTTTACGGGAACATGTTTGTGTTGTGCTCTCTCTATTTCCTTTCTGAAAGACTCCCACTGCTCTGATGTGGAGTTTCCTACAAGTAGCTGATCCCAGTCCACTTTGGCCAGATCCTGCCTTATCATATTAAAATCGGATATTCCCCAATTTAGAACCTTTATTTCCAGTCCATCTTTGTCCTTTTCCATGACTACCTGAAATCTCTCCGAATTATGGTCACTGTCACCAAAATGCTCTCCAACTGACACTTCTACCACTTGCCCGGCTACATTCCCTAGAATTAGGTCCAGTACCGACCCCTCTCTTGTATGACTTTCTACATGCTGGCTCAAAAAGCTCTCCTGGATGCACTTTAAGAATTCTGCACCCTCTAAGCCTTTCACACTCTGACTCTCCCAGTTCATATTGGGGAAGTTGAAATCCCCTACTATTATTACCCTATTATTTCTACACTTCTCTGAGATTTGCCTATATATCTGTTCCTCTATCTCTATCTCCTTAAGAAAGGAGGGAGACAGAAAGCAGGAAACGATAGACCAGTTAGCCTAACATCTGTAATTGGGAAAATGCTGGAGTCCTTCATTAAGGAAGCAGTAGCAGGGCATTTGGAAAATCATAATGCAGTCAAACAGAGTTACCATGGTTTTATGAAAGGGAAATCATGTTTAACAAATTTGCTGGAGTTCTTTGAGGATGTAATGAGCATGGTAGATAAGGGTGAGACAGTAGATGTGGTGTATTTGGATTTCCAGAAGGCATTCGATAAAGTGCCACATAAAAGGTTACTGCATAAGATAAGAGTTCACGGAGTTGGGGGTAATATATTAGCAAGGATAGAGAATTGGCTAACTAACAGAAAGCAGAGAGTCAGGATAAATGGGTAACTTTCAGGTTGGCAAAATGTGACTAGCGGGGTGCCACAGGGATCGGTGCTGGGGCCTCAACTATTTACAATCTACATTAATGACTTGGATGAAAGGACCGAGTGTAATGTAGCCAAGTTTCTGGATGATATAAAGATGGATGGGAAAGAAGGTTGTGCAGAGGACTCAAAGGGGTAAAAATTCAGTTGGTTGCGCCTCCCGTTAGCGCCTTAAGAGGGCGCTAATGGGGCGCAAAGCCGCTAACGCCCGGGCGCAGCGATGTTTGCGCCGCTCGAGAACTTAACTTGAGATTGTGCGGTGGCGCTAAAACTTACCGCTGCGACCACCTGCGCGCGCAGATTGTGACGTCATTCCATGGTGCAACGCCCTTGTGGCGCCCCGGAGCGGAAATTGAGTGGCGCCCCCTGCCTTACTGCCTGGCGCTAGCAACGACCAGAAGACTGGAACGCTATCAATCGCTGTGGGGCTGGGGGGGGGCGCTATTTAAAGGGGGCCTCTTCCTGTCTTTTATTGTTGGTGGCATTTTTGAACTACGCATTCTGAGAGAGAGAGGAAGAGACTTCTGGAGAGATTCAACGTTGTGTGAAGGAGTTTTGGGTCGTGAGCAGCACTTTGCAGGTTCATTTTGATTTGCCATTCCTTGTATCGATTTAGCAGAGACTGTGGGAGCTGCACTCTGAGCTCTTTGCCTGGTACTCTCCATTGTTCTTTCCAGCACATTTGATGTGCAAGTCTCTCCAGGCCGAGATTCAAGGCTGCAATGAACAGGATGTGGATGGAAAGCAAGATTAACCATCCCCTTTAAGAACTGGCCCGTGCCATTGTGTGTGTGTTCCATTGCTGACTGACATTACATGAGCTTCGCCAGCGCTCTGAGGTAGCGCCTCACTCCTTGGCCTTTGGGCCTTAAGACAGGTGTGCAGCGCCTGCTTTAGCGCTCCACTCACCTCCTGGGGCGGTAAAAGTGAAGTTTCCAGTCAGTGCCGATAATTAGCGCCAGGCGCTAATATTTGCGTCCAGACGATATTTGCGCCCCAAATGGGGCGCGACCTAATTTCTACCCCAAAGAATCTGCAAAGGGATATAGACAGGCTAAGTGAGTGGGCAAACATTTGGCAGATGGAGTATAATGTGGGATAGTGTGAGGTTATCCACTTTGGCAGGAAAAATAAAAAAGCAAATTATTATTTAAATGGAGAGAGTTACAAAATGCTGCAGTTCAGAGGAACCTGGGGATCCTTGTGCATGAAACACAAAAAGTTAGCATGCAGGTACAGCAAGTAGTCAAAAATGCAAATGGAATGTTGGCCTTTATTTCAAGGGGCTTGGAGTATCAAAGCAGGGAAGTCCTGCTACAACTGTACAGGGTATTGGTGAGACCACACCTTGAGTACTGCGTACAGTTTTGGTCTCCTTATTTAAGGAAGGATGTACTTGCATTGGAGGCAGTTCAGAAACGATTCACCAGGTCGATTCTATAGGCCTATTGCCCCTCCGACAGTGCGGCGCTCCCTCAGTACTGCCCCTCCGACAGTGCTGCGCTCCTCACTACAGCCCTTCGACAGTGCAGCGCTGCCTCAGTACTGACACTCCGACAGTGCAGTGCTTCCTCAGTACTGCTCCTCCGACAGTGCAGTGCTCCCTCAGTACTGCCGCCTCCGACAGTGCAGTGCTCCTTCAGTACTGACACTCCAGCAGTGCCACGCTCCCTCAGTACTGCCCGCTTCCTCAGTACTGCCCCTCCGACAGTGTTGCACTCCCTCAGTACTGATTCTCTGACAGTGCAGCGCTCTCTCAATACAGCCCTCCGACAGTGCAGCGCTCCTTCAGTACTGCCCCTCCGACAGTGCTGCGCTCCCTCAGTACAGCCCTCCGACAGTGCAGTGCTCCCTCAGTACTGACACTCCAGCAGTGCCGCGCTCCCTCAATACTGCTCCTCCGACAGTGCAGTGCTCCCTCAGTACTGCCCCTCCGAAAGTGCAGTGCTCCCTCAGTACTGTCCCTCAGACAGTGCAGCACTCCCTCAGTACTGACCCTCCGACAGTACAGCGCACCCTCAGTATTGCCTCTGCGACAGTGCAGAGCTCCCACAGTACTGCCCATCCAACAGTGCTGCGCTCCCTCAGTACTGCCCCTCCGACAGTGCAGTTTTCCCTCAGTAATGTCCCTCCGACAGTACAGAGCTCCCTCAGTACCGCACCTCCAACACTGCAGCGCTCCCTCAGTGCAGCCCCTCCGACAGTGCAGTGCTCCCTCAGTACTGCCCCTCCCTCAGTACTGCCCCTCCGAAAGTGCGGCGCTCCATCAGTACTGCTCCTCCGACAGTGCAGTGTTCCCTCAGTACTGCCCCTCCGACAGTGCAGCGTTCCCTCAGTAATGCCCCTCTGACACTGCAGCGCTCCCTCAGTACAGCCCCTCCAACACTGCAGCGCTCCCTCAGTGCAGCCCCTCCGACAGTGCAGTGCTGCCTCAGTACTGCCCCTCCCTCAGTACTGCCCCTCCGAAAGTGCGGCGCTCCATCAGTACTGCTCCTCCGACAGTGCAGTGTTCCCTCAGTACTGCCCCTCCGACAGTGCAGCGTTCCCTCAGTAATGCCCCTCCTGACACTGCAGCGCTCCCTCAGTACAGCCCCTCCAACACTGCAGCGCTCCCTCAGTGCAGCCCCTCCGACAGTGCAGTGCTGCCTCAGTACTGCCCCTCCCTCAGTACTGCCCCTCCGACAGTGCGGCGCTCCATCAGTACTGCCCCTCCGACAGTGCAGCGTTCCCTCAGTACTGCCCCTCCGACAGTGCAGCGTTCCCTCAGTAATGCACCTCCGACAGTGCGGCGCTCCCTCAGTACTGCCCCTCCGACAGTGCAGCGCTCCCTCAGTACTGCCCCTCCGACAGTGCAGCTCTCCCTCAGTACTGCCCCTCCGACAGTGCAGCTCTCCCTCAGTACTGCCCCTCCGACAGTGCAGCGCTCCCTCAGTACTGCCCCTCCGACAGTGCAGCTCTCCCTCAGTACTGCCCCTCCGACAGTGCAGCTCTCCCTCAGTACTGCCCCTCCGACAGTGCGGCGCTCCCTCAGTACTGCCCCTCCAACAGTGCAGAGCTCCCTCAGTACTGCCCCTCCGACAGTGCGGCGCTCCCTCAGTACTGACACTCCGACAGTGCAGCGCTCCCTCAGTACTGCCCCTCCCTCAGTACTGGCACTGGGGAGTGTCGGCCTGCATTATGGGGCTCAAGGCTCTGGAGTCGGTGCTGAAACCCATGACATTCTGACTCGGAGGGAAGAGAGAGAGTGAGACCCACTGCGCCAAACTAAAGGTTTTAGCACAGCGCAGAATAATCATTGCTTCGCGCTCGCCATGAGTTACGATTGTGGAGTAAATCTGTCATGTCCAGTTGCAAACAGCACCCATCTGCCAGAGGCTGGGTCATTAAATCCATTTAAGGTGGAGATAGACAGATTTTTGCAAGATAAGGGAGTGAAGGGTTATGGGGAGCGGGCGGGGAAGTGGCTTTGAGCCCAAGATCAGCCATGATCTTATTGAATGACGGAGCAGGCTCGAGGGGCCAAGTGGCCTATTCCTGCTCCTATTTCTTATGTTCTTATAAACAAGAGACGACTGTGTGAAGCGTAGTTTCCATTTTTACATCAGCACGCACAACAGCCAATTAGCTTCGAGCCCCCACTCCAGAGTTGAGCACGCAATAAAGGTTGACACTCCCGGTGCCAGTACTGAGGGAGCACTGCTCTGTCGGAGGGGCATTACTCAGGGAGCGCCGCACTGTCGGAGGGACAGTACTGAGGGAGCGCCGCACTGTCGGAGGGGCAGTACTGAGTGAGCTCTGCACTCTCTGAGGGGCAGTACTGAGGGAGCACTGCACTGTCGGAGGGGCATTACTCAGGGAGCGCCGCACTGTCGGAGGAGCAGTACTCAGGGAGCGCCGCACTGTCGGAGGGGCAGTACTGAGGGAGCACTGCTCTGTCGGAGGGGCATTACTCAGGGAGCGCCGCACTGTCGGAGGGGCATTACTGAGGGAGCGCCGCACCGTCGGAGGGGCAGTACTGAGGGAGCGCTGCACGGTCAGAGGGGCAGTACTGAAGGAATGCTGCACTATTGGTGGGTCAGTACTGAGGGAGCGCTGCACTGTTAGAGGGGCAGTACTGAGGGAGCGCCGCACTGTCAGAGGGGCAGTACTGAGGGAGCGCTGCACTGTTAGAGGGGCAGTACTGAGGGAGCGCTGCACTGTTAGAGGGGCAGTACTGAGGGAGCGCTGCACTGTCAGAGGGGCAGTACTGAGGGAGCGCTGCACTGTTAGAGGGGCAGTACTAAGGGAGCGCCGCACTGTCGGAAAATGATTTGTGTTTTATTGTTCGTCAGATGTCAGGAACGCTGGCAATGAATATCATCAGTTCCATCGCTGCTGCCATTGGCATCATAATCTATGGCTTCGTGTTTGCCTTCTTTATGCGTATAAAGGTAATGCGTATAAACTGGAACTATAGATGCGATTACTATGAATGCACTGACTTCCAATGTTCTGTAAGTTGACTGGAATCCATTATTAAGGAAATGGTAACAGAGTACTTAGAAAATTATAATATGATTGGGCAGAGTCAACATAGTTTATGCAAGAGAATGACAAATTTATTAGAGTTTTTTGAGGATGTAACTAGCAGGGTAGATAAAGGGGAACCAGTAGATGTTGTATATTTGGATTTCCAAAATGTATTCGATAAGCTGCCGCCTAAAAGGTTGCTGCACAAGATAAGGGCTCATGGGGTTGGGGATAATATATTAGCATGGATTGAGGATTGGTTAATGGACAGAAAACAGAGAGTAGAGATGAACGGATCATTTACCTGGCTGTAACTACTGGCAAACCGCAAGGATCAGTGCTGGGGCCTATTGGTGAGAATGTGGAACTCGCTACCACAGGGACTGGTTGAAGCGAATAGTATAGATGCATTTAAGGGGAGGCTAGACAAGCATATGAGGGAGAAGAGAATAGAGGGTTATGCTGATAGATTTAACTGAGGAAAGGCAGGAGGAGGCTCGTGTGGAGCATAAGCGGCAGCATGGATTGGTTGAATTGAATGGCCTGTTTCTGTGCCGTATATCCTATGTAATCCTGTGTAATCCTATGTAGACTGATCCCTGTGAAGAGAGGGTTGTCCATTGAGGAGAGATTGAGTAGATTGGACCGAGACTCTCTGGTGTTTAGAACAATGAGAGGTGATCTCACTGAAACATACAAGATTCTGAGGGGGATTGACAGGGTAGATGCTGAGAGGTTGTTTCCCCTGGCTGGAGTGTCTAGAACTAGGGGTCATAGTCTCAGGATAAGGGGTCGGCTATTTAAGACTGAGATGAGGAGGAATTTCTTCACTCAGAGGGTTGTGAATCTTTGAAAAGGGCTGTGGATGTTAAGTCGCTGAATATATTCAAGGCAGAGATCGATAGATTTTTGGACTCTAGGGGAATGAAGGGATATGGGGATCGGGCGGGAAAGTGGAGTTGAGGTCGATGATCAGCCATGATCTTACTGAATGGCGGAGCAGGCTCGAGGGACCTATCCAGTCTCCCCTTGAAAACATCGAGTGTCCCCGCTTCCACCACTGAGTGTAGTGGTTGTGTTCATTTTATGCTTCATTCTCAGGATGAGGGCTTGACGACTGCGCTAAACGAGGGGACAGAGGATTATCTTACTGACGTGTTACCCTCCTTTGTCAATAAGACCATCAGTCACTTGCGGACTCTAGGGACCCCTGTAATGTAGGGATTGGGGTTTTGGGTAATTACAGGATTTATCCAGAACCCCTAAAACAGGCCAAGACACACTCAGACTTCTGATTAATATTGTTCACTGATGGAATCAGTACCGTAACACAAGCCCTTACCCGCAGTGCCCATGAATCTGGCACTGATGGGTACTCACGAGCAACGGGCTCACCGGGGATGCCGCAAGCTGCCTTAGAATTCACAATACCAGGGCAAATCTAACATCCAATGTCAATGTCTTTTTACCAGGATAACGTCATGATAGCCCTAACAGGAATCCTGATCATCTTCACTCTGCTAGAATTTGTGATTGCGATCACATCTTCAGCATTCAACTGTGCTGGATTACAATGTTGTGAATCGAACACTCACCTGGTAAGAACCGCATAGAAACATCGATTCCCAAACCCGTGTAACAGTATATTAATCTCACAATATATAAACCCAGTGAAATAATTTTAATCCACTCATATTTAACGAATTTTATTAAATTTCTGTCAGCTATATATGCTACAAGCCTGGACTTCTCACAGCTTAAATCTTGATCCACTCACTGTTCAGAGAAAATATGATCCCTATTCTTGTCTCAGACTGTCGAGCCACTGATTTAGCTGCAGTAGTCTAAGTTTTATGAAGAGCAGTGTAACTCTGTCGTGTTCCAATGTCTTCCCCTCTGAGTCAGAATGTGGTGGGTTCAAGCCCCACTCCAGAGACTTGAGCACAAGAATCCAGGCTGAAACTCCCAGTTGCACTGTCGGAGGGTCAGTACTGAGGAAGCGCTGCACTGTGGGAGGGGCAGTACTGAGGGAGCACTGCACTGTCGGAGGGGCAGTACTGAGGGAGCGCTGCACTGTCGGAGGGGCAGTACTGAGGGAGCACTGCACTGTCGGAGGGACAGCACTGAGGGAGCACTGTACTGTCGGAGGGCCAGTACTGAGGGAGCGCTGCACTGTCAGGGGGGCAGTACTGAGGGAGTGCTGCACTGTCGGAGGGGCAGTACTGATGGAGCGCTGCACTGTCGGAGGGGCAGTACTGATGAAGCGCTGCACTGTCGGAGGGGCAGTACTGAGGGAGCGCTGCACTGTCGGAGGGGCAGTACTGAGGGAGCGCTGCACTGTCGGAGGGGCACTACTGAGGGAGCGCTGCACTGTTGCAGGGGCAGTACTGAGAGAGTGCCGCACTATAGAAGGGACAGTACTGAGGGAGCGCTGCGCAGTGCGAGGGGCAGTACTGAGGGAGTGAAAGGTGCTATATAAATGCATGTCTTTCTTTCTTTCTTGCACAGGATTTTGCTGTCCGCTATGGAACTCACGGCGGGCTGGACAATTCAGCTCAGGTGCCTCAATACATGCCTGTACAGACTGCAGCTCCTCCGAACATGGGATACTCAATCCCCAGAGCTCCCGGGATTTCTAAAACCCACTGCCCAAAGGAGGAGAGTGAGGATGTCTACACAGCCCTCCGACTGGAGAATTCTTCACTTCATATATATGATCGTCTGCAAATCGTCTATTTCACAATCGTCACATTGCATCGAGAGAGCTTTCATTTATATTGTGCTTGTCACCACCTCAGGACGTCCCAAAGCGCTTCACAGCCGATCAAGTAATTTTTTTGAAAGGTAGTCACTATTGTAATGTAGGAAATGTGGCAGCCAATTTGCGCACAGCAAGCTCCCACAAACAGCGATAATTTAAATGACCAGTTAATCGTTTTTACTGACGTAGGTTGAGGGATAAATATTGGCCCCTGGACACCGGGGATAACTCCCCTACTCTTCTTTGAAATAGTGGCCGTGGAATCTTTTACGTCCACATGAGAGAGCAGACGGGGCCTCGGTTTAACGTCTCATTTGAAAAACGGTCCCACCGACAGTGCAGTGCTCCCTCAGTACTGCCTCTCCGAGGGTGCGGCGCTCCCTCAGTACTGCCCCTCTGCCAGTGTATTGCTCCCTCAGTACTGCCCCTCCGACAGTGCAGCGCCCCCTCAGTACTGCCCCTCCGACAGTGCAGCGCTCCCTCAGTACTGCCCCTCCGACAGTGCAGCACTCCCTCAGTACTGTCCTTCCGACAGTGCAGCACTCCCTCAGTACCGCCCCCCCGGCAGTGCGGCGCTCCCTCAGTACTGCCCCTTCGACAGTGCAGCACTCCCTCAGTACTGCTCCTCCGACAGTGCAGCACTCCCTCAGTACTGTCCTTCCGACAGTGCAGCACTCCCTCAGTACCGCCCCCCCAGCAGTGCGGCGCTCCCTCAGTACTGCCCCTCCGACAGTGCAGCACTCCCTCATGTAAGGGGTTTCGGCGTGCTTGTATCGCAGACGGTGCTGGTGCGAGGTTAGGCCTTTGTTGCCTAATACTATTGCTTGCTCTGGTCTCCGGCCAGCCTTGTTGCAATAAGCACCTGTGAGTGGTTCGACCCACTCGCCCTTACGGTTCTAACACTGGACTTAGGTGCGAGAGCAGTAATGCAGAGAAAAACTCAAATAGACCCGGTTGAATAGTACGAAATGGAAATCTTTATTGCATAGCGTCCAAAATCATGAAGTACATGTCATAGGCGCAAATTAAAGAGAGTACAAGTATACATACATTCATAAAGCTTGGTCTATGGTAATGAAGAACGCACGGCACATCGTAAAAAGGGGAACACATTATACTTTATCCTTAATAAAACCACCCTCCCCTATCAATACCTACACTACATCTAGATTTGTAGGATCGAGAAACATGCTCACCACTCGTGATACTTCGGAGAATTTTAAAGTGAGGCACTCGGCTCGTTTCGCTGCAGCGCCTGACTGTCACGTGTTTGGAGGGGTCTCTGTACCCCACTTGTTTATCTTCGCTGCTGCGGCAAGCAGGCCGGGCTCCCCGTTGTCATGAAGAACTCGACAGAACTCGGGCCCGGCTGTAGAACTCAAAGAAGAGTCTTCCTGTCCCCGACACCGGTTGTCGGTAGAATTCAAAGAAGAGTCTTTGACCGGTTCGTGCAATAACCTGTAGAGTTCAAGAAGTGGGTCTTATATTTTCGGGCGCAGTCGGGGTTTACTGACCGCGGCGGCACGTGGATTCTTCTTCTTTTCTTGTCATTTCGTCTTGTCTTGTTGGACCTTCGGGTCCAGACACCGTTTACCGACTCTCGGGATGGTGCACCCGGTCACTTGCCTTCGTCGAGGCGGCTCGTTCCGATTGAGCTCCACCCAACATTCGAATAACCGTCCAGTGCGGCTAAAGTCCAGAGTCAACAGAGTCCAGAGAAACACAGAAGGCTGCTCGTCCAGCAGAGCGATACCCGAGGATCAGAATAGGAGAATAAGAGTTCAGCCCGAGTCAAGAGTCAGCAGAGATAAGAGAGTCAAGAGCCCGGAGAATAAGAGTCGAATCAAGAGACCGATGGACGTTTGTTCACTATAGTTATAGTGCTGTGTTCCCTTATCTCCCGCCCAAATCTTAATGTTTGTCCTTTGTGAAATATTGGCGCTCAAAACTCCCAGCATGGGGCGGTTGTCTTTTTAACGGGTTTCGGTAGCACCTGGAACTGGCCAACTATCCGTTAATGTTTTCCCCATTGTTGGCCCAGCCAGGATGTGTATGAATCGTCTCCCTGACTGGTTTTGGGGGCCCCCGAATACTTGCTTAATCACCCGTCGATGTCTCTCTCACTGTAGAGCCGTGGGGTATTTGTGTATTGATGTGTCTGGATGGGCCTTCGATTGCCCAGTACAATGGTCCTTACTTGTGCATGGAAAACGATTCCAGCACTCATATCTTTTGCTATTGTCACAAATGCAAACAGGTTGCATCCTGTCTTTATCAGTGCTTATCGAGTATGATCCCGTCTTATATTGAAATGTTTATTCGAACGCCATCTTGTCTGCCCACTGTAATTCTGGAAGCTTCTGCCACGATGCGCGGCGGCCATTTTACAGGCTTCTGTTTCCTTTTTAATCATGACAGCATTTCATTTAAATAAACTGATCAAACGAATCTGCTTCTCTTTCGTTATTTTGAATCGCGATAATTGCGAAACTTTACACTCAGTACTGTCCTTCCGACAGTGCAGCGCTCCCTCAGTACTGCCCCTCCAACAGTGCAGCGCTCCCTCAGTACTGCCCCTCCGACAGTGCGGCGCTCCCTCAGTATTGCCCCTCTGACAGTGCAGCGCTCCCTCAGTACTGCCCCTCCGACAGTGCGGCGCTCCCTCAGTACTGCCCCTCCGAGAGTGCGGCGCTCCCTCAGTACTGTCCCTCCGACAGTGCAGCGCTCGCTCAGTACTGCCCCTCTGACAGTGCGGCACTCCCTCAGTAATGCCCCTCTGACAGTGCAGCGCACCCTCAGTACTGCCCTCCGACAGTGCAGCGCTCCCTCAGTACAACCCCTCTGACAGTGCGGCTCTCCCTCAGTAATGCCCCTCTGACAGTGCAGCGCTCCCTCAGTACTGCCCCTCCGACAGTGCAGCGCTCCCTCAGTACTACCCCTCTGACAGTGCGGCTCTCCCTCAGTAATGCCCCTCTGACAGTGCAGCGCTCCCTCAGTACTGCCCCTCCGACAGTGCAGCGCTCCCTCAGTACTGACCCTCCGACAGTGCAGCGCTCCCTCAGTACTGCCCCTCCGACAGTGCGGCTCTCCCTCAGTAATGCCCCTCTGACAGTGCGGCTCTCCCTCAGTACCGCCTCTCTGACAGTGCGGCTCTCCCTCAGTAATGCCCCTCTGACAGTGTGGCTCTCCCTCAGTACAGCCCCTCCGACAGTGCAGTGCTCCCTCAGTACTGCCCCTCTGACAGTGTGGCTCTCCCTCAGTACAGCCCCTCCGACAGTGCAGCGCTCCCTCAGTACTGACCCTCTGACAGTGCGGCTCTCCCTCAGTACTGACCCTCTGACAGTGCGGCTCTCCCTCAGTACTGCCCCTCCGACAGTGCAGCGCTCCCTCAGTACTGACCCTCTGACAGTGCGGCTCTCCCTCAGTACTGCCCCACCGACAGTGCAGCGCTCCCTCAGTACTGCCCCTCCGACAGTGCGGCGCTCCCTCAGTACTGCCCCTCCGACAGTGCAGCGTTCCCTCAGTACTGCCCCACCGACAGTGCAGCGCTCCCTCAGTACTTCCCCTCCGACAGTGCGGCACTTCCTCAGTACTGCTCCTCCGACAGTGCAGCGCTCCCTCAGTAATGCCCCTCTGACAGTGCAGCGCTCCCTCAGTAATGCCCCTCTGACAGTGCAGCGCTCCCTCAGTACTGCCCCTCCGACAGTGCAGTGCTCCCTCAGTACTGACCCTCTGACAGTGCGGCTCTCTCTCAGTACTGCCCCTCCAACAGTGCGGCGCTCCCTCAGTACTGACCCTCTGACAGTGCGGCTCTCTCTCAGTACTGCCCCTCCGACAGTGTGGCTCTCCCTCAGTACTGTCCCTCCGACAGTGCAGCGCTCCCTCAGTACTGACCCTCTGACAGTGAGGCTCTCCCTCAGTACTGACCCACTGACAGTGCGGCTCTCCCTCAGTACTGCCCCTCCGACAGTGCAGCTCTCCCTCAGTACTGACCCTCTGACAGTGCAGCGCTCCCTCAGTACTGCCCCTCCGACAGTGCAGCTCTCCCTCAGTACTGCCCCTCCGACAGTGCGGCGCTCCCTCAGTACTGCCCCTCCGACAGTGCGGCGCTTCCTCAGTACTGCTCCTCCGACAGTGCAGCGCTCCCTCAGTAATGCCCCTCTGACAGTGCAGCGCTCCCTCAGTACTGCCCCTCCGACAGTGCAGCGCTCCCTCAGTACTGACCCTCTGACAGTGCGGCGCTCCCTCAGTATTGCCCCTCCGAGAGTGCGGCACTCCCTCAGTACTGCCCCTCCGACAGTGCAGCGCTCCCTCAGTACTGCCCCTCCGACAGTGCAGCGCTCCCTCAGTACTGCCCCACCGACAGTGCAGCGCTCCCTCAGTACTGCCCCTCCGACAGTGCGGCGCTTCCTCAGTACTGCTCCTCCGACAGTGCAGCGCTCCCTCAGTAATGCCCCTCTGACAGTGCAGCGCTCCCTCAGTACTGCCCCTCCGACAGTGCAGCGCTCCCTCAGTACTGCCCCTCCGACAGTGCGGCGCTTCCTCAGTACTGCTCCTCCGACAGTGCAGCGCTCCCTCAGTACTGCCCCTCCGACAGTGCAGCGCTCCCTCAGTACTGCCCCTCCGACAGTGCAGCGCTCCCTCAGTAATGCCCCTCTCACAGTGCAGCGCTCCCTCAGTACTGCCCCTCCGACAGTGCAGTGCTCCCTCAGTACTGACCCTCTGACAGTGCGGCTCTCTCTCAGTACTGCCCCTCCGACAGTGCGGCGCACCCTCAGTACTGACCCTCTGACAGTGCGGCTCTCCCTCAGTACTGACCCTCTGACAGTGCAGCGCTCCCTCAGTACTGACCCTCTGACAGTGCGGCTCTCCCTCAATACTGTCCCTCCGACAGTGCAGCGCTCCCTCAGTACTGACCCTCTGACAGTGCAGCTCTCTCTCAGCACTGCACTGGAGTTTCAGCCTGGATTCTCGTGCTGAAGTTTCTGGAGCGGGACTTGAACCCACAACCTTCTGACTGCGAGACGAGGGTGCTCCTCACAGAGCCACTGACTGACGCCGCAATGGAGAGCTCCACAGCACAGCTTGTGGCGAGGCAGGGAATGACTGACCGCATCTTCAGGATTTCTGCATTTCCTTCCGAATACGCTAAATCCTGAAGTTACGGACAGTTTCACAGGGGACAAGACGGTGAAGGTTGAGAGTTTCCCGCAATTACCATCGGAAAATCCAGGCCATTGATCTCAGGATTCTGAAATGATGAGAGTGTTTGATGGACAGTGTAGAGGGAGCTTTACTCTGTATCTAACCCGTGCTGTTCCTGGCCTGAGAGTGTTTGATGGGACACTTAGATCCCTCCTCTCCTTTCCAGCCTCTTTCTGTGTTTTACGCGAGTTCATCCATAATTATTGAACAGGTGCGGAAAACCTTTTACTTGTTTTTTAATTAAAAAAATAATGCGATCAGAAATAACTAAGTAAAATTGACTCGTACGTTTGAGTCTGTGCAAAGTAGAAGGTGAATTCTCGTTGGTTGGTTCTGATCTGTTCTCCCATCGCCCGCCTGGTCTTGCTGTGTCTCAGGCCGATCGATGGGTGGGGAGGCAAGTCGACACAAGTCTCCCGTGAGACAGGGCGGTCAGGGGCTGGTCCCCCGAGGTCGGGGATTACCCCCTCCATCGCTCCTCCGCAGCCGTCTGGAGAATGAGAGGGAAAGAAAGAGAGAATGGAAGAGAGAAAGTCCTAAAGAGAGCACGAAAGAAAGAAAGAGAGAGAGAAAGTGTGAGAGAAAGAGAGAGAGAAAGTAAAAGAGAAAGAAAGAGAGAAAGAGAGAGAAAGTAGTAAAGAGAGCACGAAAGAAAGAAAGGAAGAGAGAAAGAGAGAGAGAAAGTGAGAAAGAAAAAGAGGAAGTACGAAAGTGAGAATGAAAGAAAGAAAGAGAGAAAGGGAGAAAGAAAGAGAGAGAGTGGGAAAGATAGAAAGATAGAAAGAAAGAGAGAAAGAGAGAAAGCACGAAAGAGAGAACAAAAGAAGGAAGGAAATAGAGAAAGAGATAGAGAAATGGAGAAAGAACGAGTGAATGAATGAAAGAGAAAATGAAAGAAAGGACGAAAGAAAGAGAAAGAGGGATAGAAAGAAAGAAATAGAGAAAGAAAGAAACAGAGAAAGAGAGAGAAAGAAACAAAGAAAGAGAGAATGAGAGAGCAAAAGAGAGAAAGAAAGAAAGCGCGAGAGAAAGAAAGAGAGAATTTCCATTTCTACAGCGCATTTCACAACCTCAGGGCATCCCAAAGCACTTTACAGCCAATAAAGTACTTTTGTTTGAAGCTTAAACACGGTCGTAGTATAGGAAACGCGAGAGGAAATTAGCGCATAGCAAGATCCCACAAACAGTGCGTGCGTCGGCGGGTTACAACAACACCTGGCGATGATACAACACCTGTAACACGGCAGCAACATCCCAAGGGATCCCCTGACATGGCCCCGCCCCCCCACCCTGCCCCCGCCGATCAGCCGGCAAATCCCGTCCCTGAGTTCGAGAACCGCCCGTCTGCCCCCCGACCTAGCAAATCCCCGCCACTGACGTGAGGCGGGCGGCTCTCCCAGCACCACTTCCTGTGATGTCATTTCCTGTGGCGGGAGGGCGGCGGGCTCCTGAGGCATCGTGGGTAACTGACCGGGACTGACGTCTTGGATTTCCTTGACCGCGGGCCGAATGGCTGACGGAACGGGAACAGGAGGAAGCTGCTCAGCCCCTCGAGCCTGTTACACAGGAACAGGAGGAGGCCATTCAGCCCCTCGAGCCTGTTACACATGAACAGGAGGAGGCCATTCAGCCCCTCGAGCCTGTTACACAGGAAGAGGAGGACGCCATTCAGCCCCTCGAGCCTGTTACACAGGAACAGGAGGATGCCATTCAGCCCCTCGAGCCTGTTACACAGGAACAGGAGGAGCCCATTCAGCCCCTCGAGCCTGTTACACAGGAACAGGAGGAGGCCATCCAGCCCCTCGAGCCTGTTACACAGGAACAGGAGGAGGCCATTCTGCCCCTCGAGCCGGTTACACAGGAACAGGAGGAGGCCATTCAGCCCCTCGAGCCTGTTACACAGGAACAGGAGGAGGCCATTCAGCCCCTCGAGCTTGTTACACAGGAACAGGAGGAGGCAATTCAGCCCCTCGAGCTTGTTACACGGGAACAGGAGGAGGCCATTCAGCCCCTCGAGCCTGTTACACAGGAACAGGAGGAGGCCATTTGGCCCCTCGAGCCTGTTACACCGGAACAGGAGGAGGCCATTCAGACCCTCGAGCCTGTTACACAGGAACAGGAAGAGGCCATTCAGCCACTCGAGCCTGTTACACAGGAACAGGAGGAGGCCATTCAGCCACTCGAGCCTGTTACACAGGAACAGGAGGAGGCCCATTCAGCCCCTCGAGTCTGTTACACACGAACAGGAGAAGGCCATTCAGCCCCTCGAGCCTGTTACACAGGAACAGGAGGAGGCCTTTCAGCCCCTCGAGCCTGATACACAGGAACAGGAGGAGACCCATTCAGCCCCTCGAGCCTGTTACACAGGAACAGGAGGAGGCCATTCAGCCCCCCGAGCCTGTTTCACGGGAACAGGAGGAGGCCGTTCAGCCCCTCGAGCCTGTTACACAGGAACAGGAGGAGGCCATTCAGCCCCTCGAGCCTGTTACATGGGAACAGGAGGAGGACGTTCAGCCCCTCGAGCCTGTTACACAGGAACAGGAGGAGGCCATTCAGCCCCTCGAGCCTGTTACACAGGAACATAAGGAGGCCATTCAGCCCCTCGAGCCTGTTACACAGGAAAAGGAGGAGGCCATTCAGCCCCTTGAGCCTGATACACAGGAAAGGAGGAGGCCATTCAGCCCCTCGAGATGTTACCCAGGAAAAGGAGGAGGCCATTCAGCCCCTCGAGCCTGTTACCCAGGAAAAGGAGGACGCCCATTCAGCCTCTCGAGTCTGTTACACGGGAACAGGAGGAGGCCATTCAGCCCCTCAAACCTGTTACCCAGGAACAGGAGGAGGCCATTCAGCCCCTCGAGCCTGTTACACAGGAACTGGGGGAGGCCATTCAGCCCCTCAAGCCTGTCACACAGCAACAGGAGGAGGCCATTCAGCCCCTCGATCCTGATATTCCAGGAACAGGAGGAGGCCATTCAGCCCCTCGAGCCTGTTACACAGGAACTGGGGGAGGACATTAAGCCCCTCGAGCCTGTTACACAGGAACATGAGGAGGCCATTCAGCCCCTCGAGCCTGTTACACAGCAACAGGAGGTGGCCATTCAGCCCCTTAAGCCTGATACTACAGGAACAGAAGGAGGCCATTCAACCCCTCGAGCCTGTTACACAACAACAGGAGGAGGCCATTCAGCCCCTCGAGCCTGTTACACAGGAACAGGAGACGGCCATTCAGCCCCTCGAACCTGTTACACGGGAACAGGCGACGGCCATTCAGCCCCTCGATCCTGTTACCCAGGAACAGGAGGAGGCCATTCAGCCCCTCGAGCCTGTTAGACAGGAACAGGATGAGGCCATTCAGCCCCTCGAGCCTGTTACTCAGCAACAGGAGGAGGCCATTCAACCCTCGAGCCTGTTACACAGGAACAGGATGAGGCCATTCAGCCCCTCGAGCCTGTTACACAGCAACAGGAGGAGGCCATTCAGCCCCTCAAGCCTGTTACACAGGAACAGGAGGAGGCCATTCAGCGCCTCGATGCCTGTTACACAGGAACAAGAGGAGGCCATTCAGCCCCTCGAGCCTGTTACACAGAAACAGAGGAGGCCATTCAGCCCCTCGAGCCTGTTACACAGGAACAGGAGGAGGCCATTCAGCCACATCGAGCCTATTACAGAGGAACAGGAGGAGGCCATTCAGCCCCTCGAGCCTGTTACACAGGAACAGGAGGAGGCCATTCAACCCCTTGAGTCTGTTACACAGGAACAGGAGGAGACACTTCAGCCCCTCGAGCCTGTTACACAGGAACAGGTGAGGCCATTCAGCCCCTCGAGCCTGTTACACAGGAACAGGAGAAGGCCATTCAGCCCCTCGAGCCTGTTACAGAGGAACAGGAGAAGGCAATTCAGCCACTCGAGCCTGTGACACAGGAACAGGTGAGGCCATTCAGCCCCTCGAGCCTGTTACACAGGAACAGGAGAAGGCCATTCAGCCCCTCGAGCCTGTTACACAGGAACAGGAGGAGGCCATTCAGCCCCTCGAGCCTGTTACACAGGAACAGGAGAGGCCATTCAGCCCCTCGAGCCTGTTACACAGGAACAGGAGAGGCCATTCAGCCCCTTGAGCCTGTTACACAGGAACAGGAGAGGCACTTCAGCCCCTCGAGCCTGTTACACAGGAACAGGTGAGGCCATTCAGCCCCTCGAGCCTGTTACACAGGAACAGGAGGAGGCAATTCAGCCCCTCGAGCCTGTTACACAGGAACAGGAGAGGCCATTCAGCCCCTCGAGCCTGTTACACAGGAACAGGAGGAGGCCATTCAGCCCCTCGAGCCTGTTACACAGGAACAGGAGGAGGTCATTCAGCCCCTCGAGCCTGTTACACGTGAACAGGAGGAGGCCATTCTGCTCTCTGTCTCTTTCCCTGTATCTATCTCTAGTTGTCTATCTATCTCTCTTTGGCTTTATCGATGACTGTCCCCGGGTGTCTCGGATCCACATGAACAGGATTTCCTGTTGTTGCTACAAGGCTCTCCCAAATGGACGGATATTTCTGTTCTCACCCCCAGAGCTTTGGGCTCTCCTTTGATCTGTTTCTGCAGATGGCGAGGAATCTGTCGATGCCCATTGGCACTGGAAGCCCCGGACCAGGCTTGCCCACCAGCTCCCTGCGATTGCGGGTTTGTCTGAGTGCTTGGCACGGTGCCCATCGGATTATTCCCGGTGCCACGTGCTAGTGATTATAGGAATAGGAGTATAGAGCAGATGAATGCGTGGCTAAAGAGTTGGTGCAGGAGGGAGGGCTTTAGTTTCCTGGATCACTGGGTCTGCTTCTGGGGAAGGTGGGACTTGTACAAGTCGGACGGGTTACACCTGAACCGGAACGAGACCAACATCCTTGCCGGGAGATTTGCTAGTGCTGTTGCGGGGGTTTAAACTAACTTGGCAAGGGGATGGGATACGGAGTGGAGCTATAGTAGGGGGTGATGCACAGCCAAATATAGCAGAAAAAACAAGTCAGCCTGGAAGGCAGAGCAAATATGTAACGGCACAAGGGAGTATGGCAAGGCTGGATGGCATTTATTTTAATGCAAGGAGTCTTGCGAGTAAGGCAGATGAATTGAAGGTGTTGATGAACACAGGGGAGTATGATATTGTTGCTATCACAGAGACATGGTTGAGGGAGGGGCAGGACTGGCAGCTCAATATTCCGGGGTATAGAATCTTCAGGCGAGACAGAGTGGGGTGTAAAAGAGGAGGGGGTGTCGCAATATTAATCAAGGAGTCAATTACTGCCGTAAGGAGGGATGATATCTTAGCAGGTTCCTCTAATGAGGCCATATGGGTAGATCTTAAAAACAAAAAGGGGGCAAGCACTTTGCTGGGAGTGTACTATAGGCCCCCAATCAGTCAGGGGGAGATAGAGGAACAGATATGTAGGCAAATCTCAGAGTAGTGAGAAATAATAGGGTAACAATAGTAGGAGATTTCAACTTCCCCAATATTAACTGGGACAGTCAGAGTGTGAAAGGCTTAGAGGGTGCGGAATTCTTAAAGTGCATCCAGAGGAGCTTTTTGAGCCAGCATGTAGAAAGTCCTACAAGTGAGGGGCCGTTACTGGACCTAATTCTAGGGAATGTAGCCAGGCAAGTGGTAGAAGTGTCAGTAAGAGAGCATTTTGGTGACAGTGACCATAATTCGGTGAGATTTAAGGTAGTCATGGAAAAGGACAAAGATGGACCGGCAATAAAGGTTCTAAATTGGGGGAGGCCGATTTTAATATGATAAGGCAGGATCTGGCCAAAATGGACTGGAATCAGTTACTTGTAGGAAAATCCACATCAGAGCAGTGGGAGTCTTTCAGAAAGGAAAAAGTGAGTACAATGGCAACATGTTCCCGTAAAGGTCAAAGGTGGGACCAACAAGACCAGGGAACCCTGGATGTCAAGGGATATACAAGAATGGAATAGGAAAAAAAGGGAGTCTTTTGCAGATACAAAGGACTGAAAACAATGGAAGCCGTAGAGGAGTATAGAAAGTGCAGGGGGGTACTTAAAAAAGAAATTAGGAGAGTGACGAGGGGGCATGAAAAAACACTGGCGGGCAAAATAAAGGAAAATCCCAAGGTGTTTTATAAGTATATTAAGGGCAAGAGGATAACCAGGGAAAGAGTAGGGCCCATTCGGGACCAAAGTGGCAATCTGTGTGTAAAGCCGGAAGATGTAGGTGAGGTTTTAAATGAATATTTTGCATCTGTGTTCACTATGGAGAAGGACGATGTAGGCATAGAAATCAGGCAGGGGGATTGTGATATACTTGAACAATTTAGTATTGAGAGGGAGCAGGTACTAGCGGTTTTAATGGGCTTAAAAGTGGATAAATCCCCAGGCCCCGACGAGATGTATCCCAGGCTGCTGTGTGAGGCAAGGGAGGAGATTACAGGGGCTTTGACACAAATTTTCAGAACCTCTCTGGCCACTGGGGATGTGCCAGAGGACTGGAGAACAGCTAATGTGGTACCATTGTTCTAGAAGGGTCGTAGGGAATTACAGGCCAGTGAGCCTAACATCAGTGGTAGGGAAATTATTGGAAAAAATTTTGAGGGACAGAATTAGTGTCCACTTGGAGAGGCAGGAATTAATCAGGGATAGTCAGCATGGCTTTGTCAGGGGGAGATCATGTCTGACCAATTTGATTGAATTTTTCGAGGGGGTGACTAGGTGTGTGGATGAGGGTAGTGCAGTTGATGTAGTCTACATGGACTTCAGTAAGGCTTTTGACAAAGTCCCACATGGGAGACTGGTCAAGAAGGTAAGAGCCCATGGGATCCAGGGCATTTTGGCACATTGGATCCAAAATTGTCTTAGTAGCAGGAGGCAGAGGGTGATGGTTGAAGGTTGTTTTTGTGACTGGAAGCCTGTGTCCAGTGGTGTACCGCAGGGATCGGTGCTGTGTCCTTTGCTGTTTGTAGTGTACATTAATGATTTAGATATGAATGTAGGAGGTATGATCAGTAAGTTCGCAGATGACATGAAAATTGGTGGGGTGGTAAATAGCGAGGAGGGAAGCCTCAGGCTACAGGACGATATAGACGGGTTGGTTAGATGGGCAGAACAGTGGCAAATGGAATTTAACCCTGAAAAGTGTGAGGTGATGCATTTTGGGAGGACAAACAAGGCAAGGGAATACACAATGAATGGTAGGACTCTAGGAAGGACAGAGGATCAGCGGGACCTTGGTGTTGATGTTCATAGATCCCTGAAGGCAGCAGGACAGGTAGATAAGGTGGTTAAAAAGGCATATGGGATACTTGCCTTCATTAGCCGAGACATAAGAGCAGGGAGGTTATGATGGAGCTGTACAAAATGCTAGTTAGGCCACAGCTGGAATACTGTGTGCAGTTCTGGTTACCACACTATATGAAGGATGTGATTGCATTGGAGAGGGTGCAGAGGAGATTCACTAGGATGTTACCTGGGCTGGAGCTTTTCAGCTATGAAGAGAGACTGGACAGGCTGGGGTTGTTTTCCTTCGAGCAGAGAAGTCTGAGGGGGGACCTGATTGAGGTGCACAAAATTATGAGGGGCATAGATAGGGTAGATAGAAAAGAACTTTTCCCCTTAGTAGAGGGGTCAATAACCAGGGGGCATAGTTTCAAGGTAAGGGGCAGGAGGGTTAGAGGGGATTTGGGGAAAAACCTTTTCACCCAGAGGGTGGTTGGAATCTGGAACTCACTGCCTGAAAGGGTGGTAGAGGCAGAAAGCCTCACAACATTCAAGAAGCATTTAGATGGGCACTTGAAATGCCACAGCATACAAGGCTACGGACCAAGTCCAGGAAAATGGGATTAGAATAGATAGGGCTTGATGGCCGGCGCGGACACGATGGGCCGAAGGGCCTCTTTCTGTCCTGTATAACTCTATGACTCTTTGAATCTAGTTACAGCAAGGGTTAGATACAAAGTAAATCTCCCTCTACACTGTACCATCAACCACTCCACGAGTAGTAACAGCACTGGTTAGATACAGATTTAAGCACCCTCTACACTATCCCATCAATCACTCCCAGGGCAGGTACAGCACGGGTTTGATACAGAGTAAAGCTCCCTCTAAACTGTCCCGTCAAACACTCACAGGGCAGGTACAGCACGGGTTAGATGCAGAGTAAAGCACCCTCTACACTGTCCCATCAAACACTCACAGGGCAGGTACAGCACATGTTAGAGACAGAGTAAAGCTCCCTCTACACTGTCCCATCAAACACTCCCAGGGAGGGTACAGCACGGGTTAGATACATAGTAAAGCTCCCTCTACACTATCCCATCAAACACTCCCAGGGCAGTTACAGCACAAATTAGATACAGAGTAAAGCTCCCTCTACACTGCCCTATCAAACACTTCCAGGACAGGTACAGCACGGGTTAGATACAGAGTAAAGCTCCCTCTACACTGTCCCATCAAACACTCCCAGGGCAGGTACACCACGGGTTAGATACAGAGTAAATCTCCCTCTACACTGTCCCATCAAACACTCCCAGGGCAGGTACACCACGGGTTAGATACAGAGTAAAGCTCCCTCTACACTGTCCCATCAAACACTCCCAGGGCAGGTACAGCACGGGTTAGATACAGAGTAAAGCTCACTCTGCACTTTCCCAGCAAATACTCCCAGGGCAGGTACAGCATGGGTTAGATACAGAGTAAATCTCCCTCTACACTGTCCCCACTGTTAGATTCGAATTTGGAGAAACCTCAGACGGAGACGGAATTGAGGACAAGTTCAGAATTTATTAAAACAAACAAAAGACTTGTGCACAAGGGGGAGCCACTCAGCTTCCTCAAGCTAGGGATGCACTCTCTGAGGGACAAGTAACGGTTCATTCAAGTTATACATTTCTATAAGCACCGCCCACTTACTACAGAATGGGGCGTACATGTACAAACAGTGTCACTACAGTTACTCTCTATTGGTTATATGGTTAGTCACTCACCTGTCGGGCCCTCTTCCTTGAACTTGGATACATCCTGACCATGCCAGCCACAGATGTTGGTTGTCTCATCCTCCTGTCCAAATTCTTGCTGTTATCTCTTCCCCTTTGTAGGCATAGTTTATAGTTTGAGAAAACATATTTCATCCCTAACTGTCGAACAAGCGAGATGGCTCAAGGCCGTAATGGCTTTTGCGTTCAGTGACTGGAACAGTGTTGGTCGTTATTGCCCCCTTATCTCTTGGGAGGCCAGGCTGTGTTTCGACAATGGCTCTACTGAGGCTGTGAATACACACTTTCCGAAGTTTGATAAGAGAAGAGGCCCCTTGCTGGCTGCAAATGTGTTTCAGCCAGCTAAACCTGCATAGTCAAGTATCCCAGAATTCATTGGAAACAAGCTGATCCTTTTCAGTTAATATAGTCAAGTGTCCCAGAATTCTTCGGGAACAAGCTGGATCTTTCAGTCCCCCCTTCCAATCCCCCGGAAAGGACCCTTGAAGGGGGTTGGAGAGTGTGCTCTCTACGCTAAATAGTGTGATAAGCTAGTGAGTGTATAATATGTCAGAAACGCATATAGGTTTTCCCAGATCAAATAGCACGAATGATGAAGGTTTACCTGTAACCCCCCCCCCCCAATTTGTTCTATACTTCCCCCCCCCTAGGCCTTTGGCTATTCCAGGTAGGCCGCACATTTGTTGCATGTGGTCTGGTGTGAATCCTGTTGGGGTGGCCACCCGTCTAGGCACCAGGTATGCATCAGATGAGTAAAGTTAATTTAGGCATTCCCTGATTCATTATACAATTGCTTCATTATTCATACACTTGATTTTTCCAACAAGTTGTTAAAGTCATCATCTGAAACGCTTGGAGTAGGAGCAGTACAAGCATTAGCAGTTTTAACCACTTGCTTTGCAATTTGTTTCGCCCGAGTCCGTTTACATTTCCTGCATGTCATACATAACAAGGTCAGGACAATTACTAACTGCACCACGACTAATACATGTGAAATCAGTCGGATCCATGGATGGATCTGTGTCTTTAGTCCCCAGTCCCAAATGTCATCCACCCATGTGGTCACCTTTCACCATCATTAAATTCAATTCACTGTTCCGGTTTTCCAATTCTGCCCCGCCTGGGGTATCCTCTGTTTCTTCTATCTTTCCTGATGTTACCCCGCCTGGGGTCTCCTCTACATTGCTTCGGATCTTCTCTTTCGGTGTGCTCAATTAATTTGTTCGTGCTGGTTAGTCATTGGCATGAGTACCCAATTGGCTTATGTATCTAACTACATAGGTTACATATATCAAATACACTATCATTACAAGTTGGAGAACTACCAGAGCATGTGAAATAATACAAATCTAAGGGTGTGCTGATATATTAAGCCCAATATCCCACCAGTGTGAGTTGTCCTCTAAGCTGTCAATTTCAATGTCTATTCTCGAGTTGTCTTCCTCCAAAACATAAAAATGCTTTAGGGAGGAGTTCAGTCGCATCATGAGCTCACTGATACCCTTAGACAACAGGGGAATGTAGTATCCGAATTGTGTCACATAATTGTGTAGCTCATACTTAAAAACGTGTTGGTTGGTGGGACATGTCCTGTTAGACCCATAAAGCATGGTAGTTGCGGTAGTAGTGACACAGGAGGCACCACCAAAACCACCTCATACTGGATTCGCACTGGTTTTCCCATGCTCTGTTACCTACAAAACACAATTATTAGTCACGGTTAAATTCAGTCTTACAATCATTTCAAGCGACATTAGAGTTTAACATCTAATCAACAAATCATGGACTTAAAAGATTCTCCAGATCTCTCTTTTACTTGTATCCATCTTGTGGATAATTCTTGCTAATTATGATTTCTCCTTAGCCCTCAATTGTCCCAATCCAGATTCCAGGTAACTCTCCACTTCAACTTCAATTTTCAATCCCTCTAACAGGTACCAGTGTGTTTAACTCTATTCTGATTGTTTCATTAATTAGATAGTTTCTCGATGGAGTATGTGCCAATGCTTTAAAGGTTGTCTCGCTCTCCTGAGCCACATTAACCATTTCATGTCTTGCTGTTGTCAAGTAACTGAGCATGTCTGAGACCCGTTCTTCAGTGCAAATTCAACATACATTTGCGGATGGTAATTGCTTCATACGTAACAAATCACATTTGCACACTCATATCGGTATCTCCATATCATGCCACATGTGCCTTTCTCGGGCTTTCAGGTATCTTATCAAAAGATTGTCTGGAGGTCTTTGTTCATCTTCCTCTGCATGGTCCCGATGTCTTGGGTAGTGGCCGGACTATCAAATTCAGTTTTCTTAAAAAGGTTCATTAAAGGCAGGGACACAAATGTCTCCAAGAGAAAGCTATTAATTTACTATTCTTAGCTACTCTTTACTGACTTTCACTAGGAAGCTTTTAAAATTCCCATTCAGTAGTGTAATTCTCCTGTTTCAATCTTACACCTTCAATCACTTCCCTTTAATTACCATTCATATCTCATTCATGAGCCCTGGAGAAACTTTACTGTCCAGTACAATATTTAAGATTGAAAACATAGATCAAACGTTCTCACTTGGTCCAAGTTATTAACGTTTTTTATTTATCATTATTTTAGAGGATCTTTTATTTTTCCAAAAGTAACCCAATATATAGTGCCTGAGTTCATTTTGTTATTACAACATTATCCCAAAATCCAAACAGCAGTATTATTGAACTGACAGGTTTTGTCAATGTTCAATTTCATTTCTATCAATTTATCTTATCAATTCCAATTTCAGAAACAAGTGATTTCCAGGCTAGGTGGCTTACACAGTGTTTTAACATTAGAGACAGAAGTGCTGCAATTAGTTTACAAGGTAACTTCCATATAACAAAAGAAAGAAGAGAATCCATTGTGACTCTGCTTAAAGCCCAAGGGGTTAATTTATCAAATCATAATTTTCCTTCTGGGAAATGTTAAATTAAAATTAAGAAACTTAAATTTAATAATGTCCAATATCTTTAAATGTCATACTAAAGTTGTTGCTCGGTGAACTTAAACAGCTGTCAGTGGACAGGGTTAACTCCTTTGCAGGTCTTTAAGAAGGTGGAGCGAAACATTATCAGGCGCACGCAATTGCGTCACTTCACGCAAATTTAAAAAAAACTTTCCCTCCCGATCCAAAAAACAGTTGTGTTTTCACACTTTAACTGAACACGAACAGAACAGATGAAACAAAATAAAATAGCACATTCTTGCAGAAAACAATAAATTACGTCATATTTCTTATTGTCCTTTCTTCCTGTGACTTTACTGGTGTGTGTTTTATGTGGACCAGTGGTCATCTCACAGAAAAAGGGGGCTCCCGGCCGGTCGACGCAGAACCCAAGCGCCGTGGTAGGTGTTGTTTGTTCCCCGAACAGTAACCCTATCATTCCCATGATAAGCTACCCCATCGTTATCCTATATCACCGCTAGGCATAAAGAGTCCAGCTCGTTTAACAGTCTCAGCACTGGCTTGTGGTAACTAGCAGGCTCTCTCTCTGTCTCTCTCTCTCTCTGCCTGTCTCTGGCCCCCCCTTGTGGTCTGTCCTGCTATTAGCCGTGTGCGCAAGGCTCGGAGTGGGGTTAAGGCTACTTCATACGTGGCATTGAGGCGGAGGCGGTGGTCTTGTGACAGTGGCTCAATGTAACTTACCTGACTTAACGTAATTCGGTGAGGGTTAGGAGCCATCGGACGGGGATGGGTGAAGACAGGTTGCACTGTCCTCCTTCGGAGGTAGGAGGGCCTATAAAAGGGGGTGGATATCCCCTGGGGAAGGTCCTCCAGTCCCGACACCAGCGGTTCCCAAAGAGCAGCTGTGTCTCGGATCCGGTCTGTCTCCTCTGCGCGGGGTAGTGTGAATAAAAGATTCTGAGTTCTGTTGGGATGTAGAGCGAGGGGTCCGGTAGAACTACCACAAAAGGGAGATAATCGAAACTCTAGAGCCAAGGGGTGAGTCCCGGGGAAGGTTAGAGTCGTATAGTAATGAGAGTTCGCAGGATCCCATCCCCGGAAGTGATGGCAGTACTGAGGTCGGGCCCGCTCATCTGTAAGAAAGAGACAGGTAAAATAGCAACCCGAAGATTCGACTTAGTCCTTCGAAATCCGGCCCTGATCAAATATAGGGGAGAAAAGACACGTCAATACTCGTTATTATTTCCTTTTAATCATAGGGTCCCCAAGAGATGGGGAAATCTCTTCCCCGTGCCCCATCAACGGCTTGGTCTGGCTCCAGTGTCTCCATCTTACATCCAATTTGTTTTCTTCCTGCAGGCAAACGGAGGTTCCTGTAGACAAACACATGTATCAATTGTCATTAATACAGTATATGGCCCCATCCACCGAGGTTCCATTCCCTTTCTTCCAATAACTTGCGGCATTACCTGTTGGCCAATTTTGGGCAACTCCTCTGGTTTAAGTCCAGTATTTTGTCTCTCCAGATCTTTAATCTGTTGCTGGTTCCTTACTTCTGTATTTAGTGCTTGTACCTCCTGGTTTAGTTGTACTAAATATCGTCTTAATCTATCTTGTACTGGTCCTGGTTCTCCCACCCCTCCAGCCAGATCCTCTGGCAGTCTCATCGCTCGTCCTGTCATTAATTCATAAGGGGTCAGTCCGGTCGTGTGTCCTGGGGTGGCTCGCAGCCTCATTAAAATGCTGGGTAGTAATTCCGACCATCCCGTCCCTGTTTCTTGGATGGCTTTTGTCAGCGTGTTTTTCAGTGTCCTATTCATTCTTTCTACCATCCCCGAGCTCTGGGGATGATATGGTAGGTGGTATTTTTGTGTTACATTTAACAGCTTACAAGTTTCCTTCATTATTTTTTTTTTAAATTGCGTACCATTATCAGAGTCAATTTGGAGTGGGACTCCCCATCTGGGTATTACTTCACTGGCCAGTATTTGTGCTACTGTCCTTGCTGAGCAGTCTCGGGTGGCAAATGCTTCCACCCATCTGGTAAATTGGTCAATTATTACCAGGCAATATTTCTTCCCCCTTTAACTAACCGTTGAATCGGCTCTGCTTTCCCTGCAAAGTCTGATATAAAATTCCTGCAGTAGTTAAATAGTCCCAACACTTTCCTCACTCCCCGGACGGTCACTGGCCTTGGCATGTCTTTTATGGCTGCCTTTTGTTCCTGCAGGAGTGCCTTATACCCCTGGTTAATTTCGTGTCCTAGATACTTTACTTTGGACAGTCCAACCTGTGCCTTTTTGGGTTCAATTTAAAGCCAGCTTTCTTAAGTGTCTGGAGGGTGGCTAGTAATGCTCCCATGTGTCCTTTGGCATCCTCTGATGCAATCATTATGTCATCGACATATTGGAGTAGGGCACTCTGATACTTTGATAGGTCTAACTCGTCTAAGGCTTGACTCAGTACCTGGTGGAATATATTTGGACTATTGTGGAACCCCTGCGGGACCCTGATCCATGTATCCTGTCTATCCCTGACAGTAAAGGCGAATTTCCCTTGTGATTCCTCTGCCAATGGTATGGACCAGAACCCGTTCTGTATCCAAGACTGTAAATATTTTAAAGTCTGGTTTCAGACCATTAAATATCTTATTCAATGCGGTCTACACAAATTTACACCAACCAGAATTTTACCGTGCACAATGAAAGTCTGGTTTTAATAGGTTAATTAACCTCAATAACTCCAATTCAATCCAGATCAATATTTTTAAAACTAACCAGTATCACTTGGAAAAGAAAGAAACCATAGCCACTTTAACAAAGAAACAATTACCCATGCCTTGTAAACATTCAAATTCATTTTCTTTCCACTCACATTGGCAACTGTGACTTCAAGGCTGAAGCTTATCTTTTGTAAAACAATTAACAAACTTAAACAACACATGCTTGTCCATCCTTCAAGACAAGTCTTCAAAGGGTTAAACAGCTTTTAGCTCTCTGTACAAAAGAGTGGGTGGAGCTAAAACAAAAACGTCAGACTTTTTTTTTACAGACTTTCAGACAAAATAAATACTGTAACTTCTTAAACATTCACAGTGAGGTAAACTTTAACTCTTTTAACACACACTTTCACACAAACTGTGATCCCAGCATTCCTTTTCCGTTCAAGATTACTTTCACTCAACAAATCCTGGATTTTACTTGTTTTATTTGTCTCGGCACAGACATTAATAACTTCCATCTTGATAAAAGTTTAAATTTCTCTTTTTTTTACATAGGCGTCTCAGCAGCTTTTCCTGCTCCAGACTGAAGCGGTACGGTGGGGTAGATACGAGTGTATTCGGGGGGGGGGGCACGTGGGTTGGGTGGCCTCAACTCGTTGAACTTCTACGGTCCCCGATGGGGGCCGGGGATCTAAGGTCGGCGTGTCTCGAGTCTCTTTTTGTAGAGCCTCGACAATGTCACCCCAGTTTTTTAAGTCGTCTAGATTCTCAGTCCCTGGTGACTTGAGGTGCAGGAGATTACTGACTTGGACTTTAGCCTCCTGCACGGGTCTCAAGAATCCTTGTAACGGGGCCGGTCTCCCCCGCCCTTAGCCACGATTATAGGTCCCATCTGATCCATCCAACTAGTACACAAAACCGCCCCGTACTTGGCTTGCTTGGCGTCCTTTTGTTCCGCCCACCACTTTATTTGGTCAACTACTGAGCTTGTTTCTTTCCACCCCTTTTTAACCATTTCACTTTGAAGTTTCAAATTAGCCTCTCGGACCTGTTGAACGACAGTGACACTGGTGGCCATAGCCGGAACATCCGGTGAAAGAGGTCTCCTCTCATCACCCCTGTGATCCGTATTAATATTTACGTATATTCTTATACTCTACCTTATACTTTAATCGGCACAAACGAATCACCTTACACTCTAAATCAGAAATATACACTTATGTCAAATCAATTCTGTCAGTCCGCGGTCTCCGTGAGGAATAATTTAATTTGTGGGTATTTTTATACTGACTGAACCATACACGGTTTTAGCCCCACCGGTGATGAGCGAGTCCTTGTTCCTCCTAGAAGCCTTACTCTGACTTTCCCCTTAGGACACGACAAGGTCCCGTGTTCCTCCTAGAAGCCTCACTCTGGCTTCTTCCCTTAGGACACGACAAGGTCCCGTGTTCCTCCTAGAATCCTTACTCTGGCTTCTTCCCTTAGGACACGACAAGGTCCCGTGTTCCTCCTAGAAGCCTTACTCTGACTTCTTCCCTTAGGACACGACAAGGTCCCGTGTTCCTCCTAGAATCCTTACTCTGGCTTCTTCCCTTAGGACACGACACGGTCCCGTGTTCCTCCTAGAAGCCTCACTCTGGCTTCTTCCCTTAGGACACGACAAGGTCCCGTGTTCCTCCTAGAAGCCTTACTCCGACTTCTTCCCTTAGGACACGACACGGTCCCGTGTTCCTCCTAGAAGCCTCACTCTGGCTTCTTCCCTTAGGACACGACACGGTTCTCGGCTCAGCCGTCACTTCCGGTGTCTTTAACTCCGATGGTCCTTTCCAGCAGTTTCCCACTTCTGACACCAACTGTTAGATTCGAATTTGGAGAAACCTCAGACGGAGACGGAATTGAGGACAAGTTCAGAATTTATTAAAACAAACAAAAGACTTGTGCACAAGGGGGAGCCACTCAGCTTCCTCAAGCTCGGGATGCACTCTCTGAGGGACAAGTAACGGTTTATTCAAGTTATACATTTCTATAAGCACCGCCCACTTACTACAGAATGGGGCGTACATGTACAAACAGTGTCACTACAGTTACTCTCTATTGGTTATATGGTTAGTCACTCATCTGTCGGGCCCTCCCCTTGAACTTGGATTCCTCCTGACCATGCCAGTCACAGATGTTGGTTGTCTCATCCTCCTGTCCAAATTCTTGCTGTTATCTCTTCCCCTTTGTAGGCATAGTGTATAGTTTGAGAAAACATATTTCATCCCTAACCATCGAAGAAGCGAGATGGCTCAAGGCCGTAATGGCTTTTGCGTTCAGTGAATGGAACAGTGTTGGTCGTTATTGCCCCCTTATCTCTTGGGAGGCCAGGCTGTGTTTCGACAATGGCTCTACTGAGGCTGTGAATACACACATTCCGAAGTTTGATGAGAGAAGAGGGCCCTTGCTGTCTGCAAATGTGTTTCAGTCAGCTAAACCTGCATAGTCAAGTATCCCAGAATTCATTGGAAACAAGCTGAACCTTTTCAGTTAATATGGTCAAGTATCCCAGAATTCTTTGGGAACAAGCTGGATCCTTCACCATCAAACACTCCCAGGACAGTACAGCACGGGGTAGATACAGAGTAAAGCTCCCTCTACAGTGTCCCATCAAGCACTCACAGGGCAGGTACAGCACGGGTTAGATACAGAGTAAAGCTCCCTCTACACTGTCCCACCAAACACTCCCAGGGCAGGTACAGCACGGGTTAGATACAGAGTAAAGCTCCCTCTACACTGTCCCATCAAACACTCCCAGGGCAGGTACAGCACGGGTTAGATACAGAGTAAAGTTCCCTCTACACTGTCCCATCAAACACTCCCAGGGCAGGTACAGCACGGGTTAGATACAGAGTAAAGCTCCCTTTACACTGTCCCATCAAACACTCCCAGGGCAGGTACAGCAGGGGTTAGTTACAGAATAAAGTTCCTCTGTGATAGATAGTAGATTGGCGGTTAGGATCAGATCAGCCATGATCTTATTGAATGGCGGAGCATACTCGAGGGGCCGATTGGCCTACTCCTGCTCCTATTTCTTATGTTCTTATGTTCTACACTGTCCCATCAAACAATGTCCCCTCTGTATCTGACCGTAGGCTATGCACATTGAAATGCAGAAAACCTGAAGATGCGGTCAGTCATTCCCTGCCTCGCCACACGCTGTGCTGTGGAGCTCTCCATTGCGGCATCAGTCAGTGGCTCTGTGAGGAGTACCCTCGCCTCACAGTCAGAAGGTTGTGGGTTCAAGTCCCGCTCCAGAAACTTGAGCACAAGGATCCAGGCTGAAACTCCAGTGCAGTACTGAGGGAGCGTCGCAATGTCGGAGGTTCAGTACTGAGGGAGCGCTACACTGTCGGAGGGGCAGTACTGAGGGAGTACTGTACTGTCAGAGGGGCAGTACTGAGGGAGGGCAGCACTGTCCGAGAGGGAGTACTGCACTGTCGGAGGGGCAGTACTGAGGGAGCGCCGCATTGTCGGAGAGGCAGCACTGAGGGAGCGCTGCACTGGCGGAGGGGCAATACTGAATGAGCGCTGCACTGTTGGAGGGGCAGTACTGAGGGAGCGCTGCACTGGCGGAGGGGCAGTACTGAGGGAGCGCTGCACTGTCAGAGGGGCAGTACTGAGGGAGCGCTGCACTGTCGGAGGGGCATTACTGAGGGAGCGCTGCACTGGCGGAGGGGCAATACTGAATGAGCGCTGCACTGTGGGAGGGGAATTACTGAGGGAGCGCTGCATGGTCGGAGGTTCAGTACTGAGGGAGCGCTACACTGTCGGAGGGGCAGTACTGAGCGAGAGCTGCACTGTCAGAGAGGGAATACTGAGGGAGCGCTGCACTGTCGGAGGTGCCGTCTTTCGGATGCGATGTTAAAGCGAGGTCCCGTCTGCTCTCTCAAGTGGACGTAAAAGATCCCATGGCACTATATCGAAGAAGCACAGTGAGTTGTCCTGTGGCCAATATTTATCCCTCAACCAACATCACTAAAACAAATTATCTGGTTATTATCACATTGCTGTTTGTGGGAGCTTGCTGTGCGCAAATTGGCTGCCTCGTTTCAACAGTGACTACTCTTCAAAAAGGTACTTATTTGGCTTTAAAGTGCTTTGTGATGTCCAGTGGTCGTGAAAGGCGCTATATAAATGCAAGTCTTTCATTTTATAATCGGTAAACAGTGAAATCAGTTAAACCGATTAAAACTTTTCCACTGTAATATTACTGTTAAGCAAATCTTAAAAACTTAAGCCTTGTTGAAAGAATTGTAACTGGATTTTTATGGCACATTGACTGCTGAACAACTATTCTGGCCCTGAAAATCGTATTTTCAAATTTCTCAAATTTGTCAAATTTCTCCATTATGATAGAAAATTACTAGATTTTTAAATAATAGATTTTTTCTGAATGTTTGTTTATGATATTTCAGTTTCGACCTTAAACCCATGTGCAACTCCCAATCTTTATTTTGCACTCTGTAATTTTTTTTAAATTGAATTAAAATTAAGTGCTTTTTATTTCCTGGTTTGCAGCCTGTGAGAATTCTTCAATGTGGTTGGCTGCTTCGACAGCGTGATGTCATCATTGCTGCTCCACGCTGGGGATCCCCTTTTGTCGGCGCTGCAATCAACTTAACTTCGAGAAAGCTCAAGTTTTTGCCACAGAGGTCGCAAGATCTTTGCGGGCAGCTTTCTTCGAGGTCAGCGGCGATCCCCGTAACTTCGCCGCTGACCGCAAATTCTGGGCCAATAAGTTGGGACAGGCTAAGTTGACAGGGTCAAATTTATTTTGAGATATAAAATACATCGGAGCACATAGCAAGATAGCAAACATTGCAGCAATAATCATGACAGGAGAGTCACTCCTCCAGTTGGGACTGGGAGCAATCACTACCCGATTCTCCATCCATTAATTTCACCTGACTGACAGGCTAAAGCAACCGTGTCAGATTTATTTGGAGCTATAAGATACTAAAGAGCATGTAATAAATTCATACGCTGGTTGGGGTGAACTACTTACTGCGCATCCCGTGGAACTCCTGTAACATTCTCTAATCATTTCAGGAGGCAGGAAAGGAATATTTTGAGCTATTGCCTCCACTTTATTTCATCTTATATCCAAGAAATAAGATTCATGCAGCAGGAAACTCGCCTAATGCAGGTAGAGCACAACAGGCAGTGGCAAATGAGCTGCCAGTTTTACACCTTGCCCGATAAACGTTTCCATCACGAAACGGCTATTGCCTGTTAGTGTGCTGCCACCCAGGTTGAATAGCACCACCAGTTACTCTGGCAGATGGGTGCAGTTTGCAACTGGAAATGACAGATTTATTCCACAATCGTAACTCATGGCGAGCGCGAAGCAATGATTATTCTGCGCTGTGCTAAAACCGTTAGTTTGGCGCAGTGGGTCTCACTCTCTCTCTTCCCTCCGAGTCAGAAGGTCATGGGTTTCAGCCCCGACTCCAGAGGCTTGAGCCCCATAATGCAGGCCGACACTCCTCAGTGCCAGTACTGAGGGAGGGGCAGTACTGAGGGAGCGCAGCACTGTCAAGGGGCAGTACTGAGAGAGTGCCGCACCGTCGGAGGGGCAGTAATGAGGCAGCGCCGCACTGGCAGAGGGACAGTACTGAGGGAGCACTGCACTGTCAGAGGGACAGCACTGAGGGAGCGCTGCACTGTCGGAGCGGCAGTACTGAACAGCGCCGCACTGTCGGAGGGGCAGTACTGAGGGAGCGCTGCACTGTCGGAGGGGCATTACTGAGGGAGCGCTGCACTGGCGGAGGGGCAATACTGAATGAGCGCTGCACTGTGGGAGGGGAATTACTGAGGGAGCGCTGCATGGTCGGAGGTTCAGTACTGAGGGAGCGCTACACTGTCGGAGGGGCAGTACTGAGCGAGAGCTGCACTGTCAGAGAGGGAATACTGAGGGAGCGCTGCACTGTCGGAGGTGCCGTCTTTCGGATGCGATGTTAAAGCGAGGTCCCGTCTGCTCTCTCAAGTGGACGTAAAAGATCCCATGGCACTATATCGAAGAAGCACAGTGAGTTGTCCTGTGGCCAATATTTATCCCTCAACCAACATCACTAAAACAAATTATCTGGTTATTATCACATTGCTGTTTGTGGGAGCTTGCTGTGCGCAAATTGGCTGCCTCGTTTCAACAGTGACTACTCTTCAAAAAGGTACTTATTTGGCTTTAAAGTGCTTTGTGATGTCCAGTGGTCGTGAAAGGCGCTATATAAATGCAAGTCTTTCATTTTATAATCGGTAAACAGTGAAATCAGTTAAACCGATTAAAACTTTTCCACTGTAATATTACTGTTAAGCAAATCTTAAAAACTTAAGCCTTGTTGAAAGAATTGTAACTGGATTTTTATGGCACATTGACTGCTGAACAACTATTCTGGCCCTGAAAATCGTATTTTCAAATTTCTCAAATTTGTCAAATTTCTCCATTATGATAGAAAATTACTAGATTTTTAAATAATAGATTTTTTCTGAATGTTTGTTTATGATATTTCAGTTTCGACCTTAAACCCATGTGCAACTCCCAATCTTTATTTTGCACTCTGTAATTTTTTTTAAATTGAATTAAAATTAAGTGCTTTTTATTTCCTGGTTTGCAGCCTGTGAGAATTCTTCAATGTGGTTGGCTGCTTCGACAGCGTGATGTCATCATTGCTGCTCCACGCTGGGGATCCCCTTTTGTCGGCGCTGCAATCAACTTAACTTCGAGAAAGCTCAAGTTTTTGCCACAGAGGTCGCAAGATCTTTGCGGGCAGCTTTCTTCGAGGTCAGCGGCGATCCCCGTAACTTCGCCGCTGACCGCAAATTCTGGGCCAATAAGTTGGGACAGGCTAAGTTGACAGGGTCAAATTTATTTTGAGATATAAAATACATCGGAGCACATAGCAAGATAGCAAACATTGCAGCAATAATCATGACAGGAGAGTCACTCCTCCAGTTGGGACTGGGAGCAATCACTACCCGATTCTCCATCCATTAATTTCACCTGACTGACAGGCTAAAGCAACCGTGTCAGATTTATTTGGAGCTATAAGATACTAAAGAGCATGTAATAAATTCATACGCTGGTTGGGGTGAACTACTTACTGCGCATCCCGTGGAACTCCTGTAACATTCTCTAATCATTTCAGGAGGCAGGAAAGGAATATTTTGAGCTATTGCCTCCACTTTATTTCATCTTATATCCAAGAAATAAGATTCATGCAGCAGGAAACTCGCCTAATGCAGGTAGAGCACAACAGGCAGTGGCAAATGAGCTGCCAGTTTTACACCTTGCCCGATAAACGTTTCCATCACGAAACGGCTATTGCCTGTTAGTGTGCTGCCACCCAGGTTGAATAGCACCACCAGTTACTCTGGCAGATGGGTGCAGTTTGCAACTGGAAATGACAGATTTATTCCACAATCGTAACTCATGGCGAGCGCGAAGCAATGATTATTCTGCGCTGTGCTAAAACCGTTAGTTTGGCGCAGTGGGTCTCACTCTCTCTCTTCCCTCCGAGTCAGAAGGTCATGGGTTTCAGCCCCGACTCCAGAGGCTTGAGCCCCATAATGCAGGCCGACACTCCTCAGTGCCAGTACTGAGGGAGGGGCAGTACTGAGGGAGCGCAGCACTGTCAAGGGGCAGTACTGAGAGAGTGCCGCACCGTCGGAGGGGCAGTAATGAGGCAGCGCCGCACTGGCAGAGGGACAGTACTGAGGGAGCACTGCACTGTCAGAGGGACAGCACTGAGGGAGCGCTGCACTGTCGGAGCGGCAGTACTGAACAGCGCCGCACTGTCGGAGGGGCAGTACTGAGGGAGCGCTGCACTGTCGGAGGGGCAGTACTGAGGGAGCACTGCACTGTCGGAGGGGCATTACTGAGGGAGCACTGCACTGTCGGAGCGGCAGTACTGAGGGAGCGCTGCACCGTCAGAGGGGGAGTACTGAGGGAGCGCTGCAATGTCAGAGGGGTAGTACTGAGGGAGCGCCGCACTGTTGGAGGGACAGTACTGAGGGTGCGCCGCACTGTCAAGGGGCAGTACTGAGGGAGCTCTGTACTGTCGGAGGGGCAGTACAGAGGGAGCGCTGCACTGTTGGAGGGTCAGTACTGAGGGAGCGCTGCACTGTCGGAGGGGCAGTACTGAGGGAGCGCTGCACTGTCGGAGGGGCAGTGCTGAGGGAGCGCTGCACTGTCGGAGGGGCAGTACTGAGGGAGCGCTGCACTGTCGGAGTGGCAGTACTGAGGGTGCGCTGCACTTCGGAGGGGCAGTACTGAGGCAGCGCTGCACTGTCGGAGGGGCAGTACGGAGGGAGCGCTGCACTGGTCGAGGGGCAGTACTGAGGCAGCGCTGCACCGTCGGTGGGGCATTACTGAGGGAGCGCCGCACTGTCAAGGGGCAGTGCTGAGGGAGCGCTGCACTGTCGGAGGGTCAGTACTGAGGGAGCGCTGCACTGTCGGAGGGTCAGTACTGAGGGAGCGCTGCACAGTCGGAGGGGCAGTACTGAGGGAGTGCTGCACTGTCGGAGGGGCAGTACCGAGGGAGCGCTGCACTGTCGGAGGGTCAGTACTGAGGGAGCGCTGCACTGTCGGAGGGGCAGTACTGAGGGAGCGCTGCACTGTCGGAGGGGCAGTACTGAGGATGCGCCGCACTGTCGGAGGGGCGGTACTGATGGATCGCTGAACTCTCAGAGGGGCAGTACAGAGGGAGCTCCGCACTGTCGGAGGGGCAGTACTGAGGGAGCGGCGCACTGTCGGAGGGGCAGTACTGAGGGAGCGCTGCATTGTCAGAGGGGCAGTACTGAGGGAGTGCTGCACTGTCGGAGGGGCAGGCCTGAGGTAGCTCCGCACTGTCGGAGGGTCAGAACTGAGGGAGCGCTGCACTGTCGGAGGGTCAGTACTGTGGGAGCTCCGCACTGTCTGAGGGACAGTTCTGAGGAAGTGCTGAACTGTCGGAGGGGCAGTACTGAGGCAGCGCTGCACTGTCGGAGGGGCAGTACTGAGTGAGCGCTGCACTGTCGGAGTGTCAGAACTGAGGGAGCGCTGCGCTGTCGGAGGGGCAGTAGTGAGGGAGCGCTGCACCATTGGAGGGGCAGTACTGAGGCAGCCCTGTACTGTCGGAGGGGCAGTACTGAGGGAGTGCTGCACTGTCGGAGCGGCAGTACTGAGGGAGCGCTGCACTGTCGGAGCGGCAGTACTGAGGGAGCGCTGCATTGTCGGAGGGGCAGTACTGAGGGAGCTCTGCACTGTTGGAGGGTCAGTACTGAGGGAACACTGCACTGCCGGAGGGGCAGTACGGAGTGAGCGCTGCACTGTCGGTGGGGCAATACTGTGTGAGCACTGCACTCCTGGAGGTGCAGTACTGAGGGGGTGCTGCACTGTCGGAGGGGCAGTACTGAGGGAGCGCTGCACTGTGGGAGGGTAAGTACTGAGGGGGTGCTGCACTGTCGGAGAGGCAGTTCTGAGGGAGAGCTGCACTGTCGGAGGGGCAGTACTGAGGGTGTGCTGCACTGTCGGAGGGGCAGTTCTGAGGGAGAGCTGCACTGTCGGGGGGGCAGTTCTGAGGGAGCGCTGCACTGTCGTAGAGGCAGTAGTGAGGGAGCGCTGCACTGTCGGAGGGGCAGTACTGAGGGAGTGCTGCACTGTCGGAGGGGCAGTTCTGAGGGAGAGCTGCACTGTCGGAGGGGCAGTACTGAGGGAGCTGCACGGTCGGAGGGGCTTTACTGAGGGAACGCTGCACTGTGGGAGGGTAAGTACTGAGGGGGTGCTGCACTGTCGGAGGGGCAGTTCTGAGGGAGAGCTGCACTGTCGGAGGGGCAGTACTGAGGGTGTGCTGCACTGTCGGAGGGGCAGTTCTGTGGGAGAGCTGCACTGTCGGGGGGGCAGTTCTGAGGGAGCGCTGCACTGTCGGAGGGGCAGTAGTGTGGGAGCGCTGCACTGTCGGAGAGGCAGTACTGAGGGAGCGCCGCTCTGTCGGAGGGGCTGTACTGAGGGAGCGCTGCACTTTGGGAGGGGAATAAACTGAGGGCGCGCTGCACGGTCGGAGAGGCAGTACTGAGGGATCGCCGCACTGTCGGAGGTGCCGTCTTTCAGATGCGATGTTAAAGCGAGATCCCATCTGCTCTCTCAAGTGGACGTAAAAGATCCCATGGCACTATATCGAAGAAGCGCAGCGAGTTCTCCCCGGTGGCCTGTGGCCAATATTTATCCCTCAACCAACATCACTAAAACAAATTATCTTGTTATTATCACATCGCTGTTTGTGGGAGCTTGCTGTGCGCAAATTGGCTGCCACATTTCCTACATTACAATAGTGACTGCCTTTCAAAAAAATTACTTGATCGGCTGTGAAGCGCTTTGGGACGTCCTGAGGTGGTGACAAGCACACTATAAATGAAAGCTCTCTCGATGCAATGTGACGATTGTGAACTAGACAATTTGCAGACGATCATATATCTGAAATGAAGAATTCTCCAGTTGGAGGTTTGTGTAGACATCCTCACTCTCCTCCTCTGGGCAGTGGGTTTTCGAAATCCCGGGAACTCTGGGGATTGGGTATTTCATGTTCGGAGGAGCTGCAGTCTGCACAGGCATGTATTGAGGCACCTGAGCTGAATCATCCAGCCCGCCGTGAGTTCCATAGCGGACAGCACCATCCTGTGCAAGAAAGAAAGACTTGCAATTATATAGCGCCTTTCACTCCCTCAGTACTGGCCCTCGCACAGTGCAGCGCTCCCTCAGTACTGACCCTCTGACAGTGCAGCACTCCCTCAGTACTGACCCTCTGACAGTGCAGCACTCCCTCAGTACTGCCCCACCGACAGTGCAGCGTTCCCTCAGTACTGCCCCTCCGACAGTGCGGCACTCCCTCAGTACTGCCCCACCGACAGTGCAGCGCTCCCTCAGTACTGCCCCTCCGACAGTGCAGCGCTCCATCAGTACTGCCCCTGCAACAGTGCAGCACTCCCTCAGTGCTGACCCTCCGACAGTGTGGCACTCCCTCAGTACTGCCCCACCGACAGTGCAGCGCTCCCTCAGTACTGCCCCTCCGACAGTGCAGCGCTCCATCAGTACTGCCCCTGCAACAGTGCAGCACTCCCTCAGTGCTGACCCTCCGACAGTGTGGCACTCCCTCAGTACTGCCCCTCCGACAGTGCAGTGCTCCCTCAGTGCTGCCCCTCCGAGAGTGTGGCATTCCCTCAGTACTGCCCCTGCAACAGTGCAGCACTCCCTCAGTGATGCCCCTCCGACAGTGTGGCACTCCCTCAGTACTGCACCTCCGACAGTGTGGCGCTTCCTCAGTACTGCACCTCTGACAGTGCAGCGCCCCCTCAGTACTTCCCCTCCAACAGTGTGGCACTCCCTCAGTACTTCCCTCCAACAGTGCAACGCTCCCTCAGTACTGCCCCTCCGACAATACAGCGCTCCCTCAGTACTGCCGCTCCAACAGTGCAACGCTCTCTCAGTACTGCCCCTCCGACAGTGCAATGCTCCCTCAGTAGTGCCCCTCCGACAGTGCAGCGCTCCCTCAGTACTGCACCTCCGAGAGTGCAGCGCTCTCTCAGTAATGCCCCTCCGACAGAGCAGCGCTCCCTCAGTACTGCCCCTCCGACAGTGCAGCGCTCTCTCAGTACTGCCCCTCCGACAGTGCAATGCTCCCTCAGTACTGCCCCTCCGACAGTGCAGCGCTCCCTCAGTACTGCACCTCCGAGAGTGCAGCGCACCCTCAGTACTGCCGCTCCGACAGTGCAACGCTCCCTCAGTACTGCCCTTCCGACAGTGTGGCGCTCCCTCAGCACTGCCCCTCCGACAGTGCAACGCTCCCTCTGTCCTGCACCGGGAGTTTCAGCCTGGATTCTTGTGCTCAAGTCTCTGGAGTGGGACTTGAAACCACAACATTCTGACTCAGAGGTGTAGAATTCGCAATTATCGCGATTTCATTTTATTAAGGAGAAAACACAAGTTTCATTCAAAACAGCTTTTATTTCAGCGGAATGCTGTCAGGTTTAAATTGGACACAAGCAGCCTGTAAAATGGCCGCCGCACCGCGTGACAGAACATTCGAGACTTTTCGGCAGGCAGACAAGATGGCGTTCCAATAAACATTTTTGCAGGATCGATAACGATTCAGCACAGTGAAGACAATACACAGGACATTATGGGTTTACAGTATAAACATCGATACTGGAATCGGTCTCCCAGGTACAAAGGAAAGCCATCAAGGGCCCATCCAAAGGACATTAATATGTAAACTCCCAACGGCTCTACGATGAGAGAGCCGTTAGCAGGTAGTTATACAGGACACTTGGAAGCCCCAAACCCCTCCAGGGGGAACACCGACCGATTTAACAATGGGAGAAGTATTAGCAGGTACTCAAACATTCAGGAGTAGCCCCGAAACCCATTAAAGACAGAGATCACCCATACAGGACTTTTTGGGCGCCAAACCTTAAACAAAAGAATGGACATTATAGTTGGGCGGGAAACGGAAGAACTGTGCACTATAATTGCAGGCCCAAACCGTCCATTCTGTCTCTTGACTCTTGATTCTTGCTCCTGCCTCGTGTTCGTGACTCTTGCCGCTTGCTGCTGTTATCATCGTGGCTGCTCCTGGGTGAAAGACTGTTGCAAAGACCTATGTTGGTAGCTGGCAGCGGAACCGAAGGCCCGGGATGAGATGAGATGAGATGAGATGAGAGGAGAAGAGAAGAAGACCTTATCCATCGCCACGGTCAGTAAATCCCGACCGCGCCTGTAGGTCGATCAGCCAAGTCTTCTTGACAGGAAGTTCTCTTCTTAACAAAACATATTGCATCGATGATAACTGGACTGTGCAAACACATCGTATCAATGATATTGACAACGGTGCTCCTCGACTGAACTGTAAAGTCCACCAACAGAGGTCTTCACTACAGCGGACGGTCCAGCCGACTGACCGAGCAGCAGAAGCAGTAAACAAGTGGGACCAGGAGATCTCCTGACCAACACGTGGGTGCTGCGGTGAAAAACATCCGATCAGCTATTCGGGATTTTCTCCGAGTTATTACGAGTGGTGAGCATGAGTCTCGGGATCCTACGAAGCTAGTTTTAGGATAGTTATTGATAGGGGAGGGTTGAAAGTTAAGGATATTTGTAATGTGTGCCCTATTTACGTTGTGCTGGTCGTTCCTCGTTTCCCTAAGAGTGATTATAACTGTTTGTAAGATTGTACTGTCATTCATCTGTGCATATGACATGTATTTCATAATTTTAAGTATCATGCAATAAAGATTTTCCATTTCGTACCGTTCAAACCAAGTCTACATGAGTTTTATCTCCATTACTGCTCTCGCATCTAAGTCCAGTGTCTAGAACCGTAAGGGAGAGTGATTCGAACCACTCACAGGGGTGTCTAGTGTTCCCAGACTGGCTGGAGACCAGGCCTAGACCCGCACTGACATACAGGCTGCACAGAGCCGCGTGAACCTCACAGGTTACGAGACACGCAGGGTCAGGAGAGTATCCCTTACAGAAAATGGCGACCGCGGCAGGACATTGGCAGCGAGAGGGTGGTGTGTTGGATTTTGGAATGACTGTACGAAATGTGATGCAGGAAAAGATAGCGGATTACGTGTTTGGAAAGGTTAATCTAACGAAAAAGTGGATAAGCGAATTGTTAGCGGATAAGAGCCCACTAGAGGCAGCTGAAAGGTGGACGGATAGTAAGGAGCATAAAAAGGCAGTTGAGAAAGCAGTCTGGCTTATGTGCTACAAAAGGCAGGTCCAGATTTCAAACCAGACCAATACAGCGCTAACCGCTCGAATCAAGCAGTTAGAGGAGGAAATGGAGGAGAAGGTTTCTGGAGGGGAGGTGCTCATTAAGAGTTTAAATGAGTTACGCCAGGAAAGCCAGGAAGTCTCCAGCTACCTTAAAACAAGGGTAGAGTATCTCGAGTGCCAGATCACTGAAGCAAAATTAAACGAGAATAGGATGAAGGAAAGATGTAACCGTCAAGCTGCCCAGATAAGAACTCAAGAAGAGAGCTTAATGGGGGTTAGGTCGGCGTATAAGTTGGCCCTTGAGGATAAGTTTCAGGGAGCCGACCATAGCGCCTGCGAAAAAGAGATAGAGAGCCTCAAAAGGGCCGTGAATAATGCGAACGGCATGGTGTGCCTTATTAATCCGTCGGCACGCCAGCCGCTAGTAAGTGAGAGATTTAGAAATTCCCCACCAAGTAAAGCAGAAGAAGTAGTAGCCACTGCGCCCTCCGCGCCACCCAGCTATTCAGAAACCTGGGTTAGGGAGGAAGCAACGGAAGAAACAAAAGAGCCCGTTGAAAAGGAGGTAGAAAAGGGATCGTTGTATCCAGTAACGGGGATTAAAAGGGGCCCAAGCAGAAACGGTGGGGAAGAACCGGGGGATCTCCTCGGACAGCTGGTGTTGCCTCACAGTTCACATCAGCTGAGGGCTATGATAAACCACGTAAGGAAGCTGACCGAGATAGACGACCCTTCCGTACATTTTAGGGAAGTTGAGCAAGCCGCAGCCATCAACGGCTGCGATGATGGGGAGACAGCAAAAATGCTGCTGTTCTCTTTAGATAGCTCGGTCCTTCAGTGTCTCTCAGGCGATAGCAAGAGGGGTAATAAAAGTTATGAGGAATTGAAAAATGAGGTCCTAGAAGTAGTGGGAGCGAACGACGGAGGTCCGTTTGCTAGGGTGGGACAGACAGTGCAGATGGAGGGAGAACCCCCGAAGGTTTTTGCCGACAGGCTGTGGCCAGTATATGAGCGCAGCTGTCTAGGTGCGCCCGAGCGCGAAGATGTGGAAGGCGCCGCTTTAATTCATTGGCTTAGGTGCATAATAGCCAACAGTTTACCAGCCGTTAGAGAGCAGGCAAAAGCCTGGTTCGATCCCAATGACCTCAACCTTACGGAAGAGTCGGTCTTGAATCGACTCACGTTAGGTTACCGTAACATAAGGGGTATGGCAACACGTCCCTTTAAGGGAAGAGTACATGAGGTACGACCCGCAGCCCCGGCTCAAAGAGAGTGGCATCAGGAGGGTAATCGCGCCCCACCGGCAAGCAATGCCTGTTACGGGTGTGGGAAGACAGGGCACTGGCGCAAGCACTGCAGGAACCCTTGGAAGGATTCCAAGGATAAGAATCCCGCGGTCCGAGCCCAGGCGCCTGTCCCGGCTAAGGAAGCAAAGGTACCCACCTCTCCCGAAGACCTCGAAGCAGTGTTAGGAGTCATGCGCAAGATGGTTTTAATGCGCGTGGACAGGTGGCGGTCGCAACCGGCCCCGTAGGTGCCGCAGGACCGTCTAATAGTGCCCCATGACTAGAACCAGCACAGCCCGTCTACCTGTGTCCGCTCAGCTATGATGCGTGGAGGCGACCTGTGGTGGAGATGGAGGTAGAGAAACAAAAGGGCAGTTATCTGTTGGACACGGGAGCTTCTTGCACCATAATCCATACAGATGACCCTTTTGACTCGCCGCTATCTACCAAGGTCCCATTCACGCTAGCAGGGTTCACAGGGAAAGAACAGGCTGGCACGTTTTCCCTCCCGCTATCCATTCGTTTAGGAACACTTCGCCTTAAGTGGAAGTGTATACTGATGGCATGGCAAAAGGGGGGTGGAAGAGGTATTCTCGGGTCCGATCTGCTAGCGGGACACGGGATCCTCGTGGACCTCAGAAATCACTGTCTCTGGGGGGCTAAAGGGGAAAAGGGCGAAGTAATGGTAATTCAAGGGGAGGAAGAAACAGGGGTCCTGTGTACCGTACAGCCATCCGGAGGCTACGACCTCAGGCTTATGGTCGCAGATGTCCCAACGGACATGCAGACGTACGTGACAGATAATATGCACGCGTTTGCAACCCACAAGCACGATTGTGGGAGGGTGGTCGGGTTTGAGGTCAGCGTAGATGGGGACCCCATGACCCGACCCCAAAAGCAGTATAACTTCCCCAAAGAAGCAGAACCCGATATGGAGGCAGCAATGTCTTCCTTGGTGCAGCAGGGCGTGTTGAGGCCGATAGCCACACACGTGAACTCCCCATTATGGCCGGTTAGGAAGCCGGATAATTCGTGGAGAGCCACGGTGGACTACAGAGTCCTTAACAGTAACATCCCCGCCTGCGCGCCCACAGTAGCAGCAGTTGCTGACCTAATAGGGAGCATCCCAGCGTCCGCGACCACGTTCACGGTGCTGGATATCTCGAACGGTTTTTGGTCCATCCCGCTGCGGCGAGAGGACCAGTACAAGTTTGCCTTTACGTTTAAAGGGCAACAGTACACGTGGAACTGCTTGCCACAAGGTTTCCACAATAGCCCCAGTATTTTTCACCAGTGTATGGCAGGGAGTTTAAAGGAGTTTAGTCAGCCCAATCAGATAGTACAGTATGTGGATGATTTGCTCCTATTTACGGACTCAAGGGAGGAGCACGGACCACTGCTGGACGAGTTATTGGAGCTGTTAGCGAGAAAGGGTTTTAAAGTAAACCCAAAGAAAGCACGTATCGGTCAGCAGGAAGTAAAATTCCTGGGGCTGACCCTACGCGCTGGGGAAAGAGCCATAGACAAAGCAAGGAGGGAGTCGGTGCAAGAATTACCGATTCCCAACAACGTAAGGGGTGTGAGGTCCTTCTTGGGACTGACCGGTTACTGCAGGGATTTTATCGAGGATTATGCGGCCACAGCGGCGCCGCTCCTCCGACTCCTCCATAAGGGAGTAGAGTGGCTTTGGGACGAGGGCTGCCAAGCAGCCTTCGAGAAGTTAAAAAGGGATCTGCAGACCGCGCCAGCCTTAGGGGCCATAGATGGGGGGAAGGAGTTTTTCCTGGAGGTAGCTGCCAGCGGAGACAGCTTAAGCGCCGTGCTGCTCCAAGAGCGTCACGGCAAGCTGAGGCCGGTTGTCTATTCATCCAGGGTATTAACGGATGTGGAGAGAAGTTTTTCCAATTGCGAAAGGCACCTTTTAGCCACGCATTGGGCTGTGAAAAGATCAGCGATCTTCACAGGGCTCTCTCCCATCACTCTCCTCACACATCACACACCAACTAAGATGCTTCTGGATGGGAGGATTAAAGACGGGACCGTAAGCAGCGCACGCATTGCGCGTTGGACCCTTCTTCTCTCCCAGTTGGACATCAGAGTAAAAGGTCTTTGCGAGCCCAGGCTTGCGGCCAATTTGGTATACCCCGGTACAGCCCACCGGTGTTCGGTGGAGGGGGTGTGGGAAGTCAACATAGGTTTACGGGCCGGGATACATCCCACTGGGCGCGAGATTTATGTTGATGGGTCTAGCACAGTATCTGCTGGCGAGCGACTCACAGGGTGTGGAGTTTATGACCCTGCGGCAGACCTTGCCCTGGCGATCAAGCTCCCTAGCACCATGAGCGCGCAGCAGGCTGAGCTGTCTGCCGTGGTGTACGTGGTAACCCACCCAGACATTTTCCCAACCCCATACACGATTTGCTCGGACAGTATGTTCACCTGCAATTCGTGTACGGAATACCTGGCCATTTGGTCCCGCCGTGGATACACCTCCGCGGACGGGCGACCTTTAACGGTAAAGCCCTTGCTGGAAAAGATCTTAGCAGCAGCAGTAGGGGAGGAAGGGGAGATTTTCATCCATAAGGTGAAAGCTCACTCCTCCACAGAGCCCCGTGGGGAGGGCAACCGGCAGGCGGATGCGCTAGCCAGGGAGGGTGCCCGCGACGGTACTTTCTGGAACCCCTATAGAACCGGACCCATAGCAGCGGTCCGAGGTGGGGACGGGAATACCGGGAACACCAGGGTAGCATTGCCCCTAGACCTTAAGACCGTCCAAGCCCAGGATCCCGCCCTAAAAGCAGTCCTAAAAACGATTGCTGAGGGGAGGCAGGTAGAAGGTCCGTACAGTACGGCAACCCTCTCAGTTAAGGAAGGCATGCTGTTCCGCGAGGAGCAGTGGGTTGTGCCGCAGCAGCACAGGAGGGAATTCCTCCAGTTGGCTCACGAGGGACCAGGGGCAGGGCACCCCGGGCCCGAGGTTACCTGGCAACGGGTAGAGCAAGCGGGATGGTGGCCAGGGCTCAGGGAACAAGTCCGCGAGTTCTGTGCAAACTGTCTTGTGTGCGCTGCAAATAACCCAGACCCCCAGAAAAGGAAGGTGCCCATGGGACACGTAAGAAGGGTAGAGGGACCATGGCAGTCGATACAGATCGACTATATAGGACCCCTGCCCACCACCCAGGGAGGTTATAAGTACTGCCTCGTCCTGGTGGATGTGTTTTCCAAGTGGGTGGAAGCCTTCCCTTGTCGAACAGCTACGGCACTGGGTACAGCAAAAATCTTGGTCCGGGAAGTGTTCTCGCGGTGGGGACTCCCCCGTTTCGTGGAGTCAGACCAAGGGAGTCATTTCACCGGCCAGGTGATGCAGAACACCCTCATGCTTTTGGGCATTGAAGGGAAGTGGCACGTAGCACACAATCCCCAGTCATCCGGGATTGTTGAACGTATGAACCGGACCCTGAAGGAGAAATTGAGGAAAGAGACTAGGAACTCGCCCCAAAAATGGGCGGAAGTTCTGCCTTTAGTCCTCATGGGGGTCCGGGCCAGTCAGTCAAAAAGTACGGGGTACTCCCCGCACGAGGTAATGACCGGCAGGCTCATGCGAACCCCCACCCATGTGCTAGCCCCGGTGCTCACTGAGGGTCAGCTTCAAGAGATCAGCAGGGACAAGTTCGCCCAAACTCTCTTGGAGCGCCTGAAGCAAGTTTATGAGCAGGCGGCTGGGAACATGGGAAGGCAGCACCAGGGCAATCGCTTGTTGCTGGAACCCCGCAAAACGCGGGAGTGGGAAGTAGGAGACCAGGTCATGGTCAGAAACTACGCCAGAGTAGGGAGTCTGGAACCACTGTATATGGGACCCTACAACATTGTAGACAAGGCAAGTCCCATGGTTTACGCCGTAAAAGTACCTCGGCGCACTAAGTGGTTCCACATAAACCAATGTAAACTGTACCAGCCGGGTGCGCAAGGGAAAACTACAGGGGTAAATCCCGCCAACGGGAAAACACAGCCCCAGGTAGGACCACAAGGCACACAGGCAGGCGTAGCAGCTTGCATCAGGGGAAGGGACATCCCGGACGATCATGCAGCGTTTTTCTGGAGTTGGGGGTTAGATGACGAGGACCCCAGGGTACCCTGGTCAGATGAGGATAGTGCAGATGAGCATAGTGATGATGACGGGTGGTTTCACAGGAACGGTCTGGAAGGATTGGGGCCGCTAGGTAGAGATCCATACGGGGTGGACACACAAGCTGCAGGTCCCGACAGCAGGAGGAGGGAGCTAGAGGAGGCCGGGCCAGCCGCTATGTGGTTCCCAGAGGTGTGGCCGCCCGCTGTAAACGTCCAGTCCTCAGGGGAGGCAGAGTTCGCGAGTGAAGGGCCTGCCTGCTGGGCCGAGCAGGGCGGGGCCCCGAACTGCCAGCCCCGAGGTTAGGGAGGCGGAGTCAGCGGAGGCGGGGCTGGCGCCTGTGATGGAACCCCAGGTCATCCCGTTGAAGGTCTCGGGACCCGGTCCGTCCGTCACGGAGCCCCCGCCCATAGCAGTTCCCCGTAGGTCAAGCAGAGCACCCCAGCCCAGGAAGACGTGGTCAGGTCCACAGGCTGCCCCAGGGCGTAAGTTTCAGATTAAGATAACCCGGGTAGAGACAGGCCACATCGAAGCAGTAACAGGCTGCGGCAGATCAGAGGAAAGGGTCAGCGCAGCAACAGGCTGCGGCAGATCAGAAGGAAGGGTCAGTGCCCTCCCACCGTCGGGAAGAGCTCGCAGCAGCCTTCTCAGGATTTAAAGGGGCCGCCCTGAGAACGGGCGGCATTGTAAAGTTATTAGTTTAAGGTTTTAAGTTTAGTTTAAAGTTTTAAGTAGTTTTAATAAGTTTAAGTTTGTAGTGTTTTTAACAGATAACGACAAATGATGGGAGTTTTAAGGCTAGGTTTAGAGGAAGTCTGTTCAGCAAAAGTTGAAGTTTACGTGAGGCGAGGTCAGGGGACCCGCTCACCCTTCACAAAAGCCAGAGACTTTTTGCGAGGCTGGCTACCTCATTCTATCTGATCACAGGAACCAAGGAAGGATGGAACGACTCATAGTATTGCTCGTGGCAATCGGATGTGGATTGGCCTATCGGGGCCTCACCAAGGATGTCGTGGTGTTTGGATGTTCCGGGGACACGGCCCCCATCGCGGTGGATGGGACCGGGAGACGGAAGGCAGAAGGGACCAGCACCTATTTCCACAAGGGAAGGTGGCCAGGATGGCTGGGAACGAACTCAACGGAGTATTCCAGCACATCGGGGTTCGCCTACAAAGAGACTTCTTTAATGTGCCCCAAAGTACGGATCATCGCACCCAGGATCAGCGTCACCGTCGGCAAACGGATTTGTTTGACTTGCAGTGGGAATGTCCCATTGAGCCGATGGTGGTGGCTGCGAAAGCTGAGCAAAACTATGAGGAACTCTTCGGTTGAGTGGGAGCGACTGGGTAATAATACCCATCGGACAATTACGGGGACTGATGGACAAGTGAAAGTCTGTTGGGACAAATGGTGGGAACCAGATGAGGGGATTTATGTTTGTATGTGGGGGTCAAAGTACGTTTGCCCCAAAGGCATCTCCATATTCTTTATTAACCAGTGGCAGGATAACGGACAGGGGATGAGGTGGGATGCGAGCACCAGGGGGTGCGGAGCCCCATTCTCCCCGATCCCAGTAAATGCCACTGAGCTCATTACGCGCCCACGCAAAGCCCCGCCCACGATTCCGGTAGTTCTAACTGAGGAAGAAGGGTGCCCTAAAACTAGTAAGGGACCCGGGAACGGTTTGGTACTGGTCCCCACAGACCAGATACTATTTCAGGGGTGCATTACGCGGTGGCCTCGGTGATTTTAAATCTCACTGAGGTACGGTTACCAGAGTGGTGCCCCAAAAAGACGGAACAGTTGTACCAGGTCCTGTTGACCAAGATGTTCAGGCAGTTTTACGAGTTCGATTTCGCGGAAATTGATAAGACAAGTTTATACACCGCACCGCAGGAAGTTTTGGATCAAGTTGGGAGGCAAAGAAGGGGTTTGGTGAACGATGCGTTCACTGCTTTTAACACAGGGACATCTGTGGTCAACGCTCTAGACAGTGTGGAGCTGCAGACCCAGATTAATGGTTTAAAAACACAGTTAAAGGATATTCTCACAGATGAGAATAAAGTGGTAGGGTCGGGTCTGCACGAGGACCAAGCCATGACACTACACTTAAAAGAGATTATAGCAGAGCTGGAGAAACATGCGCGTACGGTAAATGCCCTGATTAGGGAAGATCGGAATGCATCCGATCAAGCTGCGCAGAACGAGGTGTGCGTGCTTTACGGGGCGTGGTTACTGGGCGAGGGCCGCAGTAATTTGGAGGATTTAAAACAAGGTTTGGTCCCGTCCTGGATAAGTAACAAACACCTGCGGGCGCTCCACCCTTTTCAGAATGCATTAAGTCCGTGCCAGCTCAGGCTAGCTTCAGAAGCTTACCCAGTCCCCGTGGACTGCGGACGTTCAAACCATACTATTATGGGAATAGTATTACGCATGCCGGTTTTGGGCAACACAGCAAAGCCCGCCCCGGTGTATCGGGTAGAGAACATTGGTGTCATTCAGGGGGGAGCCCACATTCGTTATGCAGCGGTTCCACCTTACGTCATCCGCTGGGAGCAAACGATGACAGGTACAGATCTCTCTGGTTGTCGTGGCAGGGGAGCACACATAATACTGTGCCCCCAGCACTTGAATGCCTTTTTAACACCACAGTGCGGGTTCAGAACGGCTGGCGCCAAGTCCATGAATTGCACCATGGAGGCAATGGCACAAGATCATGTGCCTCCGCAGGTAGCATACATCGGGGGTGGAACATATTGTGTTACCACTGCAGCGCAACACTACCAGCATGGAAACCGTAGCCGGTGTCCGGTGAGTGACAGCAGTTTCTGTTTTAAACCCAGGGCTGAAGTTCAAGTAGCACAACAGCGAATTATCCCAATCCCTGAACCATCCACTGTTCATCTCACAGTAAAAGAGAATTTTACCGACTTGCAGCGATTTGTCGCACATTTTGGGTACCTCATTCCCCCTCTCCCTGAGCATTTAACCAAACTTCTGAAAGCCGTCGCGGTGTCACAAAAGCATTTTATACCTTAGAGCAGAAAACTGTCGAGATAGGTACAGACATTTTGGACATAGTGGTTCCACCGTGGTGGAATCTGTTCACGAATATTGAAGTGCCCTCATGGGTCAGAATAGCCTCCCACATTTTAGTCGTCTGTCAAGTGTTTATTGTAGTATACCTTTTGTTTATACATTGTAAAAGAGACAAGCGCCTCACCAAGCATGAGAACACGGGAGAGTGGCGAGAACGTTACGTGCGCGTGCACGATGAGAGCGCAGTGTAATGAGAAGATGGCGTCACTCCCGCTCGCCACGTGCGCCGCGGAAGTTTGTACTCATTGTAAATACGTTGGAAACTCGACATGTTTAAGAGTTGGGATTTGTTTATTTTGGTGATGGTGTTGATTGTTTGGTTTTTTGGGTTTTGTTTTTCCTTTCCCTGAATAAAAGATAAATATACAGGTGATGCGTGAGGTATCGGCCTGGTTACGCCGGGAAGGAAGACAAGTGGTGTAAGTTTAAGGGCAAATGATGCCTATGGTGATATAAAATGTGATTTTCTTGGGAAATAAGGACGACACAGAGACCCTAGTGAAGTTAAAATTTTATGGGATTAATTTACTGGATTCGGAGTGAAATCGAGATAAGATTGCTCACCACTGAGTTTTTGATACGATAAGCGGAGTTATTCGCATCAACAGGAGGGACTGTAGAATTCGCAATTATCGCGATTTCATTTTAATAAGGAGAAAACACAAGTTTCGTTCAAAACAGCTTTTATTTCAGCGGAATGCTGTCAGGTTTAAATTGGACACAAGCAGCCTGTAAAATGGCCGCCGCACCGCGTGACAGAACATTCGAGACTTTTCGGCAGGCAGACAAGATGGCGTTCCAATAAACATTTTTGCAGGATCGATAACGATTCAGCACAGTGAAGACAATACACAGGACATTATGGGTTTACAGTATAAACATCGATACTGGAATCGGTCTCCCAGGTACAAAGGAAAGCCATCAAGGGCCCATCCAAAGGACATTAATATGTAAACTCCCAACGGCTCTACGATGAGAGAGCCGTTAGCAGGTAGTTATACAGGACACTTGGAAGCCCCAAACCCCTCCAGGGGGAACACCGACCGATTTAACAATGGGAGAAGTATTAGCAGGTACTCAAACATTCAGGAGTAGCCCCGAAACCCATTAAAGACAGAGATCACCCATACAGGACTTTTTGGGCGCCAAACCTTAAACAAAAGAATGGACATTATAGTTGGGCGGGAAACGGAAGAACTGTGCACTATAATTGCAGGCCCAAACCGTCCATTCTGTCTCTTGACTCTTGATTCTTGCTCCTGCCTCGTGTTCGTGACTCTTGCCGCTTGCTGCTGTTATCATCGTGGCTGCTCCTGGGTGAAAGACTGTTGCAAAGACCTATGTTGGTAGCTGGCAGCGGAACCGAAGGCCCGGGATGAGATGAGATGAGATGAGATGAGAGGAGAAGAGAAGAAGACCTTATCCATCGCCACGGTCAGTAAATCCCGACCGCGCCTGTAGGTCGATCAGCCAAGTCTTCTTGACAACGAAGTTTTCTTCTAACAAAACATATTGCATCGATGATAACTGGACTGTGCAAACACATCGTATCAGTGATATTGACAACGGTGCTCCTCGACTGAACTGTAAAGTCCACCAACAGAGGTCTTCACTACAGCGGACGGTCCAGCCGACTGACCGAGCAGCAGAAGCAGTAAACAAGTGGGACCAGGAGATCTCCTGACCAACACGTGGGTGCTGCGGTGAAAAACATCCGATCAGCTATTCGGGATTTCTCCGAGTTATTACGAGTGGTGAGCATGAGTCTCGGGATCCTGCGAAGCTAGTTTTAGGATAGTTATTGATAGGGGAGGGTTTAAATTAAGGATATTTGTAATGTGTGCCCTATTTACGTTGTGCTGGTCGTTCCTCGTTTCCCTAAGAGTGATTATAACTGTTTGTAAGATTGTACTGTCATTAATCTGTGCATATGACATGTATTTCATAATTTTAAGTATCATGCAATAAAGATTTTCCATTTCGTACCGTTCAAACCAAGTCTACATGAGTTTTATCTCCATTACTGCTCTCGCATCTAAGTCCAGTGTCTAGAACCGTAAGGGAGAGTGATTCGAACCACTCACAGGGGTGTCTAGTGTTCCCAGACTGGCTGGAGACCAGGCCTAGACCCGCACTGACATACAGGCTGCACAGAGCCGCGTGAACCTCACAGGCTACGAGACACGCAGGGTCAGGAGAGTATCCCTTACACTATCCCGTGCTGTACCTGCCCTGGGAGTGTTTGATGACAGTAGAAAGGGAGCTTTATGCTGTATCTGACCCGTGCTGTACCTGCCCTGGGAGTGTTTGATGACAGTAGAGAGGGAGCTTTACTCTGTATCTGAGCCGTGCTGTACCTGCCCTGGGAGTGTTTGATGACAGTAGAAATGGAGCTTTACTCTGTACGTGACCCGTGCTGTACCTGCCCTGGGAGTGTTTGATGGGACAGTGCAGAGGGAGCTTTAAAATGTATCGAACCCGTGCTGTACCTGCCCTGGGAGTGTTTGATCAGACAGTGTAGAGGGAGCTTTACTCTGTATCTAACCCGTGCTGTACCTGCCCTGGGAGTGTTTGATGAGACAGTGTAGAGGGAGCTTTACTCTGTATCTAACCCGTGCTATACCTGCCCTGGGAGTGTTTGATCAGACAGTGTAGAGGGAGCTTTACTCTGTATCTAACCCGTGCTGTACCTGCCCTGGGAGTGTTTGATCAGACAGTGTAGAGGGAGCTTTACTCTGCATCTGACCCGTGCTGTACCTGCCCTGGGTGTGTTTGATGACAGTAGAAAGGGAGCTTTACTCTGTCTCTAACCCGTGCTGTACCTGCCCTGGGAGTGTTTGATGACAGTAGAAAGGGAGCTTTATGCTGCATCTAACCCGTGCTGTACCTGCCCTGGGAGTGTTTGATGACAGTAGAAAGGGAGCTTTACTCTTACTCTGTATCTAACCCGTGCTGTACCTGTCCTGGGAGTGTTTGATGACAGTAGAAATGGATCTTTACTCTGTATCTGACCCGTGCTGTACCTGCCCTGGGAGTGTTTGATGGGACAGTGTAGAGGGAGCTTTACTCTGTATCTAACCTGTGCTGTACCTGCCCTAGGAGTGTTTGATGACAGTAGAAATGGAGCTTTACTCTGTATCTAACCCGTGCTGTACCTGCCCTGGGAGTGTTTGATCAGACAGTGTAGAGGGAGCTTTACTCTGTATCTGACCCATGCTGTACCTGCCCTGGGAGTGTTTGATGAGACAGTGTAGAGGAAGCTTTACTCTGTATCTGACCCATGCTGTACCTGCCCTGGGAGTGTTTGATGACAGTAGAAAGGGAGCTTTACTCTGCATCTGACCCGTGCTGTACCTGCCCTGGGTTTGTTTGATGACAGTAGAAAGGGAGCTTTACTCTGTCACTAACCCGTGCTGTACCTGCCCTGGGATTGTTTGATGACAGTAGAAAGGGAGCTTTACTCTGTATCTAACCCGTGCTGTACCTGTCCTGGGAGTGTTTGATGACATTAGAAAGGGAGCTTTACTCTGTATCTGACCCGTGCTGTACCTGCCCTGGGAGTGTTTGATGACAGTAGAAAGGGAGCTTTCCTCTGTATCTAACCCGTGCTGTACCTGCCCTGGGAGTGTTTGATGACAGTGTAGAGGGAGCTTTACTCTGTATCTAACCCGTGCTGTACCTGCCCTGGGAGTGTTTGATGACAGTAGAAAGGGAGTTTAATTCTGTATCTAACTCGTGCTGTACCTGCCCTGGGAGTGTTTGATGACAGTAGAAAGGGAGCTTTACTCTGTATCTATCCCGTGCTGTACCTGCCCTGGGAGTGTTTGATGACAGTAGAAATGGAGCTTTACTCTGTATCTAACCCGTGCTGTACCTGCCCTGGGAGTGTTTGATGAGACAGTGTAGAGGGAGCTTTACTCTGTATCTGACCCGTGCTGTACCTGCCCTGGGAGTGTTTGATGAGACAGTGTTGAGGGAGCTTTACTCTGTATCTATCCCGTGCTGTACCTGCGCTGGGAGTGTTTGATGACAGTAGAAAGGGAGCTTTACTCCGTAACTATCCCGTGCTGTACCTGCCCTGGGAGTGTTTGATGACAGTAGAAAGGGAGCTTTATGCTGTATCTGACCCGTGCTGTACCTGCCCTGGGAGTGTTTGATGACAGTAGAGAGGGAGCTTTACTCTGTATCTGAGCCGTGCTGTACCTGCCCTGGGAGTGTTTGATGACAGTAGAAATGGAGCTTTACTCTGTATCTGACCCGTGCTGTACCTGCCCTGGGAGTGTTTGATGGGACAGTGCAGAGGGAGCTTTAAAATGTATCTAACCCGTGCTGTACCTGCCCTGGGAGTGTTTGATGGGACAGTGTAGAGGGAGTTTTACTCTGTATCTAACCCGTGCTGTACCTGCCCTGGGAGTGTTTGATGGGACAGTGCAGAGGGAGCTTTAAAATGTATCGAACCCGTGCTGTACCTGCCCTGGGAGTGTTTGATCAGACAGTGTAGAGGGAGCTTTACTCTGTATCTAACCCGTGCTGTACCTGCCCTGGGAGTGTTTGATGAGACAGTGTAGAGGGAGCTTTACTCTGTATCTAACCCGTGCTATACCTGCCCTGGGAGTGTTTGATCAGACAGTGTAGAGGGAGCTTTACTCTGTATCTAACCCGTGCTGTACCTGCCCTGGGAGTGTTTGATCAGACAGTGTAGAGGGAGCTTTACTCTGCATCTGACCCGTGCTGTACCTGCCCTGGGTGTGTTTGATGACAGTAGAAAGGGAGCTTTACTCTGTCTCTAACCCGTGCTGTACCTGCCCTGGGAGTGTTTGATGACAGTAGAAAGGGAGCTTTATGCTGCATCTAACCCGTGCTGTACCTGCCCTGGGAGTGTTTGATGACAGTAGAAAGGGAGCTTTACTCTTACTCTGTATCTAACCCGTGCTGTACCTGTCCTGGGAGTGTTTGATGACAGTAGAAATGGATCTTTACTCTGTATCTGACCCGTGCTGTACCTGCCCTGGGAGTGTTTGATGGGACAGTGTAGAGGGAGCTTTACTCTGTATCTAACCTGTGCTGTACCTGCCCTAGGAGTGTTTGATGACAGTAGAAATGGAGCTTTACTCTGTATCTAACCCGTGCTGTACCTGCCCTGGGAGTGTTTGATCAGACAGTGTAGAGGGAGCTTTACTCTGTATCTGACCCATGCTGTACCTGCCCTGGGAGTGTTTGATGAGACAGTGTAGAGGAAGCTTTACTCTGTATCTGACCCATGCTGTACCTGCCCTGGGAGTGTTTGATGACAGTAGAAAGGGAGCTTTACTCTGCATCTGACCCGTGCTGTACCTGCCCTGGGTTTGTTTGATGACAGTAGAAAGG
>JASTWF010000107.1:416131-503069 GCA_030390025.1 Squalus acanthias | reverse complement strand
TTTCTTTCTTTCTTTCTTTCTGTCTTTCTTTCTTTCTTTCTCTCTTTCTTTCTGTCTTTCTTTCTCTCTTCCTTTCTTTCTTTCTGTCATTCTTTCTCTCTTTCTTTCTGTCTTTCTTTCATTCTTTCTTTCTTCCTTTCTTTCTATATGTCTTTCTTTCACTATCGTTCTTTCTTTCTTTCTGTCTTTCTTTCTATCGTTCTGTCTATCTCTTTCTTTCTGTCTTTCATTCTGTCTTTCTGTCTTTCTTTCTTTCTATCTTTCTTTCTTTCTGTCTTCCTTTCTTTCTTTCTGTCTTTCTTTCTCTCTTTCTTTCTGTCTGTCTTTCTTTCTTTCTCTCTTTCTTTCTGTATATCTTTCTTTCTTTCTTTCTGCCTTCCTTTCTTTCTTTCTGTCTTTCTCTCTTTCTTTCTTTCTTTCTTTCTTTCTATCTTTCTTTCTTTCTTTCTGTCTTTCTTTCTTTCTGTCTTTCTCTTTTTCCTTCTGTCTTTCTTTCTTTCTCACTTTCTTTCTGTCTTTCTTTCATTCTTTCTCTCTTTCTTTCTCTCTTTCTTAGTCTTTCTATCTTTCTTACTGTCTTTCTTTCTGTCTATCATTCTTTCTGTCCTTCTTTCTTTCTTTCTCTCTTTCTTGCTGTCTTTCTTTCGTTCTTTCTTTCTCTCTTTCTTTCTTCGTTCTCTGTTTCTTTCTTTCTTTCTGTCTTTCTTTCATTATTTCTTTCTTTCTTTCTGTCTTTCTTTCTATCGTACCCAGTACCTGCTATACAATAAGCCCTCTGACTGAATCCTGATCCGGTATCATCAGTTCTAACCATTTCATGCACCTTTGGTTCAAGGAGAGAGGTTGGCGACCTCCTGTGATCCGATGGGCACCGTGCCGACCACTCAGACGTATCCGCAATCGCAGGGAGCTGGTGGGCAAGCCTGGTCCGGGGCTTCCAGTGCCAATGGGCATCGACAGATTCCTCGCCATCTGCAGAAACTGCTCATTGGAGAGCCCAAAGCTCTGGGGGTGAGAACCATTCAGGAGATTGTTGTAGCAACAACAGGAAATCCAGTTCATGTCGAACCAAGACACCCGGTGACTGGTTACAGGACCACACGAATCTAGAGTGAAGAGAGAGAGAGTGAGATAGATAGAGAGTTAGATAGGTAGAGATCGATAAGGCCATGGAGAGATAGATAGACAACTGGAGATAGATAGCGAGAAAGAGATAGAGAGGAGAATGGCCACCTCCTGTTCCAGTAGTAACAGGCTCGAGGAACTGAATGGCCTCCTCCTGTTCCTGTGTAACAGTCTCGAGGTGCTGAATGGCCTCCTCCTGTTCCTGTACAACAGGCTCGAGGGGCTGAATGGCCTCCTCCTGTTCCTGTGTAACAGTCTCGAGGGGCTGAATGGCCTCCTCCTGTTCCCCTGTAACAGGCGCGAGGTGCTTAATGACCTCCTCCTGTTCCCCTGTCACAGGCTCGAGGGGCTGAATGGCCTCCTCCTGTTCCTGTGTAACAGGCTCGAGGGGCTGAATGGCCTCCTCCTATTCCTGTACAAAAGGCTCGAGGGGCTGTATGACCTCCTCCTGTTCCTGAGTAGCAGGCTCGAGGGGCTGAATGGCCTCCTCCTGTTCCTGTACAAAAGGCTCGAGGGGCTGTATGACCTCCTCCTGTTCCTGAGTAGCAGGCTCGAGGGGCTGAATGGCCTCCTCCTGTTCCTGTGTAACAGGCTCGAGGGACTGAATGGCCTCCTCCTGTTCCTGTGTAACAGGCTCGAGGGGCTGAATGGCCTCCTCCTATTCCTGTACAAAAGGCTCGAGGGGCTGTATGACCTCCTCCTGTTCCTGAGTAGCAGGCTCGAGGGGCTGAATGGCCTCCTCCTGTTCCTGTGTAACAGGGTCGAGGGGCTGAATGGCATACTCCTGTTCCTGTGTAACAGGCTCAAGGGGCTGAATGGCCTCCTCCTGTTCCTGTGTAACAGGCTCAAGGGGCTGAATGGCCTCCTCCTGTTCCTGTGTACCAGGCTCGAAGGGCTGAATGGCCTCCTCCTGTTCTTGTGTAACAGTCTCGTAGGAATGAAAGGCATCCTCCTGTTCTTGTGTAACTGGCTCGATGGACTGAAAGGCATCCTCCTGTTCTTGTGTAACTGGCTCGATGGACTGAAAGGCATCCTCCTGTTCCTGTGTAACATGCTCGTGGGACTGAATGGCCTCCTCCTGTTCTTGTGTAACAGTTTGGAGGGGCTGAAGGGCCTCCTCCTGCTCCTGTGTAACAAGCTCAAGGGACTGAATGGACTCCTCCTGTTCCTGTGTAACAGTCTCGAGGGACTGAATGGGCTCCTCCTGTTCCTGTGTAACAGGCTTGATGGGCTGAATGGCCTCCTCCTGTTCCTGTGTAACAGGATGAAGGATCTGAATGGCCTCCTCCTGTTCCTTTGCAAAAGACACGACAGGGCTGAATGACCTCCACCTGTTCCTGTGTAAAGAGCTCGAGGGGCTGAATGGCCTCCTCCTATTCCTGTGCAACAGGCTCGAGGGGCTGAATGGCCTCCTCCTGTTCCTGTGCAACAGGCTCGAGGGGCTGAATGGCCTCCTCCTGCTCCTGTGTAACAGGCTCGAGGGGCTGAATGGCCTCCTCCTGTTCCTGTGCAAAAGGCTCGAGGGGTTGCATGGCCTCCTCCTGTTTCTGTGTAACAGGCTCGAGTGGCTGAATGGCCTCCTCCTGTTTCTGTGTAACAGTCTCGAGGGGCTGAATTTCCTCCTCCTGTTCCTGTGTAACAGGCTCGAGGGGCTGAATGGCCTCCTCCTGTTCCTGTGTAACAGGCTCGAGGGGCTGAATGGGCCTCCTCCTGTTCCTGTGGAACAGGCTCGAGAGGCTGAATGGGCTCCTCCTGTTCCTGTGTAACAGGCTCGAGGGGCTGAATAAGCCTCCTCCTGTTCCTGTGTAACAGGCTCGAGGGGGCTGAATGGGCCTCCTCCTGTTCCTGTGTAACCGGCTCGAGTGGCTAAATGGCCTCCTCCTGTTCCTGTAGTAACACGCTCGAGGGACTGAATGGCCTCCTCCTGTGCCTGTGTAAAAGGCTCAAGTGGTTGAATGGCCTCCTCCTGCTCCTGTGTAACAGGCTCGAGGAGTTGAATGGCCTCCTCCTGTTTCTGTGTAACAGGCTCGAGGGCCTGAATGGCCTCCTCCTGTTCCTGTGTAACAGACTCGAGGGGGCTGAATGGCCTACTCCTGTTCCTGTGTAACATGCTCGATGTTCTGAATGGCCTCCTCCTGTTCCTGTGTAACAGGCTCGAGGGCCTGAATGGCCTTCTCCTGTTCATGTGTAAGAGGCTCGAGGGGCTGAATGGCCTCCTCCTGTTCCTGTGTGACAGTTTCGAGGGGCTGAATGGCCTCCACCTACTCCTGTGTAACAGGCTCGAGGGGCTGAATGGCCTCCTCCTATTCCTGTGTAACAGGCTCGATGGGCTGAATGGCATCCTCCTGTTCCTGTGTAACAGGCTCGAGGGGCTGAATGGCCTTCTCCTGTTCATGTGTAACAGGCTCGAGTGGCTGAATGGCCTCCTCCTGTTCCTGTGTAACCGGCTCGAAGGGCTGAATGGCCTCCTCCTGTTCCTGTAGTAACAGGCTCGAGGGACTGAATGGCCTCCTCCTGTTACTGTGTGACAGGCTCAAGGTGCTGAATGGCCTCCTCCTGTTCCTGTGTAACAGGCTCGAGGGGCTGAATGGGACTTCTCCTGTTCCTGTGTAACAGGCTTGATGGGCTGAATGGCCTCCTCCTGTTCCTGTAGTAACTGGCTCGAGGGGTGAATGGCCTCCTGCTGTTCCTGTGTAACAGGCTCGAAGGGCTGAATGGCCTCCTCCTGCTCCTGTGTAACAGGCTTGAGGGGCTGAATGGCCTCCTCCTGTTCCTGTGTGATGGCTCGAGGGGCTGAATGGCCTCCTGCTGTTCCTCTGTAACAGGCTCGAGGGGCTGAATGGCCTCCTCCTGTTCCCGTGTAACAGGCTCGAGGGGCTGAATGGGCTCCTCCTGTTCCTGTGTAACAGGCTCGAGGGGCTGAATGGCCTCCTCCTGTTCCTGTATAACAGGCTCGAGGGGCTGAATGGGCTTCTCCTGTTCCCGTGTAACAGGCTCGAGGGGTTGAATGACCTCCTCCTGTTCCTGTGTAACAGGCTCGAGGAGCTGAATGGCCCTCTCCTGTTCCTGTGTAACAGGCTCGAGGGGCTGAATGGCCTCCTCCTGCTCCCGTGTAACAGGCTCGAGGGGCTGAACGGCCTCCTCCTGTTCCTGTATAACAGGCTCGAGGGGCTGAATGGGCTTCTCCTGTTACCGTGTAACAGGCTCGAGGAGCTGAATGGCCTCCTCCTGTTCCTGTGTAACAGGCTCGAGGAGCTGAATGGCCCTCTCCTGTTCCTGTGTAACAGGCTCGAGGGGCTGAATGGGCTCCTCCTGTTCCCGTGTAACAGGCTCAAGGGGCTGAATGGGCCTCCTCCTGTTCCTGTGTAACAGGCTCGAGGAGCTGAATGGCCCTCTCCTGTTCCTGTGGAACAGGCTCGAGGGGCTGAATGGGCCTCCTCCTGTTCCTGTGGAACAGGCTCGAGGGGCTGAATGGGCCTCCTCCTGTTCCTGTGTAACAGGCTCGAGGGGCTGAATGGCCTCCTCCTGTTTCTGTGGAACAGGCTCGAGGGTCTGAATGGCCTCCTCCTGTTCCTGTGTAACAGGCTCGAGGGGCTGAATGGCCTCCTCCTGTTCCTGTGTAACAGGCTCGAGGGGCTGAATGGCCTCCTCCTGTTCCTGTGTAACAGGCTCGAGGGGCTGAATGGCCTCCACCTCTTCCTACGTTCCTGTACTGTGATTGATTCACTGCCTGTTGCAGTCTATCCGTGTTCTTGTGTACTGATTCACGTGTGCATTCTCTCCACATCAGATTACTCAGGTCACGTTGGGAATCATCCAAGTGGTGTTCGGTATTCCCCTGGCATTTAACGGGAGTGATGGAATCGTGATGTACGCCGCCATTTGCTGGTGGACTGGAATTCTGGTTGGTTGATCTTTGATTTAACTTGGAGCGATGATGAAATGGCACCATCTGTCACAAGGTGGCTTGACATCCTGAGCATTGTAATTGGGGAAGAGAAGCTGGGCTAGTTGGTTCAAGGGCTGGTTTGAGACGAGTTAATGTTGTTGTTCAGAGGGAGTTGGGTGTCCTCGTACACGAATCACAGAAAGTTAACATGCAGGTACAGCAAGCAATTAGGAAGGCAAATGATATGTTGGCCTTTATTGGAAGGGGGTTGGAGTATAAGAGTAAGGAAGTCTTGCTACAATTGTCCAGGGCCTTGGTGAGACCACACCTGGAGTACTGTGCACAGTTCAGGTCTCCTTATCTAAGGAAGGATATACTTGCCTTGGAGGCGGTGCAACGAAGGTTCACTGGATTGATTCCTGGGATGAGAGGGTTCTCCTATGAGGATAGATTGAGTAGTTTGGGCCTATACTCTCTGGAATTTAGACAAATGAGAGGAGATCTCATTGAATGGCCTCCTCCTGTTCCTGTGTAACAGGCTCGAGGGGCTGAATGGCCTCCTCCTGTTCCTGTATAACAGGCTCGAGGGGCTGAATGTGTAAGCTGCCAAGATTTGGATGATCAGTGCTTTAACATGTGACATCAAATAATTTTTTGCAGTACATCATTTCTGGAATCTTGTCCATTAGACTGGAAAAGAAATTAAACAGGTGTCTGGTAAGTGCTCAATATATAAACAACCCGATTACATTGATATACAAACTGATCAGATTCTCAGAAAAACCCAAAGTGCTCGAGGGTCTTAAAAGAAGTGAGTTCCAGATTCTAACCACCCTCTGGGTGAAAAAGTTTTTCCTCAAATCCCCTCTAAACCTCCTGCCCCTTACCTTGAAACTATGCCCCCTGGTTATTGACCCCTCTACTAAGGGGAAAAGTTCCTTTCTCTCTACCCTATCTATGCCCCTCTTAATTTTGTACACATCAATCAGGTCCCCCCTCAGCCCTCTCTGCTCTAAGGAAAACAACCCCAGCCTGTCCAGTCTCTCTTCATAGCTGAAGCGCTCCAGCCCAGGTAACATCCTGGTGAATCTCCTCTGCACCCTCTCCAATGCAATCACATCCCTCTATAGTGTGGTGACCAGAACTGCACACAGTATTCCAGCTGTGGCCTAACTAACAATTGTACAGCTCCATCATAACCTCCCTGCTCTTATATTCTATGCCTCGGCTAATGAAGGCAAGTATCCCATATGCCTTTTTAACCACCTTATCTACCTGTCCTGCTGCCTTCAGGGATCTATGTACATGCACACCAAGGTCCCTCTGATCCTCTGTCCTTTCTAGGGTCCTACCATTCATTGTGTACTCCCTTGCCTTGTTAGTCCTCCCAAAATGCATCACCTCATACTTTTTAGTCCTTGGTATCTGCCATTTGCCACTGTTCTGCCCATCTAACCAACCCGTCTATATCGTCCTGTAGCCTAAGGCTTCCCTCCTCGCTATTTACCACTCCACCAATTTTCGTGTCATCTGCGAACTTACTGATCATACCTCCTACATTCATATCTAAATCATTAATGTACACTACAAACAGCAAAGGACCCAGCACCGATCCCTGCGGTACACCACTGGACACAGGCTTCCAGTCACAAAAAAAACCTTCGACAATCACCCTCTGCCTCCTGCCACGAAGCCAATTTTGGATCCAATGTGCCAAATTGCCCTGGATCCCATGGGCTCTTACCTTCTTGAACAGTCTCCCATGTGGGACTTTGTCAAAAGCCTGACTGAAGTACATGTAGACCACATCAACTGCACTACCCTCATCCACACACCTAGTCACCCCCTCGAAAAATTCAATCAAATTGGTTAGACATGATCTCCCCCTGACAAAGCCATGCTGACTATCCTTGATTAATCCTTGCCTCTCCAAGTGGAGACTAATTTTGTCCCTCAGAATTTTTTCCAATCATTTCCCTACCACTGATGTTAGGCTTACTGGCCTGTAATTCCCTGGTTTATCCCTACTAACCTTCTTGAATAATGGTACTACGTTAGCTGTTCTCCAGTCATCTGGCACCTCCCCTGTAGCCAGAGAGGTTCTGAAAATTTGTGTCAGAGCCCCTGCAATCTCCTCCCTTGCCTCACACAGCAGCCTGGGATACATCTCGTCAGGGCCTGGGGATTTATCCACTTTTGAGCCCGCTAAAACTGTTAGTAACTCCTCCCTCTCAATACTAATTTGTTCAAGTATATCACAATCCCCCTGCCTGATTTCTATGCCTACATCGTCCTTCTCCATAGTGAACACAGTTGCAAAATATTCATTTAAAACCTCACCTACATCTTCTGGCTCTACACACAAATTGCCACTTTGGTCCCTAATGGGCCCTACTCTTTCCCTGGTTATCGTCTTGCCCTTAATATACTTATCAAACATCTCGGGATTTTCCTTTATTTTGCCCGCCAGTGTTTTTTCATGCCCCATCTTAGCTCTCCTAATTTCTTTTTTAATTACCCCCCTGCACTTTCTATACTCCTCTAGGGCTTCCACTGTTTTTAGTCCTTTGTATCTGCCAAAAGACTCCCTTTTTTACCTAATCCATTCTTGTATATCCCTTGACATCCAGGGTTCCCTGGGCTTGTTGGTCCCACCCTTGACCTTTACGGGAACATGTTGGCGTTGTACTCTCTCTATTTACTTTCTGAAAGACTCCCACTGCTCTGATGTGGATTTTCCTACAAGTCCACTTTGGCAAGATCCTGCCTTATCATATTAAAATCGGACTTCCCCCAATTTAGAACCTTTATTTCCGGTCCATCTTTGTCCTTTTCCATGACTACCTTAAATCTCACCGAATTATGGTCACTGTCACCAAAATGCTCTCCTACTGACACTTCTACCACTTGCCCGGCTACATTCCCTCGAATTAGGTCCAGTACTGCCCCCTCTCTTGTAGGACTTTCTACATGCTGGCTCAAAAAGCTCTCCTGGATGCACTTTAAGAATTCTGCACCCTCTAAGCCTTTCACACTCTGACTATCCCAGTTAATATTGGGGAAGTTGAAATCCCCTACTATTATTACCCTATTATTTCTACACTTCTCTGAGATTTGCCTATATATCTGTTCCTCTATCTCTATCTCCTTAAGAAAGGAGGGAGACAGAAAGCAGGAAACGATAGACCAGTTAGCCTAACATCTGTCATTGGGAAAATGCTGGAGTCCTTCATTAAGGAAGCAGTAGCAGGGCATTTGGAAAATCATAATGCAGTCAAACAGAGTTACCATGGTTTTATGAAAGGGAAATCATGTTTAACAAATTTGCTGGAGTTCTTTGAGGGTGTAACGAGCAGGGTGGATAAGGGTGAGACAGTAGATGTGGTGTATTTGGATTTCCAGAAGGCATTCGATAAGGTGCCACATAAAAGGTTACTGCATAAGATAAGAGCTCACGGAGTTGGGGGTAATATATTAGCATGGATAGAGGATTGGCTAACTAACAGAAAGCAGAGAGTCAGGATAAATGGGTCATTTTCAGGTTGGCAAAATGTGACTAGTGGGGTGCCACAGGGATCGGTGCTGGGGCCTCAACTATTTACAATCTACATTAATGACTTGGATGAAGGGACCGAGTGTAATGTAGCCAAGTTTGCTGGATGATATAAAGATGGATGGGAAAGCAAGTTGTGCAGAGGACTCAAAGAATCTGCAAAGGGATATAGACAGGCTAAGTGAGTGGGAAAACATTTGGCAGATGGAGTATAATGTGGGATAGTGTGAGGTTATCCACTTTGGCAGGAAAAATAAAAAAGCAAATTATTATTTAAATGGAGAGAGTTACAAAATGCTACAGTTCAGAGGAACCTGGGGATCCTTGTGCATGAAACACAAAAAGTTATCATGCAGGTACAGCAAGTAATCAAAAAGGCAAATGGAATGTTGGCCTTTATTTCAAGGGGCTTGGAGTATCAAAGCAGGGAAGTCCTGCTACAACTGTACAGGGCGTTGGTGAGACCACACCTTGAGTACTGCGTACAGTTTTGATCTCCTTATTTAATGAAGGATATACTTTCATTGGAGGCAGTTCAGAGTCGATTCACACGGTTGATTCGTGAGATGAGGGGTTGACTTATGAAGAAAGGTTGAGCAGGCTGGGCCTATACTCCTTTGAATTTAGAAGAATGAGAGGTGATCATATTGAAATATATAAGATACTGAGGGGGCTCGACAGGGTAGATGCAGAGAGGATGTTTCCCCTCATGGGGAATTCTAGCACTCGGGGGCATAATTTCAGAATAAACGGTCGCCCTTTTCGAACTGAGATGAGGAGGAATTTCTTCTCTCAGAGGGTCGTAAATCTGTGGAATTCTCTGCCCCAGAGAGCCGTGGAGGCTGGGTCATTAAATACATTTAAGGTGGAGATAGACAGATTTTTGCAAGATAAGGGAGTGAAGGGTGATGGGGAGCGGGCAGGGAAGTGGCTTTGAGCCCAAGATCTGCCATGATCTAATTGAATGACGGAGCAGGCTCGAGGGGCCAAGTGGCCTATTGCCCCTCCGACAGTGCGGAGCTCCCTCAGTACTGCCCCTCCGACAGTGCACCATTCCCTCAGTACTGCCCCTCCGACAGTGCGGGTCTCCCTCAGTACTGCCTCTCTGACAGTGCAGCGCTTCCTCAGTACTGCCCCCCCTGACAGTGCAGCACAAACTCAGTACTGCCCCTCCGACATTACAGCACTCCCTCAGTACTGATTCTCCGACAGTGCAGCACTCTCTCAGTACAGCCCTCCAACAGTGCAGCGCTCCTTCAGTACTGCCCCTCCGACAGTGCTGCGCTCCCTCAGTACAGCCCTCCGACAGTGCAGCGCTCCTTCAGTACTGCCCCTCCGACTGTGCAGCGCTTCCTCAGTACTGATTCTCCGACAGTGCAGCGCTCCTCAGTACAGCCCTTCGACAGTGTAGCGCTCCCTCAGTACTGACTCTCCGACAGTGCAGCGCTTCCTCTGTACTGCTCCTCCGACAGTGCAGTGCTCCCTCAGTACTGACACTCCAGCAGTGCCGCGCTCCCTCAATACTGCTCCTCCGACTGTGCAGTCCTCCCTCAGTACTGCCCCTCCGACAGTGCAGTGCTCCCTCAGTACTGCCCCTCAGACAGTGCAGCACTCCCTCAGTACTGACCCTCCGACAGTGCAGCGCTCACTCAGTACTGCCTCTGCGACAGTGCAGCGCTCCCTCTGTACTGCCCCTCCGAGGGTGCAGCGCTCCCTCAGTACTGCCCCTCCGACAGTGCAATGCTCCCTCAGTACAGCCCCTCCGACAGTGCGGCGCTCCCTCAGTACTGCCCCTCCGACAGTGCAATGCTCCCTCAGTACAGCCCCTCCGACAGTGCAGCGCTCCCTCAGTACTGCCCCTCCGACAGTGCGGCGCTCCCTCAGTACTGCCCCTCCGAGGGTGCGGCGCTCGCTCAGTACTGCCCCTCCGAGGGTGCGGCGCTCCCTCAGTACTGCCCCTCCCTCAGTACTGGCACTGGGATGTGTCGGCCTGCATTATGGGGCTCAAGCCTCTGGAGTCGGGGCTAAAACCCATGACCTTCTGACTCGGAGGAAAGAGAGAGCGTGAGACCCACTGCGCCAAACTACGGTTTTAGCACAGCGCAGAATAATCATTGCTTCGCGCTCGCCATGAGTTACGATTGTGGAATATATCTGTCATGTCCAGTTGCAAACAGCACCCATCTGCCAGAGGCTGGGTCATTAAATACATTTAAAGTGGAGATAGACAGATTTTTGCAAGATAAGGGAGGTGAAGAGTTATGGGGAGCGGGCGGGGAACTGGCTTTGAGCCCAAGATCAGCCATGATCTTATTGAATGGTGGAGCAGGCTCGAGGGGCCAAGTGGCCTATTCCTGCTCCTATTTCTTATGTTCTTATAAACAATTGACTACTGTGTGAAGCGTAGTTTCCATTTTTACATCAGCAAGCACAACAGCCAATTAGCTCCGAGCCCCCACTCCAGAGTTGAGCACACAATAAAGGTTGACACTCCTGGTGCCAGTACTGAAGGAGCGCTGCTCTGTCGGGGGGCAGTACTGAGGGAGCGCCGCACTGTCAGAGGGACAGTACTGAGGGAGCGCCGCACTGTTGGAGGGGCAGTACTGAGGGAGCGCCGCACTGTCGGAGGGGCAGTACTGAGGGAGTGCCGCACTGTCGGAGGGGCAGTACTGAGGGAGCGCTGCACTGTCGGAGGGACAGTACTGAGGGAGCGCTGCACTGTCGGAGGGGCAGTACTGAGGGAGCGCTGCACTGTCGGAGGGACAGTACTGAGGGAGCGCTGCACTGTCGGAGGGGCAGTACTGAGGGAGCGCTGCACTGTCGGAGGGGCAGTACTGAGGGAGCGCCGCACTGTCAGAGGGGCAGTACTGAGGGAGCACTGCTCTGTCGGAGGGGCATTACTGAGGGAGCGCCGCACTGTCGGAGGGGCAGCACTGAGGGAGTGCTGCACTGTCGGAGGGGCAGTACTGAGGGAATGCTGCACTGTCGGAGGGACAGTGCTGAGGGAGTGCTGCACTGTCGGAGGGGCATTACTCAGGGAGCGCCGCACTGTCGGAGGGACAGTACTGAGGGAGTGCTGCAGTGTCAGACGGGCATTATTCAGGGAGCGCCGCACTGTCGGAGGGGCATTACTGAGGGAGTGCTGCACTGCAGGAGGGGCATTACTGAGGGAACGCTGCACAGACAGAGGGGAAGCACTGAGGGAGCGCTACACTGTCGGAGGGTCAGTACTGAGGGAGCTCTGCACTGTTGGAAAGGCAGTACTGAGGAAGTGCTGCACTGTCGGAGGGGCAGCACTGAGCGAGTACTGCACTGTCGGAGTGGCAGTACTGAAGGAGCACTGCACTGACGGAGGGTCAGTACTGAGGGAGAGCTGCACTGTTGGAGGGGCAGTACCGAGGGAGTGCTGCACTGTCGGAGGGACAGTACTGAGGGAGCACTGCATGATCAGAGGGGCAGTACAAAGGGAGCGCCACACTGTTGGTGGGTCAGTACTGAGGGAGCGCTGCACTGTCGGAGGGGCAATACTGAGGGAGCGCTGGACAGTCGGAAGGGCAGTACTGAGGGAGCACTGCACTTTCGGAGGGGCTGTACTGAGGGAGCGCTGCACTGTCGGAGGGTCAGTACTGAGGGAGTGCCGCACTGTCGGAGGGGCAGTACTGAGGGAGCGCTGCACGGTCAGAGGGGCAGTACTGAGGGAGTGTTGCACTGTTGGTGGGTCAGTACTGAGGGAGCGCTGCACTGTCGGAGGGGAAATACTGAGGGAGCGCTGAACAGTTGGAGGGGCAGTACTGAGGGAGTGCTGCACGGTCAGAGGGGCAGTACTGAGGGAGTGCTGCACTGTTGGTGGGTCAGTACTGAGGGAGCGCTGCACTGTTAGTGGGGCAGTACTGAGGAAGCGCTGCACTGTTAGAGGGGCAGTACTGAGGTAGCGCCGCACTGTCGGAAAATGATTTGTGTTGTATTGTTCGTCAGATGTCAGGAACGCTGGCAATGAATATCATCAGTTCCATCGCTGCAGCCATTGGCATCATAATCTACGTCGTGATGTTCGACATCTTTACGCATAAAAACTGTGAGGTAAGTTGACTGGAATCCATTATTAAGGAAATGGTAACAGAGTACTTAGAAAATTATAATATGATTGGGCAGAGTCAACATAGTTTATACAAGAGAATGACAAATTTATTAGAGTTTTTTGAGGATGTAACTAGCAGGGTAGATAAAGGGGAACCAGTAGATGTAGTATATTTGGATTTCCCAAATATATTCGATAAGCTGCCGCCTAAAAGGTTGCTGCACAAGATAAGGGCTCATGGGGTTGGGGGTAATATATTAGCATGGATTGAGGATTGGTTAATGGACAGAAAACAGAGAGTAGAGATGAACGGATCATTTTCCTGGCTGTAACTTGTGGCATGCCGCAAGGATCAGTGCTGGGGCCTCAGCTATTCACAATCTATATCAATGATGAAGGGACCAAGGGTAATGTATCCAAGTTTGCTGACAATACAAAGCTAGGTGGGAAAGTAAGCTGTGAGGAGAACACAAAGAGTCTGCAAAGGGATATACACAGGTTAAGTGAGCAACAATAAGGTGGCAGATGGAGGATAATGTAGGGAAATGTGAGGTTACTCACTTTGGTAGGAAGAATAGAAAAACAGAATATTTTTTAAATGGTGAGAAACTATTAAATGTTGGTGTTCAGAGAGAATTGGATGTCCTCGTACAGGAAACACAGAGTTAGCATGCAGGTACAACAAGCAATAAGGAAGGCAAATGGCATGTTGGCCTCTATTGCAAGGGGGTTGGAGTACAAGAGTAAGGAAGTCATGCTACAGTTGTACAGGGCTTTGGTGAGACCACACCTGGAGTACTGTGCACAGTTTTGGTCTCCTTATCTGAGGAAGGACATACTTGCCTTAGCGGGAGTGCAACGAAGGTTGGCTAGAGCATAACTAGAGGCCATCAATATAAGATAGTCACCAAGAAATCCAATAGGGAATTCAGAAGGAACTTCTTTACCCAAAGATTGGTGAGAATGTGGAACTCGCTACCACAGGGAGTGGTTGAAGCGAATAGTATAGATGCATTTAAGGGAAGGCTAGACAAGCATATGAGGGAGAAGAGAATAGAGGGTTATGCTGATAGATTTAACTGAGGAAAGACAGGAGGAGCCTCGTGTGGAGCATAAGCGGCAGCATGGACTGCTTGAATTGAATGGCCTGTTTCTGTGCCGTATATCCTATGTAATCCTGTGTAATCCTATGTAGACTGATCCCTGTGATGAGAGGGTTGTCCTTTGAGGAGAGATTGAGTAGATTGGGCCGAGACTCTCTGGTGTTTAGAACAATGAGAGGTGATCTCACTGAAACATACAAGATTCTGAGGGGGACTGACAGGGTAGATGCTGAGAGGTTGTTTCCCCTGGCTGGAGTGTCTAGAACTAGGGGTCATAGTCTCAGGATAAGGGGTCAGCCATTTAAGACTGAGATGAGGAGGAATTTCTTCACTCAGAGGGTTGTGAATCTTTGGAATTCTCCACCCAAAAGGGCTGTGGATGTTAAGTCGTTGAATATCTTCAAGGCAGAGATCGATAGATTTTTGGACTCTAGGGGAATCAAGGGATATGGAGATCGGGCGGGAAAGTGGAGTTGAGGTCGATGATTAGCCATGATCTTACTGAATGGCGGAGCAGGCTCGAGGGGCTGTATGGCCTACTCCTGCTCCTAATTCTTATGTTCTTATGAAAATTATTGCAAGTCATGAATCAATGATGGGCTGACAGTCCTGGCTCACGGGCGGGAGTCCTAGAGTCATAACGGCACAGAAGGAGGCCATTCGGTCTATCGAGTCTGTGCCAGCTCTCTGTAGAGCAATCCAGTCAGTCCCATTCACCCGCTCTATCCCCGTAGCCCTGTATTTCCCTCAAGTGCCTATCCAGTCTCCCCTTGAAAACATCGAGTGTCCCCGCTTCCACCACTGAGTGTAGTGGTTGTGTTCATTTTGTGCTTCATTCTCAGGATGAGGGCTTGACGACTGCGCTAAACGAGGGGACAGAGGATTATCTTACTGACGTGTTATCCTCCTTTGTCAATAAGACCATCAGTCACTTGTGGACTATAGGGACCCCTGTAATGTAGGGATTGGGACATTGGGTAATTACAGGATTTATCCAGATCCCCTAAAACAGGCCAAGACACACTCAGACTTCTGATTAATATTGTTCACTGATGGAATCAGTACCGTAACACAAGCCCTTACCCGCAGTGCCCATGAATCTGGCTCTGATGGGTACTCACGAACAACGGGCTCACCGGGGATGCCGCAAGCTGCCTTAGAATTCACAATACCAGGTCAAATCTAACATCCAATGTCAATGTCTTTTTACCAGAATAAAGTCACGAAGGCCCTAACAGGAATCCTGATCATCGTCACTCTGCTAGAATTTGTGATTGCGATCACATCTTCAGCATTCAACTGTGCTGGATTACGATGTTGTGAATTGAACACTCACCTGGTAAGAACCGCATAGAAACATCGATTCCCAAACCCGTGTAACAGTATATTAATCTCACATAATATAAACCCAGTGAAATAATTTTAATCCACTCATATTTAACGAATTATATTAAATTTCTGTCAGCTATATATGCTACAAGCCTGGACTTCTCACAGCTTAAATCTTGATCCACTCACCGCGCAGAGAAAATATGATCCCTATTCTTGTGTCAGACTGTCGAGCCACTGATTTAGCTGCAGTAGTCTAAGTTTTATGAAGAGCAGTGTAACTCTGTCATGTTCCAATGTCTTCCCCTCTGAGTCAGAATGTTGTGGTTTCAAGTCCCACTCCAGAGACTTGAGCACAAGAATCCAGGCTGAAACTCCCAGTTGCACTGTCGGAGGGGCAGTACTGAGGGAGCACTGCACTGTCGGAGGGTCAGTACTGAGGGAGCGCTGCACTGTCGGAGGGGCAGTACTGAGGGAGCATTGCACTGTCGGAGGGTCAGTACTGAGGGAGCACTGCACTGTCGGAGGGGCAGTACTGAGGGAGCATTGCACTGTCGGAGGGGCAGTACTGAGGGAGCGCTGTATTGTCGGAGGGGCAGTACTGAGGGAGCGTTGCACTGTTGGAGGGGCAGTACTGAGGGAGTGCCACACTGTCGGAGGGGCAGTACTGAGGGAGCGCTGTATTGTCGGAGGGGCAGTACTGAGGGAGCGTTGCACTGTTGGAGGGGCAGTACTGAGGGAGTGCCACACTGTCGGAGGGGCAGTACTGAGGGAGCGCTGTATTGTCGGAGGGGCAGTACTGCGGGAACGTTGCACTGTCGGTGGGGCAGTACTGAGGGAGTGCCACACTGTCGGAAGGGCAGTACTGAGGGAGCGTTGCACTGTCGGAGGGGCAGTACTGAGGGTGCGCGGCACTCTCGGAGGGGCAGTACTGAGGGAGCGCTGCACTGTCGGAGGGGCAGTACTGAGGGAGCATTGCACTGTCGGAGGGTCAGTACTGAGGGAGCACTGCACTGTCGGAGGGGCAGTACTGAGGGAGCATTGCACTGTCGGAGGGGCAGTACTGAGGGAGCGCTGTATTGTCGGAGGGGCAGTACTGAGGGAGCGTTGCACTGTTGGAGGGGCAGTACTGAGGGAGTGCCACACTGTCGGAGGGGCAGTACTGAGGGAGCGCTGTATTGTCGGAGGGGCAGTACTGAGGGAGCGTTGCACTGTTGGAGGGGCAGTACTGAGGGAGTGCCACACTGTCGGAGGGGCAGTACTGAGGGAGCGCTGTATTGTCGGAGGGGCAGTACTGAGGGAGCGTTGCACTGTTGGAGGGGCAGTACTGAGGGAGTGCCACACTGTCGGAGGGGCAGTACTGAGGGAGCGCTGTATTGTCGGAGGGGCAGTACTGCGGGAGCGTTGCACTGTCGGTGGGGCAGTACTGAGGGAGTGCCACACTGTCGGAGGGGCAGTGCTGAGGGAGTGCTGCACTGTCGGAGGGGCTGTACTGAGGGAGCGCTGCACTGTCGGAGGGGCAGTACTGAGGAAGCGCTACACTGTCGGAGGGGCAGTACTGAGGGAGCGCCACACTGTCGGAGGTGCAGTACTGAGGGAGTGCCACACTGTCGGAGGGGCAGCACTGAGGGAGTGCCACACTGTCGGAGCGGCAGCACTGAGGGAGCACTGCACTGTCGGAGGGGCAGTACTGAGGGAGCACTGCACTGTCAGAGGGGCAGTACTGAGGGAGCGCTACACTGTCGGAGGGGCAGTACTGAGGGAGAGCCACACTGTCGGAGGGGTAGTACTGAGGGAGTGCCAAACTGTCGGAGGGGCAGCACTGAGGGAGTGCTGCGCTGCTGCAGGGGCAGTACTGAGGGAGTGCCACACTGTCGGAGGGGCAGCACTGAGGGAGCACTGCACTGTCAGAGGGGCAGTACTGAGGGAGCGCTGCACTGTCGGAGGGGCAGTACTGAGGGAGCGCTGCACTGTCAGAGGGGCAGTACTGAGGGAGTGCTGCACTGTCGGAGGGGCAGTACTGAGGGAGTGCCACACTGTCGGAGGGACAGTACTGAGGGAGCGCTGCGCTGTGCGAGGGCCAGTACTGAGGGAGTGAAAGGCGCTATATAATTGCAAGTCTTTCTTTCTTTCTTGCACAGGATTTTGCTGTCCGCTATGGAACTCACGGCGGGCAGGATGATTCAGCTCAGGTGCCTCAATACATGCCCGTGCAGACTGCAGCTCCTCCGACATGGATACTCAATCCCCAGAGCTCCTGGGATTTCGAAACCCACTGCCCAGAGGAGGAGAGTGAGGACAGTCTACACAGCCCTCCAACTGGAGAATTCTTCATTTCAGATATATGATCGTCTGCAAATCGTCTAGTTCACAAGCATCACATTGCATCGAGAGAGCTTTCATTTATATTGTGCTTGTCACCACCTCAGGATGTCCCAAAGCGCTTCACAGCCGATCAAGTAATATTTTTGAAAGGCAGTCACTTTTGTAATGTAGGAAATGTGGCAGCCAATTAGCGCACAGCAAGCTCCCACAAACAGCGATAATTTAAATGACCAGTTAATCGTTTTTACTGACGTAGGTTGAGGGATAAATATTGGCCCCTGGACACCGGGGATAACTCCCCTACTGTTCTTTGAAATTGTGGCCGTGGAATCTTTTACGTCCACATGAGAGAGCAGAGGGGGCCTCAGTTTAACTTCTCATTTGAAAAACGGCCCCACCGACAGTGCAGCGCTCCCTCAGTACTGCCCCTCCTACAGTGCGGCGCTCCCTCAGTGCTGCCCCTCCTACAGTGCAGCGCTCCCTCAGTACTGCCTCTCCGACAGTGCGGCGCTCCCTCAGTAATGCCTCTCCGACAGTGCAGCACTCCCTCAGTACTGCCCCTCCGAGGGTGCTGCGCTCCCTCAGTACTGCCCCTCCCTCAGTACTGGCACTGGGGAGTGTCGGCCTGCATTATGGGGCTCAAGCCTCTGGAGTTGGTGCTGAAACCCATGACCTTCTGACTCGGAGGGAAGAGAGAGAGTGAGACCCACTGCGCCAAACTAACGGTTTTAGCACAGCGCAGAAGAATCATTGCTTCGCGCTCGCCATGAGTTACGATTGCGGAATAAATCTATCATTTCCAGTTGCAAACAGCACCCATCTGCCAGAGTAACTGGTGGTGCTATTCAACCTGGGTGGCAGCACACTAACAGGCAATAGCCGTTTCGTGATGGAAACATTTATCGGGCAAGGTGTAAAACTGGCAGCTCATTTGCCACCGCCTGTTGTGCTCTACCCGCAAAAGGCGAGTTTCCTGCTGCATGAATCTTATTTCTTGGATATAAGATGAAATAAAGTGGAGGCAATAGCTCAAAATATTCCTTTCCTGCCTCCTGAAATGAATAGAGAATGTTACAGGAGTTCCACGGGATGCGCAGTAAGCAGTTCACCCCAACCAGCGTATGAATTTATTACATGCTCTTTAGTATCTTATAGCTCCAAATAAATCTCACACGGTGGCTTTAGCCTGTCAGTCAGGTGAAATTAATGGATGGAGAATCGGGTAGTGATTGCTCCCAGTCCCAACTGGAGGAGTGACTCTCCTGTCATGATTATTGCTGCAATGTTTGCTATCTTGCTATGTGCTCCGATGTATTTTATATCTCAAAATAAATTTGACCCTGTCAACTTAGCCTGTCCCAACTTATTGGCCCAGAATTTGCGGTCAGCGGCGAAGTTACGGGGATCGCCGCTGACCTCGAAGAAAGCTGACCGCAAATATCTTGCGATCTCTGTGGCAAAAACTTGAGCTTTCTCGATGTTAAGTTGATTGCAGCGCTGACAAAAGGGGAGCCCCAGCGTAGAGCAGCAATGATGACATCAAGCTGTCAAAGCAGCCAACCACATTGAAGAATTCTCACAGGCAGCAAACCAGGAAATAAAAAGCACTTAATTTTAATTCAATTTTTAAAAAATTACAGTTACAATTCTTTCAACAAAGCTTAAGTTTTTAAGATTTGCTTAATAGTGATATTACATTGGAAAAGTTTTAATCGGTTCAACTGATTTCACTGTTTACCAATTATAAAAAGAAAGATTTGCATTTATATAGCGCCTTTCATGACCACTGGACATCACAAAGCACTTTAAAGCCAAATAAGTACCTTTTTGAAGAGTAGTCACTGTTGAAACGAGGCAGCCAATTTGCGCACAGCAAGCTCCCACAAACAGCAATGTGATAATAACCAGATAATTTGTTTTAGTGATGTTGGTTGAGGGATTAATATTGCCACAGGCCACCGGGGAGAACTCGCTGCGCTTCTTCGATATCGTGCCATGGGATCTTTTACGTACACTTGAGAGAGCAGATGGGATCTTGCTTTAACGTCGCATCTGAAAGACGGCACCTCTGACAGTGCGGCGATCCCTCAGTACTGCCCCTCCGACCGTGCAGCACGCCCCCAGTTTATTCCCCTCCCAAAGTCCAGCGCTCCCTCAGTACAGCCCCTCCGACAGAGCGGCGCTCCCTCAGTACAGCCCCTCCGACAGTGCAGCTCTCCCTCAGAACTGACCCTCCGACAGTGCAGCGCTCCCTCAGTACTGACCCTCCGACAGTGCAGCTCTCCCTCAATACTGCCCCTCCAACAGTGCCGCGCTCCCTCAGAACTGCCCCTCCGACAGTGCAGCTCTCCCTCAGAACTGCCCCCCCCGACAGTGCAGCATACCCTCAGTACTGCCCCTCCGACAGTGCAGCTCTCCCTCAGAACTGCCCCTCCGACAGTGCAGCACACCCTCAGTACTGCCCCTCCGACAGTGCAGCGCTCCCTCACTACTGCCCCTCCGACAGTGCAGCGCTCCCTCAGTTCTGCCCCTCCGACAGTGCAGCGCTCCCTCAGTTCTGCCCCTCCGACAGTGCAGCGCTGCCTCAGTACTGCCCCTTCGACGGTGCCGCGCTCCATTAGTACCACCCCTCCGACAGTGCAGCGCTACCTCAGTACATACCCTCCAACAGTACGGACCACCCTCAGGACTGCCCCTCCGACAGTGCAGCACTCCCTCAGTACTGCCCCTCTGACAATGCAGCACTCCATCAGTACTGCCCCTCCGACCGTGCAGCGGGCCCTCAGTTTATTCCCCTCCCAAAGTCCAGCGCTCCCTCAGTACAGCCCCTCCGACAGAGCGGCGCTCCCTCAGTACAGCCCCTCCGACAGTGCAGCGCTCCCTCAGTACTGCCCATCCGACAGTGCAGCGCTCCCTCAGTACTGCCCCTCCGACAGTCCAGCGCTCCCTCAGTACTGCCCCTCCGACAGTGCAGCTCTCCCTCAGAACTGACCCTCCGACAGTGCAGCGCTCCCTCAGTACTGACCCTCCGACAGTGCAGCTCTCCCTCAATACTGCCCCTCCGACAGCGCAGCGCTCCCTCAGTACTGACCCTCCAACAGTGCCGCGCTCCCTCAGAACTGCCCCTCCGACAGTGCAGCTCTCCCTCAGAACTGCCCCCCTGACAGTGCAGCACACCCTCAGTACTGCCCCTCCGACAGTGCAGCTCTCCCTCAGAACTGCCCCTCCAACAGTGCAGCACACCCTCAGTACTGCCCCTCCGACAGTGCAGCGCTCCCTCACTACTGCCCCTCCGACAGTGCAGCGCTCCCTCAGTTCTGCCCCTCCGACAGTGCAGCGCTCCCTCAGTTCTGACCCTCCGACAGTGCAGCGCTGCCTCAGTACTGCCCCTTCGACAGTGCCGCGCTCCATTAGTACCACCCCTCCGACAGTGCAGTGCTACCTCAGTACTTACCCTCCAACAGTACGGACCACCCTCAGGACTGCCCCTCCGACAGTGCAGCACTCCCTCAGTACTGCCCCTCTGACAATGCAGCACTCCATCAGTACTGCCCCTCCGACAGTGCAGCGCTACCTCAGTACTGACTCTCCGACAGTGCGGAGCTCCCTCTGTACTGACCCTCCGACAGTGCGCCGCTCCCTCAGTACTGCCCCTCCGACAATGCGCCACTCCCTCAGTACTTACCCTCCAACAGTGCAGCGCTCCCTCAGTACTGCCCCTCCGACAGTGCAGCACCCCCTCAGTACTGCACCTCCAGGAGTGCAGAGCTCCCACACTATTGCCCCTCCGACACTGCAGCGCTGCCTCAGTACTGCCCCACCGACACTGCAGCGCTCCCTCCGTACTGCCCCTCCGACAGTGCAGCGCTCCCTCAGTTCTGCCCCTCCGAAAGTACAGCGCTCGCTCAGTACTGCACCTCCGACAGTGCAATGTAACCCTCAGTACTGACCCTCCAACAGTGCAGAGCTCCCTCAGTACTTCCCCTCCGACAGTGCAGCACTCCCTCAGTACAGCCGCTCCGACTGTGCAGCGCTCCCTCAGTACTGACGCTCCGACTGTGCAGTGCTCCCTCAGTACCGACCCTCTGAAAGTGCAGCGCTCCCTTAGTACTGCCCCTCCGACAGTGCAGCGCTCCCTCAGTACTGACCCTCCGACAGTGCAGCGCTCCCTCGGTATTGCACCTCCGACAGTGCAGCGCTCCCTCAGTACTGCCCCTCGAACAGTGCAGCGCTCCCTCCGTACTGCCCTTCCGACAGTGCAGCGCTGCCTCAGTACTGCCCCTCCTGCAGTCCAGTGCCCCCTGGGTACCGCCCCTTGACAGTGCAGCGCTCCCTCAGTACTGCCCCTCTGACAGTGCAGCACTCCATCAGTACTGCCCCTCCGACAGTGCAGCACTCCCTCAGTACTGACCCTCCAACAGTGCGGCGCTCCCTCAGTACTACCCTTCCGACATTGCAGCGCACCCTCAGTACTGCCCCTCCGACAGTGCAGCGTTCCCTCAGTACTGACCCTCCAACAGTGGGGCGCTGCCGCAGCACTGGCCCTCCAATCAGTGCCACGATCCCTCAGCACTGCCCCTCCGGCAGTGCGGTGCTCCCTCAGTACTGCCCCTCTGACAGTGCGGTTCTCCCTCAGCACTGCCCCTTCGACAGTGCAGCGCTCCCTCAGCGCTGCCCCTCCGACAGTCCAGCGCTCCCTCAGTACTGCCCCTCCGACAGTGCAGCTCTCCCTCAGAACTGACCCTCCGACAGTGCTGCGCTCCCTCAGTACTGACCCTCCGACAGTGCAGCTCTCCCTCAATACTGCCCCTCCGACAGCGCAGCGCTCCCTCAGTACTGACCCTCCAACAGTGCCGCGCTCCCTCAGAACTGCCCCTCCGACAGTGCAGCTCTCCCTCAGAACTGCCCCCCTGACAGTGCAGCACACCCTCAGTACTGCCCGTCCGACAGTGCAGCTCTCCCTCAGAACTGCCCCTCCGACAGTGCAGCACACCCTCAGTACTGCCCCTCCGACAGTGCAGCGCTCCCTCACTACTGCCCCTCCGACAGTGCAGCGCTCCCTCAGTTCTGCCCCTCCGACAGTGCAGCGCTCCCTCAGTTCTGACCCTCCGACAGTGCAGCGCTGCCTCAGTACTGCCCCTTCGACAGTGCCGCGCTCCATTAGTACCACCCCTCCGACAGTGCAGTGCTACCTCAGTACTTACCCTCCAACAGTACGGACCACCCTCAGGACTGCCCCTCCGACAGTGCAGCACTCCCTCAGTACTGCCCCTCTGACAATGCAGCACTCCATCAGTACTGCCCCTCCGACAGTGCAGCGCTACCTCAGTACTGACTCTCCGACAGTGCGGAGCTCCCTCTGTACTGACCCTCCGACAGTGCGCCGCTCCCTCAGTACTGCCCCTCCGACAATGCGCCACTCCCTCAGTACTTACCCTCCAACAGTGCAGCGCTCCCTCAGTACTGCCCCTCCGACAGTGCAGCACCCCCTCAGTACTGCACCTCCAGGAGTGCAGAGCTCCCACACTATTGCCCCTCCGACACTGCAGCGCTGCCTCAGTACTGCCCCACCGACACTGCAGCGCTCCCTCCGTACTGCCCCTCCGACAGTGCAGCGCTCCCTCAGTTCTGCCCCTCCGAAAGTACAGCGCTCCCTCAGTACTGCCCCTCCGACAGTGCAGCGCTCCCTCAGTACTGACCCTCCAACAGTGCAGAGGTCCCTCAGTACTTCCCCTCCGACAGTGCAGCACTCCCTCAGTACAGCCGCTCCGACTGTGCAGCGCTCCCTCAGTACTGACGCTCCGACTGTGCAGTGCTCCCTCAGTACCGACCCTCTGACAGTGCAGCGCTCCCTTAGTACTGCCCCTCCGACAGTGCAGCGCTCCCTCAGTACTGACCCTCCGACAGTGCAGCGCTCCCTCGGTATTGCACCTCCGACAGTGCAGCGCTCCCTCAGTACTGCCCCTTGACAGTGCAATGCTCCCTCAGTACTGCCCCTCGAACAGTGCAGCGCTCCCTCCATACTGCCCTTCCGACAGTGCAGCGCTGCCTCAGTACTGCCCCTCCTGCAGTCCAGTGCCCCCTGGGTACCGCCCCTTGACAGTGCAGCACCCCATCAGTACTGCCCCTCCGACAGTGCAGCACTCCCTCAGTACTGACCCTCCAACAGTGCGGCGCTCCCTCAGTACTACCCTTCCGACATTGCAGCGTTCCCTCAGTACTGACCCTCCAACAGTGGGGCGCTGCCGCAGCACTGGCCCTCCAATCAGTGCCACGATCCCTCAGCACTGCCCCTCCGACAGTGCGGTGCTCCCTCAGTACTGCCCCTCTGACAGTGCGGCTCTCCCTCAGCACTGCCCCTTCGACAGTGCAGCGCTCCCTCAGCGCTGCCCCTCCGACAGTGCAGCGCTCCCTCACTACTGCCCCTCCGACAGTGCAGCGCTCCCTCAGTTCTGCCCCTCCGACAGTGCAGCGCTCCCTCAGTTCTGACCCTCCGACAGTGCAGCGCTGCCTCAGTACTGCCCCTTCGACAGTGCCGCGCTCCATTAGTACCACCCCTCCGACAGTGCAGTGCTACCTCAGTACTTACCCTCCAACAGTACGGACCACCCTCAGGACTGCCCCTCCGACAGTGCAGCACTCCCTCAGTACTGCCCCTCTGACAATGCAGCACTCCATCAGTACTGCCCCTCCGACAGTGCAGCGCTACCTCAGTACTGACTCTCCGACAGTGCGGAGCTCCCTCTGTACTGACCCTCCGACAGTGCGCCGCTCCCTCAGTACTGCCCCTCCGACAATGCGCCACTCCCTCAGTACTTACCCTCCAACAGTGCAGCGCTCCCTCAGTACTGCCCCTCCGACAGTGCAGCACCCCCTCAGTACTGCACCTCCAGGAGTGCAGAGCTCCCACACTATTGCCCCTCCGACACTGCAGCGCTGCCTCAGTACTGCCCCACCGACACTGCAGCGCTCCCTCCGTACTGCCCCTCCGACAGTGCAGCGCTCCCTCAGTTCTGCCCCTCCGAAAGTACAGCGCTCGCTCAGTACTGCACCTCCGACAGTGCAATGTAACCCTCAGTACTGACCCTCCAACAGTGCAGAGCTCCCTCAGTACTTCCCCTCCGACAGTGCAGCACTCCCTCAGTACAGCCGCTCCGACTGTGCAGCGCTCCCTCAGTACTGACGCTCCGACTGTGCAGTGCTCCCTCAGTACCGACCCTCTGAAAGTGCAGCGCTCCCTTAGTACTGCCCCTCCGACAGTGCAGCGCTCCCTCAGTACTGACCCTCCGACAGTGCAGCGCTCCCTCGGTATTGCACCTCCGACAGTGCAGCGCTCCCTCAGTACTGCCCCTCGAACAGTGCAGCGCTCCCTCCGTACTGCCCTTCCGACAGTGCAGCGCTGCCTCAGTACTGCCCCTCCTGCAGTCCAGTGCCCCCTGGGTACCGCCCCTTGACAGTGCAGCGCTCCCTCAGTACTGCCCCTCTGACAGTGCAGCACTCCATCAGTACTGCCCCTCCGACAGTGCAGCACTCCCTCAGTACTGACCCTCCAACAGTGCGGCGCTCCCTCAGTACTACCCTTCCGACATTGCAGCGCACCCTCAGTACTGCCCCTCCGACAGTGCAGCGTTCCCTCAGTACTGACCCTCCAACAGTGGGGCGCTGCCGCAGCACTGGCCCTCCAATCAGTGCCACGATCCCTCAGCACTGCCCCTCCGGCAGTGCGGTGCTCCCTCAGTACTGCCCCTCTGACAGTGCGGTTCTCCCTCAGCACTGCCCCTTCGACAGTGCAGCGCTCCCTCAGCGCTGCCCCTCCGACAGTCCAGCGCTCCCTCAGTACTGCCCCTCCGACAGTGCAGCTCTCCCTCAGAACTGACCCTCCGACAGTGCTGCGCTCCCTCAGTACTGACCCTCCGACAGTGCAGCTCTCCCTCAATACTGCCCCTCCGACAGCGCAGCGCTCCCTCAGTACTGACCCTCCAACAGTGCCGCGCTCCCTCAGAACTGCCCCTCCGACAGTGCAGCTCTCCCTCAGAACTGCCCCCCTGACAGTGCAGCACACCCTCAGTACTGCCCGTCCGACAGTGCAGCTCTCCCTCAGAACTGCCCCTCCGACAGTGCAGCACACCCTCAGTACTGCCCCTCCGACAGTGCAGCGCTCCCTCACTACTGCCCCTCCGACAGTGCAGCGCTCCCTCAGTTCTGCCCCTCCGACAGTGCAGCGCTCCCTCAGTTCTGACCCTCCGACAGTGCAGCGCTGCCTCAGTACTGCCCCTTCGACAGTGCCGCGCTCCATTAGTACCACCCCTCCGACAGTGCAGTGCTACCTCAGTACTTACCCTCCAACAGTACGGACCACCCTCAGGACTGCCCCTCCGACAGTGCAGCACTCCCTCAGTACTGCCCCTCTGACAATGCAGCACTCCATCAGTACTGCCCCTCCGACAGTGCAGCGCTACCTCAGTACTGACTCTCCGACAGTGCGGAGCTCCCTCTGTACTGACCCTCCGACAGTGCGCCGCTCCCTCAGTACTGCCCCTCCGACAATGCGCCACTCCCTCAGTACTTACCCTCCAACAGTGCAGCGCTCCCTCAGTACTGCCCCTCCGACAGTGCAGCACCCCCTCAGTACTGCACCTCCAGGAGTGCAGAGCTCCCACACTATTGCCCCTCCGACACTGCAGCGCTGCCTCAGTACTGCCCCACCGACACTGCAGCGCTCCCTCCGTACTGCCCCTCCGACAGTGCAGCGCTCCCTCAGTTCTGCCCCTCCGAAAGTACAGCGCTCCCTCAGTACTGCCCCTCCGACAGTGCAGCGCTCCCTCAGTACTGACCCTCCAACAGTGCAGAGGTCCCTCAGTACTTCCCCTCCGACAGTGCAGCACTCCCTCAGTACAGCCGCTCCGACTGTGCAGCGCTCCCTCAGTACTGACGCTCCGACTGTGCAGTGCTCCCTCAGTACCGACCCTCTGACAGTGCAGCGCTCCCTTAGTACTGCCCCTCCGACAGTGCAGCGCTCCCTCAGTACTGACCCTCCGACAGTGCAGCGCTCCCTCGGTATTGCACCTCCGACAGTGCAGCGCTCCCTCAGTACTGCCCCTTGACAGTGCAATGCTCCCTCAGTACTGCCCCTCGAACAGTGCAGCGCTCCCTCCATACTGCCCTTCCGACAGTGCAGCGCTGCCTCAGTACTGCCCCTCCTGCAGTCCAGTGCCCCCTGGGTACCGCCCCTTGACAGTGCAGCACCCCATCAGTACTGCCCCTCCGACAGTGCAGCACTCCCTCAGTACTGACCCTCCAACAGTGCGGCGCTCCCTCAGTACTACCCTTCCGACATTGCAGCGTTCCCTCAGTACTGACCCTCCAACAGTGGGGCGCTGCCGCAGCACTGGCCCTCCAATCAGTGCCACGATCCCTCAGCACTGCCCCTCCGACAGTGCGGTGCTCCCTCAGTACTGCCCCTCTGACAGTGCGGCTCTCCCTCAGCACTGCCCCTTCGACAGTGCAGCGCTCCCTCAGCGCTGCCCCTCCGACAGTGCGGCGCTCCCTCAGTACTGCCCCTCCGACAGTGCGGCGCTCCCTCAGTACTGCCCCTCCAACAGTGCAGCGCTCACTCAGTACTGCCCCTCCAACAGTGCAGCGCTCACTCAGTACTGCCCCTCCAACAGTGCAGCGCTCCCTCAGTACTGACCCTCTGACAGTGCGGCACTCCCTCAGTACTGACCCTCTGACAGTGCGGCCTTCCCTCAGCACTGTACTGGAGTTTCAGCCTGGATTCTCGAGCTCAAGTCTCTGGAGCAGGACTTGAACCCACAACCTTCTGACTGTGAGGCGAGGGTGCTCCTCACAGAGCCACTGACTGATGCCGCAATGGAGAGCTCCACAGCACTGCTTGTGGCGAGGCAGGGAATGACTGACCACATCTTCAGGATTTCTGCATTTCAATGTGCATAGGATACGGTCAGATACAGAGGGGACATTGTTTAATGGGACAGTGTAGAGGAACTGTATTCTGTCACCAACCTCTGCTGTACCTGCCCTGGGAGTGTTTGATGGGACAGTGCAGAGGGAGCTTTACTCTGTATCTAACCCGTGCTGTACCTGCCCTGGGAGTGTTTGATGGGACAGTGTAGAGGGAGCTTTACTCTGTAGCTAACCCATGCTGTATCTGCCCTGGGAGTGTTTGATGGGACAGTGTAGAGGGAGCTTTACTCTGTATCTAACCCGTGCTGTACCTGTCCTGGGAGTGTTTGATGGGACAGTGTAGAGGGAGCTTTACTCTGTATCTAACCCCGTGCTGTACCAGGCCTGGGAGTGTTTGATGGGACAGTGTAGAGGGAGCTTTACTCTGTATCTAACCCCGTGCTGTACCAGGCCTGGGAGTGTTTGATGGGACACTAGAGGAAGCTTTACTCTGTATCTAACCCGTGCTGTACCAGCCCTGGGAGTGTTTGATGGGACAGTGTAGAGGGAGCTTTACTCTGTATCCAAACCGTGCTGTACCAGGCCTGGGAGTGTTTGATGGGACAGTGTAGAGGGAGCTTTACTCTGTATCTATCCTGTGCTGTACCTGCACTGGGAGTGTTTGATGGGACACTGTAGAGGGAGCTTTACTCTGTATCTAACCCGTGCTGTACCTGCACTGGGAGTGTTTGATGCGACAGTGTAGAGGGAGCTTTAATCTGTATCTAACCCCGTGCTGTACCTGCACTGGGAGTGTTTGATGGGACAGTGTAGAGGGAGCTTTACTCTGTATCTAACCCGTGCTGTACCTGCACTGGGAGTGTTTGATGGGACACTGTAGAGGGAGCTTTACTCTGTATCTAACCCGTGCTGTACCTGCACTGGGAGTGTTTGATGGGACAGTGTAGAGGGAGCTTTACTCTGTATCTAACCCGTGCTGTACTGTCCTGGGAGTGTTTGATGGTGAAGGATCCAGCTAGTTCCCAAAGAATTCTGGGATACTTGACTGTATTAACTGAAAAGGTTCAGCTTGTTTCCAATGAATTCTGGGATACTTGACTATGCAGGTTTAGCTGACTGAAACACATTGGCAGACAGCAAGGGCCCTCTTCTCTCATCAAACTTCGGAAAGTGTGTATTCACAGCCTCAGTAGAGCCATTGTCGAAACACAGCCTGGCCTCCCAAGAGATAAGGGGGCAATTAACGACCAACACTGTTCCAGTCACTGAACACAAAAGCCATTACGGCCTTGAGCCATCTCGCTTGTTCGACAGTTAGGGATGAAATATGTTTTCTCAAACTATAAACTATGCCTACAAAGGGGAAGAGATAACAGCAAGAATTTGGACAGGAGGATGAGACAACCAACATCTGTGACTGGCATGGTCAGGAGGTATCCAGGTTCAAGGGGAGGGCCCGACAGGTGAGTGACTAACCATATAACCAATAGAGAGTAACTGTAGTGACACTGTTTGTACATGTACGCCCCATTCTGTAGTAAGTGGGCGGTGCTTATAGAAATGTATAACTTGAATGAACCGTGACTTGTCCCTCAGAGAGTGCATCCCTAGCTTGAGGAAGCTGAGTGGCTCCCCCTTGTGCACAAGTCTTTTGTTTGTTTTAATAAATTCTGAACTTGTCCTCAATTCCGTCTCCGTCTGAGGTTTCTCCAAATTCGAATCTAACAGTTGGTGTCAGAAGTGGGAAACTGCAGGAAAGGACCATCGGAGTTAAAGACACCGGAAGTGACGGCTGAGCCCAGAACCGTGTCGTGTCCTAAGGGAAGAAACCAGAGTGAGGCTTCTAGGAGGAACACGGGACCTTGTCGTATCCTAAGTGAAGAAGCCAGAGTAAGGCTTCTAGGAGGAACACGGGACCTTGTCGTGTCCTAAGGGGGAAGCCAGAGTAAGGCTTCTAGGAGGAACACGGGACCGTGTCGTGTCCTAAGGGAAGAAGCCAGAGTAAGGCTTCTAGGAGGAACACGGGACCTTGTCGTGTCCTAAGGGAAGAAGCCAGAGTAAGGCTTCTCGGAGGAACACGGAACCTTGTCGTGTCCTAAGGGAAGAAGCCAGAGTAAGGCTTCTCGGAGGAACACGGAACCTTGTCGTGTCCTAAGGGAGAAGCCAGTGTGAGGCTTCTAGGAGGAACACGGAACCTTGTCGTGTCCTAAGGGGAAAGTCAGAGTAAGGCTTCTAGGAGGAACAAGGACTCGCTCATCACCGGTGGGGCTAAAACCGTGTATGGTTCAGTCAGTATAAAAATACCCACAAATTAAATTATTCCTCACGGAGACCGCGGACTGACGGAATTGATTTGACATAAGTGTATATTTCTGATTTAGAGTGTAAGGTGATTCGTTTGTGCCGATTAAAGTATAAGGTAGAGTATAAGAATATACGTAACTATTAATACGGATCACATGGGTGAAGAGAGGAGACCTCTTTCACCGGACGTTCCGGCTATGGCCACCAGTGTCACTGTCGTTCAACAGGTCCGAGAGGCTAATTTGAAACTTCAAAGTGAAATGGTTAAAAAGGGGTGGAAAGAAACAAGCTCAGTAGTTGACCAAATAAAGTGGTGGGCGGAACAAAAGGACGCCAAGCAAGCCAAGTACGGGGCGGTTTTGTGTACTAGTTGGATGGATCAGATGGGACCTATAATCGTGGCTAAGGGCGGGGGAGACCGGCCCCGTTACAAGGATTCTTGAGACCCGTGCAGGAGGCTAAAGTCCAAGTCAGTAATCTCCTGCACCTCAAGTCACCAGGGACTGAGAATCTAGACGACTTAAAAAACTGGGGTGACATTGTCGAGGCTCTACAAAAAGAGACTCGAGACACGCCGACCTTAGATCCCCGGCCCCCATCGGGGACCGTAGAAGTTCAACGAGTTGAGGCCACCCAACCCACGTGCCCCCCCCCGAATACACTCGTATCTACCCCACCGTACCGCTTCAGTCTGGAGCAGGAAAAGCTGCTGAGACGCCTATGTAAAAAAAAAAAGAGAAATTTAAAGTTTTATCGACATGGAAGTTATTAATGTCTGTGCCGAGACAAATAAAACAAGTAAAATCCAGGATTTGCTGAGTGAAAGGAATCTTGAGAGGAAAAGGAATGCTGGGATCTCAGTTTGAGTGAAAGTGTGTGTTAAAAGATTGAAAGTTTTCCTGACTGTGAATGTTTAAGAAGTTACAGTATTTATTTTGTCTGAAAGTCTGTAAAAAAAATGTCTGACATTTTTGTTTTGGCTCCACCCACTCTTTTGTACAGAGAGCTAAAAGCTGTTTAACCCTTTGAAGACTTGTCTTGAAGGATGGACAAGCATGTGTTGTTTAAGTTTGTTAATTGTTTTACAAAAGATAAGCTTCAGCCTTGAAGTCACAGTTGCCAATGTGAGTGGAAAGAAAATGAATTTGAATGTTTACAAGGCATGGGTAATTGTTTCTTTGTTAAAGTGGCTATGGTTTCTTTCTTTTCCAAGTGATACTGGTTAGTTTTAAAAATATTGATCTGGATTGAATTGGAGTTATTGAGGTTAATTAACCTATTAAAACCAGACTTTCATTGTGCACGGTAAAATTCTGGTTGGTGTAAATTTGTGTAGACCGCATTGAATAAGATATTTAATGGTCTGAAACCAGACTTTAAAATATTTACAGTCTTGGATACAGAACGGGTTCTGGTCCATACCATTGGCAGAGGAATCACAAGGGAAATTCGCCTTTACTGTCAGGGATAGACAGGATCCATGGATCAGGGTCCCGCAGGAGTTCCACAATAGTCTAAATATATTCCACCAGGTACTGAGTCAAGCCTTAGACGAGTTAGACCTATCAAAGTATCAGAGTGCCCTACTCCAATATGTCGATGACATAATGATTGCATCAGAGGATGCCAAAGGACACATGGGAGCATTGCTAGCCACCCTCCAGACACTTAAGAAAGCTGGCTTTAAATTGAACCCAAAAAGGCACAGGTTGGACTGTCCAAAGTAAAGTATCTAGGACACGAAATTAACCAGGGGTATGAGGCACTCCTGCAGGAAAGAAAGGCAGCCATAAAAGACATGCCAAGGCCAGAGACCGTCCGGGGAGTGAGGAAAGTGTTGGGACTATTTAACTACTGCAGGAATTTTATATCAGACTTTGCAGGGAAAGCAGAGCCGATTCAACGGTTAGTTAAAGGGGGAAGAAATATTGCCTGGTAATAATTGACCAATTTACCAGATGGGTGGAAGCATTTGCCACCCGAGACTGCTCAGCAAGGACAGTAGCACAAATACTGGCCAGTGAAGTAATACCCAGACGGGGAGTCCCACTCCAAATTGACTCTGATAATGGTACGCAATTTTAAAAAAAAAATAATGAAGGAAACTTGTAAGCTGTTAAATGTAACACAAAAATACCACCTACCATATCATCCCCAGAGCTCGGGGATGGTAGAAAGAATGAATAGGACACTGAAAAACACGCTGACAAAAGCCATCCAAGAAACAGGGAAGGGTTGGTCGGAATTACTACCCAGCATTTTAATGAGGCTGCGAGCCACCCCAGGACGCACGACCGGACTGACCCCTTATGAATTAATGACAGGACGAGCGATGAGACTGCCAGAGGATCTGGCTGGAGGGGTGGGAGAACCAGGACCGGTACAAGATAGATTAAGACGATATTTAGTACAACTAAACCAGGAGGTACAAGCACTAAATACAGAAGTAAGGAACCAGCAACAGATTAAAGATCTGGAGAGACAAAATACTGGACTTAAACCAGAGGAGTTGCCCAAAATTGGCCAACAGGTAATGCCGCAAGTTATTGGAAGAAAGGGAATGGAACCTCGGTGGATGGGGCCATATACTGTATTAATGACAATTGATACATGTGTTTGTCTACAGGAACCTCCGTTTGCCTACAGGAAGAAAACAAATTGGATGTAAGATGGAGACACTGGAGCCAGACCAAGCCGTTGATGGGGCACGGGGAAGAGATTTCCCCATCTCTTGGGGACCCTATGATTAAAAGGAAATAATAACGAGTATTGACCTGTCTTTTCTCCCCTATATTTGATCAGGGCCGGATTTCGAAGGACTAAGTCGAATCTTTGGGTTGCTATTTTACCTGTCTCTTTCTTACAGATGAGCGGGCCCGACCTCAGTACTGCCACCACTTCCGGGGATGGGATCCTGCGAACTCTCATTACTATACGACTCTAACCTTCCCCGGGACTCACCCCTTGGCTCTAGAGTTCCGATTATCTCCATTTTGTGGTAGTTCTACCGGACCCCTCGCTCTACATCCCAACAGAACTCAGAATCTTTTATTCACCCTGCCCCGCGCAGAGGAGACAGACCGGATCCGAGACACAGCTGCTCTTTGGGAACCGCTGGTGTCGGGACTGGAGGACCTTCCCCAGGGGATATCCACCCCCTTTTATAGGCCCTCCTACCTCCGAAGGAGGACAGTGCAACCTGTCTTCACACATTCCCATCCGATGGCTCCTAACCCTCACCGAATTACGTTAAGTCAGGTAAGTTACATTGAGCCACTGTCACAAGACCACCGCATCCGCCTCCGTCTCAATGCTACGTATGAAGTAGCCTTAACCCCTCTCCGAGCCTTGCGCACACGGCTAATAGCAGGACAGACCACAAGGGGGGGCCAGAGACAGGCAGAGAGAGAGAGAGACAGAGAGAGAGCCTGCTAGTTACCACAAGCCAGTGCTGAGACTGTTAAACGAGCTGGACTCTTTATGCCTAGCGGTGATATAGGATAACGATGGGGTAGCTTATCATGGGAATGATAGGGTTACTGTTCGGGGAACAAACAACACCTACCACGGCGCTGGGGTCTGCGTCGACCGGCCGGGAGCCCCCTTTTTCTGTGAGATGACCACTGGTCCACATAAAACACACACCAGTAAAGTCACAGGAAGAAAGGACAATAAGAAATATGACGTAATTTATTGTTTTCTGCAAGAATGTGCTATTTTATTTTGTTTCATCTGTTCTGTTCGTGTTCAGTTAAAGTGTGAAAACACAACTGTTTTTTGGATCGGGAAAGTTTTTTTTTAATTTGCGTGAAGTGACGCAATTGCGTGCGCCTGATAATGTTTCGCTCCACCTTCTTAAAGACCTGCAAAGGAGTTAACCCTGTCCACTGACAGCTGTTTAAGTTCACCGAGCAACAACTTTAGTATGACATTTAAAGATATTGGACATTATTAAATTTAAGTTTCTTAATTTTAATTTAACATTTCCCAGAAGGAAAATTATGATTTGATAAATTAACCCCTTGGGCTTTAAGCAGAGTCACAATGGATTCTCTTCTTTCTTTTGTTATATGGAAGTTACCTTGTAAACTAATTGCAGCACTTCTGTCTCTAATGATAAAACACTGTGTAAGCCACCTAGCCTGGAAATCACTTGTTTCTGAAATTGGAATTGATAAGATAAATTGATAGAAATGAAATTGAACATTGACAAAACCTGTCAGTTCAATAATACTGCTGTTTGGATTTTGGGATAATGTTGTAATAACAAAATGGACTCAGGCACTATATATTGGGTTACTTTTGGAAAAATAAAAGATCCTCTAAAATAATGATAAATAAAAAATGTTAATAACTTGGACCAAGTGAGAACGTTTGATCTATGTTTGCAATCTTAAATATTGTACTGGACAGTAAAGTTTCTCCAGGGCTCATGAATGAGATATGAATGGTAATTAAAGGGAAGTGATTGAAGGTGTAAGATTGAAACAGGAGAATTACACTACTGAATGGGAATTTTAAAAGCTTCCTAGTGAAAGTCAGTAAAGAGTAGCTAAGAATAGTAAATTGATAGCTTTCTCTTGGAGACATTTGTGTCCCTGCCTCTAATGAACCTTTTTAAGAAAACTGAATTTGATAGTCCGGGCACTATCCAAGACATCGGGACCATGCAGAAGAAGATGAACAAAGACCTCCAGACAATCTTTTGATAAGATACCTGAAAGCCCGAGAAAGGCACATGTGGCATGATATGGAGATACCGATATGAGTGTGCAAATGTGATTTGTTACGTATGAAGCAATTACCATACGCAAATGTATGTTGAATTTGCACTGAAGAACGGGTCTCAGACATGCTCAGTTACTTGACAACAGCAAGACATGAAATGGTTAATGTGGCTCAGGAGAGCGAGACAACTTTTAAAGCATTGACACAAACTCCATCGAGAAACTATCTAATTAATGAAACAATCAGAATAGAGTTAAACACGCTGGTTCCTGTTAGAGGGATTGAAAATTGAAGTTGAAGTGGAGAGTTACCTGGAATCTGGATTGGGACAATTGAGGGCTAAGGAGAAATCATGTTTAGCAAGAATTATCCACAAGATGGATACAAGTAAAAGAGAGATCTGGAGAATCTTTTAAGTCCATGATTTGTTGATTAGATGTTAAACTCTAATGTCGCTTGAAATGATTGTAAGACTGAATTTAACCGTGACTAATAATTGTGTTTTGTAGGTAACAGAGCGTGGGCAAAACCAGTGCGAATCCAGTATGAGGTGGTTTTGGTGGTGCCTCCTGTGTCACTACTACCGCAACTACCATGCTTTATGGGTCTAACAGGACCTGTCCCATCAACCAACACGTTTTTAAGTATGAGCTACACAATTATGTGGCACAATTCGGATACTACATTCCCCTGTTGTCTAAGGGTATCAGTGAGCTCATGATGCGACTGAACTCCTCCCTAAAGCATTTTTATGTTTTGGAGGAAGACAACTCGAGAATAGACATTGAAATTGACAGCTTAGAGGACAACTCACACTGGTGGGATATTGGGCTTAATATATCAGCACACCCTTAGATTTGTATTATTTCACACGCTCTGGTAGTTCTCCAACTTGTAATGATAGTGTATTTGATATATGTAACCTATGTAGTAAGATACATAAGCCAATTGGGTACTCATGCCTATGACTAACCAGCACGAACAAATTAATTGAGCACACCGAAAGAGAAGATCCGAAGCAACGTAGAGGAGACCCCAGGCGGGGTAACATCAGGAAAGATAGAAGAAACAGAGGAGACCCCAGGCGGGGCAGAATTGGAAAACCGGAACAGTGAATTGAATTTAATGATGGTGAAAGGTGACCACATGGGTGGATGATATTTGGGACTGGGGACTAAAGACACAGATTCATCCATGGATCCGACTCATTTCACATGTATTAGTCGTGGTGCAGTTAGTAATTGTCCTGACCTTGTTATGTATGGCATGCAGGAAATGTAAACGGACTCAGGCGAAACAAATTGCAAAGCAAGTGTTTAAAACTGCTAATGCTTGTACTGCTCCTACTCCAAGCGTTTCAGATGATGACTTTAACAACTTGTTGGAAAAATCAAGTGTATGAATAATGAAGCAATTGTATAATGAATCAGGGAATGCCTAAATTAACTTTACTCATCTGATGCATACCTGGTGCCTCGACGGGTGGCCACCCTGACAGGACTCACACCAGACCACATGCAACAAATGTGCGGCCTACCTGGAATAGCCAAAGGCCTAGGGGGGGGAAGTATAGAACAAATTGGGGGGGGGGGGGGGGTTACAGGTAAACCTTCATCATTCGTGCTATTTGATCTGGGAAAACCTATATGCGTTTCTGACATATTATACACTCACTAGCTTATCACACTATTTAGCGTAGAGTGCACACTCTCCAACCCCCTTCAAGGGTCCTTTCCGGGGGATTGGAAGGGGGGACTGAAGGATCCAGCTTGTTCCCAAAGAATTCTGGGATACTTGACTATATTAACTGAAAAGGTTCAGCTTGTTTCCAATGAATTCTGGGATACTTGACTGTGCAGGTTTAGCTGGCTGAAACACATTTGCAGACAGCAAGGGGCCTCTTCTCTTATCAAACTTTGGAATGTGTGTATTCACAGTGCGGAGATGCCGGTGTTGGACTGGGGTGGACAAAATTGAGAGGTCGCACAACACCAGGTTATAGTCCAACAGTTTTATTCACCTGAGGAAGGAGCAATCGATAGCTCCGAAAGCTTGTGATTTCAAATAAAACTGTTGGACTATAACCTGGTGTTGTGCGACCTCTCAATTTTGTATTCACAGTCTCAGTAGAGCCATTGTCGAAACACAGCCTGGCCTCCCAAGAGATAAGGGGGCAATAACGACCAACACTGTTCCAGTCACTGAACGCAAAAGCCATTACGGCCTTGAGCCATCTCGCTTGTTCGACAGTTAGGGATGAAATATGTTTTCTCAAACTATAAACTATGCCTACAAAGGGGAAGAGATAACAGCAAGAATTTGGACAGGAGGATGAGACAACCAACATCTGTGACTGGCATGGTCAGGAGGTATCCAGGTTCAAGGGGAGGGCCCGACAGGTGAGTGACTAACCATATAACCAATAGAGAGTAACTGTAGTGACACTGTTTGTACGTGTACGCCCCATTCTGTAGTAAGTGGGTGGTGCTTAGAGAAATGTATAACTTGAATGAACCGTTACTTGTCCCTCAGAGAGTGCATCCCTAGCCTGAGGAAGCTGAGTGGCTCCCCCTTGTGCACAAGTCTTTTGTTTGTTTTAATAAATTCTGAACTTGTCCTCAATTCCGTCTCCGTCTGAGGTTTCTCCAAATTCGAATCTAACAGTTGGGACAGTGTAGAGGGAGATTTAATCTGTATCTAACCTGTGCTGTACACAGGCTGACGTGCACTGCGACTCTGCTGCATTTTGGGACTTGTAGTCCTCCCGTGACAGAGACTCAAACGGAACTGGTGCAATGGGCAACACAGTGGCATAGTGGTTAGCACTGGTGCCTCACAGCGCCAGAGACCCGGGTTCGAATCTGACCTCGGGTGACTGTCTGTGTGGAGTTTGCACATTCTCCCCGTGTCTGCGTGGGTTTCCTCCGGGTGCTCCGGTTTCCTCCCACTGTCCAAAAATGTGCGGGTTAGGTTGATTTGGCTATGATAAATTGACCCTTAGTGTTAGGGGGGGATTAAATATGTGGGGTTATGGGGATAGGATGGGATATGTTAGGGGGAATTAAATACGTGGGGTTACGGGGGTCGGGTGGGATATGTGTACTGTGGGGATTAAAGCAGGGACAGGGTACTGGATTTGAATGATCAGCCATGATCGTATTGAATGGTGGTGCAGGCTCGACGGGCTGAATGGCCTACTCCTGCTCCTAGATTCTATGTTTCTATTATGGGAGACCTGTGCTTGGCTGATTATCTTGATTTTAAAAATTTAGCAAAATATAAGGATTCGGCTCCAGAAAGAGATGCAAGGTTGGGGTGAAACTACAGGAGGCATTTCTCACAGATAATTGCTGAGAAACCCCTAATGTTGCGTTTCAATTCCAATTTTAAATGTTTATTATGAATTTATTACCTTTACTAATATATTGGAATGATTGGATATAGTGCGTGATGCGCTTCCGTTGGACCACTACCAATAATAACATATTTTTTATAGTTTTCTGATTGACTCCAATTTATCTTAAACAAAATTAAAAGCCCTGTCACCCTTACTTAAATGTTAGTGCGAATTGGTGAGAAAGGGCTCGCGGAGGGTTCACGTGAATTTTTGTCTTTCTCTGCAGTCTGAGCTCTTCACTCTGAGCCCACATCTCCCAAAGTTACTCCTAGATCCCACGTCCGCATCCCACAATCAGTCCCTCCGCTTTCTTAGTGCAGCATTTGTTAAATTTACACCCTACACTGGAACTCGCTACCAACAATGGCACGGGGATCATAGAACCATAGAATCCGAGAATTATACAGTACAGAATGAGACCATTTGGCCCATTGTGCCTGTGCCGGCTCTTTGAAATAGATAATCAATTAGTCCCACTCCTCTGCTACCTATTTTTTTCATTTATTTTTACCTCATGTCACCGCTGGTTTTTGTGCCAATTATCTTAAATCTGTGTCCTCTGGTTCCCGAGCAAACTGCTCCTGGAATCAATTTCGTCGAATTTACTTTATCAAAACCCTGCCTAATTTGAACTCAGCTTGGTGCTCCACTGAATTATTTACCTAACAATTATCTTAAGCATCCTTTTTTTCTGTTATCAATTTTGTAGTACTTTGGCAAAAGCCTTTTGAAAGTCCATATACACAACATCAACTGCATTATCCTCATCAATCCTCTCAGTTACTTCATGAAAGGACTCGATCAACTTAGTAAAACATGATTCCCCATTAAAATATCCGTGCTGGCTTTCATTGATTAACCCACATTTTCCAAGTGCCAATTAAGTTTCTGTCGGATTATTGTCTCTAAATGTTTCTGCACGACGATAGGTTGACTGGCCTGAGTTGCCAGATTATCCCTCACCCCTTTTTTGAACGGGGTGCAATATTTGCAATGCACCACTACCCTGGCAGCACTCCCATATCAAAGGTGGACTGGAAGATTTAGTGACTCCAGAGCCTCTGCAATTTCAACCCTTACTTCCCTCAGCTGCCTAGTATACAGCCCATTTGGACCGGGTGACTTTTGTACTTTGAGTGCTACCGACCTTTCATGTACCTCATTTTTATTTATGTTTATCCTATCCAATTTCTCAACTATCGCCTACTTTACTGTAACATTGGCAGCATCCTTGTCTTTAGTGAAGTCACGTGCAAAGTATTGATTTAGAACCCAAGCCATGACCCCAGCCTGCACAAGAAAATCTCCTTTTTGGTCTGTAATCGACCACATCTTTGAGAGTGCCACGCTCCCGTAGGATACCAGCACCATCTGCCTCTTCGCACCCTGCCGATAGCGACCAACTTACTCTCCTCCTGAACTCACTGTGGCTGCGGGGTGACCACCCCCTGGAACATCTGATCGAGCAAATTCTCAGCCCTGCAGTGACTCCAGCCGCCCCTCAAGCTCAGAAACTCTGAGCTTATGTTCGAGCAGATGGAGGCACTTCATGGACTCGTGATTATCATGGACTGGTGAAGCGCCCTGGAGTTCCAACATGTCTCAGGAATATCCACTGTTGTTATCAATATAAGTTGCAGCATTTAAATTCAGCAGTGACAGAAATCACGATGTAAGCTTAAAGAGATTTTGAAAATAAAATACCATTAATTGAAATTAAACGAAAGTTCATCAAACTAAATTTAATTTGAAATAAATGAAATTAAATACATTATAGTAAATCTAGTTTATTATATAGCACTTTAGGCATTACAGAATTAATATCCGATTTGCATTGCCCAGTGATATTTGTTCCAATTCTCTTATATCCTTTGCCTGAAGAGTTGTAGAGTGAACTGATATCCTGGGACTGACGGACTTGGTGTTGGGTTTTACTCCCCTAACTTGTTGGTCCGGCAGAATTCCGGGACTGGGGAAATTCCATCTGATCACTGAGAAAGCCGAAGCATTCTGACACAGACACTGATGGTGGCAGCATTTCCTGTTCTAAGACAATCAGACTGTGACCTCACTTCCTGCGGCCCATCGTGAAAAGTGCCACATTCTGGAGTAAGGGGCTCCTGATGACGTAACGAGTGCTTCAAAAGTGAATCTGGTTCGTCACACCTCTGTCACTAACAGCCAATGGGTGCCAGGCTCAAGCGATTCTGTGACGTGTCACCAATTATATTCACGAGCTCCTGCATCTTTCACTCCTTGCAGTTTGTTTGCTCAGCAGCTTTATTTTACTTTTTCAGTTCAAAGATAATAAATAAATTACTAATATTTATGCCTACTGTTTTTTCGGAATCATTAGACTTGTGGACATCAACTCTGGGCATTGATTTTCTTAACATTAATATAAATCAAGATGTATTTAATTCCGGCTGAGTTAAAGATTCCTTTACATTCTTCTAGCATTGAGTGGAACAAAAGGCAGATTCTGATGTTAAGGCCGGCCGTCAGCCTCTGGACGGAGCTCTGTAATCCTCCACTAACAGTCTACAACCACAGAACACTCTGCACTGTTATACAAACACATCCAACGCGATCATCGTGTTCCGACATGTCGATACGCGATGGAGAACTTCGCGTAAGTTACACCACAAATTTTTAAGTCTGCCTTTCGATCCGATTATGCAATACAATTTTAATAACATTTAAATCTGTTACTGAGTCTAAGAATTTATGAGAGACTGGGGTAGAAATTAGGTCGCGCCCCATTTGGGGCGCAAATATCGTCCGGACGCAAATATTAGCGCCTGGCGCTAATTATCGGCACTGACGGGAAACTTCACTTTTACCGCCCCGGGAGGTGAGTGGAGCGCTAAAGCAGGCGCTGCACACCTCTCTTAAGGCGCAAAGGCCGAGCAGTGAGGCGCTAACTCGGAGCGCTGGCGAAGCTCATGTGATGTCAGTCAGCAATGGAACACACACACAATGGCACGGGCCAGTTTTTAAAGGGGATGGTTAATCTTGCTTTCCATCCACATCCTGTTCATTGCTGCCTTGAATCTCGGCCTGGAGAGACTTGCACATCAAATGTGCTGGAAAGAACAATGGAGAGCACCAGGCAAAGAGCTCAGAGTGCAACTCCCACGGTCTCTGCTAAATCGATACAAGGAATGGCAAATCAAAAGGAACCTGCAAAGTGCTGCTCAGTACCCAAAACTCCTTCACACAACGTTGAATCTCTCCAGAAGTCTCTCCCTCTCTCTCTCAGAATGCGTAGTTCAAAAATGCCACCAACAATAAAAGACAGGAAGAGGCCCCCTTTAAATAGCGCCCCCCCCAGCCCCACAGCGATTGATAGCGTTCCAGTCTTCTGGTCGTTGGAAGCGCCAGGCGGTAAGGCAGGGGGCGCCACTCAATTTCCGCTACGGGGCGCCCCAAGGGCATTGCACCATGGAATGACGTCACAATCTGCGCGCGCAGGTGGTCGCAGCGGTAAGTTTTAGCGCCGCCGCACAATCTCAAGTTAAGTTCTCGAGCGGCGCAAACATCGCTGCGCCCGGGCGTTAGCGGCTTTGCACCCCATTAGCGCCCTCTTAAGGCGCTAACGGGTGGCGCAACCAAGTGAATTTTTACCCCACTATGTTTCATCTACAAGAACTATCCAAATACTGGCACTGCCCAACTGACTCTGATAGTAACGAGTCTTGAAACAATTGCTGGCGGCTTCAAAAGTGTCTGTATTTTATCAATTACTATTCGGAAATAGGATACACATCAATAATTCCGTGATCTGACTGTACTTTCCTTCGCTTCAGTGAATTCTGTCGATTGGCAGCAGCGTATTTTACACCCACCCAATTTTCTTTTTCATTTTAGTCAATGAAAGGGGAAATTCGGTGGAGGTGTATGACTGGCGGACAGTCCGCTCCAGCCTGATTTCCGCCCAGGCCGAAATTGAAAATCCCCCTTAGTTTCAGAATATTCAGATTCCACTAATACCAAATGGACTGATAACTACTGGCATGCAGTAGAAGGAAGGCACCGCGATAAAAATACAATCCGACTGGGGAAAATAAAATGCATGCAAGCCAATCATTTTAAAATTAATATAAATCAACAGAACCATTAATATCTGCGGCGCCCATCAATCGCTGGAGGTGTGTAAAGATGGAGCTGACACAGCGCTGCCTGTTTATATGTGTAACCCGGGATACTGAATAGAACAGCGGAATCAGTTAGAGACAGTCCTCTGACTTCCTTACACATCCTGCAGTTTGAACAGTGGATTTACCCAGTTCGAGGAACAGCTTCTCCTCGACATCGTCCAACCTGCAACACATGTACTGCAGAATAAATTGGAGAAAATTTTCAACCGGGGAACTGAAATTAGCGGGCGGACAAAAAGCTGGTTAATTGGTTCGAATCCTCATCTGAAGCCGTTACACCGAGAAACGCTCTCAAACCCAGGTCCCCAGTGTTGCCGGACGGCGCTCCGAATACACCGCCTTGCACTGGGGGTATCCGTTCAACACCAGTTGGTAAAAGGGACGGGGTACTACAGGGCACTGTCTGTGCACCAACACACACAGCGGATTATTCCATGTAAATATCTGAGAGTCCTGATTACTGACCCTTGCCTCAAATGCCCCGATTATAAATTCTTATTTCTTACACTGTGTTACCAGGTTACAGGGTCGCTGATTCACGATAATAACACGCAGATTCACCATGATACATTTAGTAACAGCAAGTAACACATTTATTTAATGTTGCTGCGCAGCCTTCAACTATTTCTCATTAATAAAGACGTCAGAAAAAAAAGTAAAACGAGGCAACTCCAGTAAACATTCAAAAAATGGTGAAACATCGCGACACTGTGAAGGGGACAGCGGCAGCGCTCCTTATTCCCAGGAGAAGGGGTGAAGCGGCCCTTGCAGCTACAATCAGTCCAAGCAACATTTTCACCAAACCTGCGAGAAAAAAGTAAGGGACAGGGAGTTGGAAACGACAAAATCTTTCCCTAAAACTGCTGACTGCTCCGGTCAATATATGGTAGAATTAATTACAGTCCTCGCAGAATCAGATATTAAACCCGTTGATCAACTGTTATATTCCACTATTAAATTTCACTTAATCATTGACATTTTTCATACTTAAGGGGGAATGACCTTGTTAGGGAGGAGACACTCGACCAAAGAACTGCGGAAACCCACAGTCCTTGTTGGCGTTAAATGTTACACAGGGCCTCAATTATACTCGTGTACCTGTGAGTTTTTACAAGAACAATCTTTATGCAACGGTTAGCAGAGAGAACCCCAGTCTAAGCTGGAACATGAGCTAGAACGGAATTCTAATGTCCCAACCGTAGCTCTAGTTCGGCTTTCTTTCATGTTCAACCAATCTTAGAATCAGTGTCCAGGGAGATTTCAGCACCTTCTTCAGCTCTTCTCTGAATTTACTCTGGGTCGCTGCATAAATACACATGTTCGGACAGGAACTCAAAAGCTTCAGCAGATCTCCGGTTTCAGTGACGATATAGGCTGGTTTTGTGCGGTCGCCTCGGTAATAATTGACATTTGTCATTCTGGTAATTAAGACATTCACGGCAGATGTCAGCCAAAGCAATATAAAACTGCCCGATATAGCGAAGAGCAAAATGATGGATTTCCTTCGGCTCTCCATCTCTGGATCGCTCTGATTCTCACTGCTGTGACCCCGGAGTCCCCTGCGGGCTCTGCTGGCCATTAATATACGTCTGACGGTCAAACAATTAAACAAGGCCATTAACGTAAAGGGAAGCCAAACGCGCCATATGGTGTGAAACCAGAGATACGCTACACCTTGAGGTGAGGATAATAAAGCTACATTGTTCCGGCAGCCCCACTGCACCTTGTTAATTATTTGCTGCGGTTCAAATGCAAACAATACCGGGATGCCCTTTAAAAAGACAAGGACCGAGAACGCTGTTATAACCGCGGCCGCAGTTCTCTCTGTGCAATACTTCACTTTAAACTTCTGGCAGCAGATAACTATAAAACGGTCAAATGTGAAGGAGACGGTGAACCAAACAGACAAATCGAGGTTGACAACTTTCATGTATAGATTGAACATACACACGGGAGTGTGGGACAGGAATGAAACTGGAAAGTGATAACTGAAAATATAATACACCATTACATTGAAGATCATGACCAGTAGATCTGCTGTAGCCATGGCCACCATGTAGACAGAGATACACTTGGAAAGGCCGCAGTTTCCTCGGGAGAGAATCACAATTGTCACCAAGTTCGCTGTAAGAAAGAGAGAGGAGAGAATTAATATTCTGATTGAAATATATATGGAGATCCCTGTTGAGAGCATTTAACTTCATTCAGTGTGATTATCAACACGGAGCAGTGTGAGAACAGGATTAGTTTTGGAGCCATTACCTGAGAAACCCACCCACACATTTTAATGAGCTGCTGCAGCGCTCACTCTGCACGGAGTGACAAGACGGACGGATTTCCGCTAAAATCCTTGTTTTTGAGCTTCAAAGAGCATTGTGACATCAGTCAGGTTATGATATTAAGGGAAACCTGGAAAGTGCGGACACGCGGTTCACTGTGTCATGCTGACATCTGCAAAACAGTTACCCTATCCAACATGCGATATGAACAGAGAGGCAGTAAACACCGATTAACAACAAGCAGGTTACAATGGCTCACCGGGGACACCGAAAGCTGCGAGAATCGGGTAGTAAATCTCTTTTATCAGCAGTATAGCTGGTCGCCCCATTTTCTGTGAGATTGAATAAATTCTGTTGGAGATGAAAGACTCTGACTGGCGCACGGCTGAGGCAATAGAGGGGAACCTATATTTATCCACACATCAACCCGCCAGGGAGTCAATGAAATTAACTCATAATTGGCATTAGTTACAGTCATTTAACAAATAGACTGAGATAAGGTGTTTTTTTTGACTGATACGTCAGTTTAAGAGAAATGTGTGAAATTGTTATTGTACAGTTTCAAAAACACGCACAATACAAACATTCTTTACAAATGGAAACTGGAATCACACGATACTGGTGCTGATCCTATTCCAGCAGGACGGGTGGAAGCAGCTCCACTGGGAGCCATCGCCCTGACCCTGCCCTTCACTGACTCCTAGTACACCAACACCTCCAGAACAGGCGGTGAAACAAATCCTGCAATATATGAAAAAGTCCTGCAGCATTAGAGATGACCATGTTATTCTGGTAATAGTAGACGTGACCCTGCTCCTCCACTACTAGTGACAAATTACATAGAAACATAGAAACATAGAAATGTGGGAGCAGGAGTAGTCCATTCGGCATTTGAGCCTGCTCTGCCATTCAATATGATCATGGCTGATCATCCATTTCAATACCATAGTCCTGCACTCTCCCCATGCCCGTTGATGCCTTTTGTGTCTAGCTATCTATCTATCTCCTTCTAAAATATATTCAGTGACTGGCCTCCACAGCCATCTGTGGTGGACAATTCCACAGGTTCACCACCCTCTGTGTGAAGAAATGTCACCTCATCTCAGTCCTAAATGTCCTACCCCGTATCTTGAGACTGTGAAACCTCGTTCTAAACTTCCCAGCCAGGGGAAATATCCACGCTACATCCAGTCTGTCTAGCCCTGTCAGAATGTTATACGTTTCAATGAGATCCACTCTCATTCTTCTAAACTCTAGTGAATACAGACCTAGTCGACCCTATCTCTCCTCATACGACAGTCCAACCGAGGAATCAATCAGGTGAACCTTCGCTGCACTCCCTCTATGGCAAGTATATCCTTTCTTAGGTAATGAGACCAAAACTGCACACAGTAATCCAGGTGTGGTCTCATCAAGGCCCTGTATATATTAGTAAAAAATCCTTGCTCCTGTCTCAAATCCTATTGCAATGAAGGGCAACATACCATTTGCCTTCCTAACTGTTTGCTGCAGCTGCATGTTTGCTTCCAGTGACTGGTGTACAAGGACAACCAGGTCACTTTGTCAATCAACATTTCCCAATCTAGCACCATTTAAATAATACTCTGCCTTTCTGCTTTTCCTACCGAAGTGGATAACTTCACATTTATCCACGTTATACTGCATCTGCCATATATTTGCCACTCATTGATCCCTGCGGTACCCCACTAGTCACCACCTGCCACCCCGAAAAAAAACCATTTATTCCTACTCTCTGTTTCCTGTCTTTTAACCAATTTGCAATCCATGCCTGTATATTACGCCCAATCACATGTGCTTTAATTTTGCACACGAACCTCTTATGTGGGACTGCTTCAAAGGCCTTCTGAAAATCCAAATACACCACATCCACTGGTTCTCCCTTTTCTATTTACCAGTTACATACTCAAAAAATTCCAGTAGGTTTGTTAAACACGATTTCCCTTTCATAAATCCATGCTGACGTTGCCTACTCTCGTTGAAAATTTCTCAGTGTCCTGTAATCACATTCTTTATAATAGACGCTTGCATTTCCCCTAATACTGACGTTAGGCTATCCGGTCTGTAGTTCCCTGTTTTCTCTGTCCCTCCTTTTTTAAATAGTGGTGTTACATTTGCCACCCTCCAATCTGCAGCAACTGTTCCATAATCTATGGAATTTTGGAAGATGACAACCAATGCATCCACTATTTACATGGCTACGTCTTTTAGTACTCTTGGATGCAGATTATCAGGACGTGTGAATTTATCAGCTTTCAGTCCCATTAATTAGTCCAGCACTATTTTTTTACTAATACTAATTTCCTTTAATTCCTCCTTCTCACTAGATCCTTGGTTCCTTAGCATTACTTTGAAATTATTTCTGTCCTCTATCGTGAAGACAGAACCCAAGTATTTGTTTAATTTCTCAGCCACTTCTTTGTTCCCCCTTATAAATTCTCCCGTTTCTGACTGTAAGGGACCAACATTTGACTTTACTAATTTTTTTCTTTTTACATACTTGCAGAAGCTTTTACATTTCGCTTTTATGTTCCTTGCCAGTTTAATCGCATACTCTATGTTTCCCCTCTTAATCAATCTCTTGGTCGTTTTTTGCTGAACTCTAAACTGCTCCCAATCCTCAGACTTGCTACTTTTTCTGGCAACTTTATATGACTCCTCTTTGGATCTAATAATATCCTTAATTTCATTTGTTAGCAATGGTTGGGCCGCTTTTCCTTTAGTGTTTCTTTGCGCCAGAAAGGAATGTATAAATGTTGCAATTCAAGCATTCGTTCCATAAATGTTATTCATTGCCTATCCACCATCATGTCTTTTAATGTAGCTCCCCAATCTATCATAGCCAACTCCCTCCTCATACCTTCGTAGTAACCTCTGTTTTGTTTTAGGTCCCTAGTTTCGGATAGGACTACTTCACTTTCCATCTTAATGAAAAATTCTATCTTGTTATGGTCACTCTTCCCTAAAGGACCACGCAAAACTAGATTACTAATTAACCCCTTCTCATTGCAGAGTGCCCAATCTTTGATAGCCTGTTCCATAGTTGGCTCCTCAACGTATTGGTGTATAAAGCCATCTCGTACACACTCCAGGAATTCATCCTCCAAAGTATTATTGCTAATTTGGTTTGGCTAGTCTATATGTAGATTAAAGACACCCATGATTAATGTGGTACGCTTGTTACATGCAACTCTAATTTCCTGTTTGATGTCGTCCCCTACATTACCACTACTGCTTGGAGGCCGTTAGACTACTCCCACCAATGTGTTCCGCCCCTTGGTGCTTCTTAGCTCCACCCAGACTGATTCTAAATATTGATTTTTTGAGACAAAATCCTTTCTCACTTTTGCTCTGATTTCTTCCTTTAGGAACAATTCTACCCCCAGCTCCTTTTCCTTTTTGCCTGTCCTTCCTAAATATGGAATATCCTTCGATATTCAGCTCCCAGCCTTGGTCACCCTGCAGCCATTTCTCTGTAATTGCAATTATATCATGTCCGTTTACATCTATTTGTGCTGTTAATTCTTTTACCTTATTATGAATGCTTCCTGCATTCAGATACAGTGCATTTAGATTTGTCTTTTTAACATTTTCAGACATCTTCACTTTTTTTGTGCTATGGCCCTATTTGTATGACCATTTTATCTTACCCGAACCCTATTTGTAAGTGCATTCTTTTGTTTGTACGCTCAGCCCCTTCCTGACACATTCTGGTTATCCTTACCCCAATCCATTTCCTGCACTGCATCCTTGTATTTTCTCGTTAGCATTCTAGATTTCTCTCCACCGTGACTCCCCTCCACTCCTTATTTAGTTTAACGCCCTATCTACCTCCCTAGTTATTCGATTCGCTAGAACTCTGGTCCCAATAAGGTTCAGGTGTAGTCCGCCCGAACGGATCAGCTCTCTCTTTCACTGGCACTGGTGCCAGTGCACCTCGAATGGAAACCCACTTCTCCCACAGCAATCTTTGAGCCACGCATTCATCTCCGTGATCCTATTGATTCCCTATGCCAAACTGCTCGTGGCTCAGGTAATAATCCAGAGATTATTTCCTTTGTATAGAAGCATAGAAGATAGGAGCAGGAGCAGGCCATTCGGACCCTCGAGCCCTCTCCGCCATTTAATGGGATCATGGCTGATCATCCAAATTCAGTACCGTGTCCCTGCTTTCTCCCCAATTCCCTAGATCCCTTTAGCCTTAAGAAATATAAAAATCTCCTTCTTGAATATATTTAATGAATTGGCCTCAACTGCCTTCTGTGGTAGAGAATTCCACAGGTTCACCACTCTCTGGGTGAAGAAATTCCTCCTCATCTCAGTCCTAAATGGCTTACCCCTTATCCTTAGACTGTGACCTCTGGTTCTGGAATCCCCCGCCATCGGGAACATCCTTCCTGCATCTAGTCTGTCTAGTCCTGTTAGAATTTTATAAGTTTCAATGAGATCCCCTCTCATTCTTCTAAACTTTAGCGAAGATAAGCCTAATCGATCTAATCTCTCTTCATACGTTATTCCTGCCATCCGAAGTATCAGTCTGGTAAATCTTCGCTGCACTCCCTCCATGGCAAGAACATCCTTCCTCAGATAAGGCGACCAAAACTGCACACAGTACTCAAGGTGTGGTCTCACCAAGGCCTTGTAAAACTGCAGCAAGACATCCTTGCTCCTTTACTCGAATCCTCTTGCTATGAAGGCCAACATACCAGTTGCCTTCTTAACCGCCTGCTGCACCTGCATGCTTGCCTTCAGCGACTGGTGCACAAGGACTCCCAGATCTCGTTGCACTTCCCTTTTTCCCAATCTATTGCCGTTCAGATAATAATCTGTCTTCCTGTTTTTGCCACAGAAGTGGATAACCTCGCATTTATCCACATAATACTGCATCTGCCATGCATCTGCCCATTCACCCAACCTGTCCAAATCATACTGCAGTTTATTTGCATCCTCCTCACAGCACACACGCCCACCCAGATATGTGTCGTCTGCAAACTTAGAGATATTACATCTCGTTCCCTCGTCTAGATCATTAATATATATTGTGAATAGCTGGGGTCCTAGCACCGATCCCTGCGGTACCCCACTAGTCACTGCCTGCCACTCGGAAAAAGACCCGTTTATTTCAACTCTGCTTCCTGTCTGCCAACCAGTTCTCTATCCAAATCAGTTCCTTACCCCCAATCCCATGTACTTTAATTTTGCACGGTTATCTCTTATGCGGGACATTATTGAAAGCCTTCTGAAAGTCCAAATACACCACATCCACAGGTTCTCCCTTATCTATTCTACCACTTACATCCTCAAAATTTCCAGTAGATTAGTCAGGCATGATTTACCTTTTGTAAAGCCATGTTGACTTTGTCCGATCCTGTCACTGTTTTCCAAGTGCTCTGCTATTACATCTTTTATAATGGAATCTAGCATTTTGCCCACTACCGATGTCAGTCTTACCGATCTATAATTCCCCGTTTTTTCTCTACCACCTTTTTTTAAATAGTGGGGTTACATTAGCATTTGTGTTTCTGCTTTTTAATTTAGTCCCTAGCTGCTCAGACTCTCTCTGCATAAACTGTTTCTTAGTTCTACCTATGTCGTTGGCACCTACGTGGACCACGACAACTGGATCCTCCACCTCCCACCAGAAGTCCTTCTTCAGCCCGGTGGAGATGTCTTTTACCTGGCACCAGGTAGGCAACGTAGCCTTCGGGAATCACGCTCCTGGCTGCAGAGAACAATGTCTATCCCCCTAACTACACTACTGCCTACAAAAAATCACCTTCCTTTTTACTCCCCCCACTTGACCGGCTTCCTGTACCACGGTGTCGTGGTCAGTTTGCTCGTCCGCTCCGCAGTCCCTGCACTCGTCCGCAAGCGTTGCTGGAACCTAGAATCTATTGGACAAATTCAGGGACTAAGGCTCCTGCAATACTAACTCCTGGATCCCCGTACTTGCCTCACTTGCACCCACACACTCCAGTCCCTGACTACGTGTCAATTATAAAGTATTTAGTCTAAGGGGTGTGGCTGCCTCCTGGTGCAAAAGTTCCAGGTAAATTTCTCCCTCCCTGATGTCTCGCAATGTCTGCAGTTCGGACTCCAGCTCCTCAAATCGGAGCCGAAGTTCCTCGAACCGCTGATACTTACCGCAGTTGTAGTCGCCCTGGACAAAAATGTGCACAAGCTCCCACATATTGCAGCAGCAACACATCTCCTCTTCTCCGATTATTTTATTGATTTATTAATTAATTAGTTTAGTGGTAATCAAGGTATTTACTTATTTTAGTTTATTAAATTGATTAAATTAAGTTTAGCTTTTAAAATTTAGTTGTATGTTATATGTTAACTTAAAAGTTATCCCACAGTCACTACCAATCACTTACCTGCCTTATCTGTGACGACACACTGCAGTTTTCTCTTGTTGCAGGTCTGCTGCTGCTTTTATCCCCTCTCTCGGGCCTCGGTCTGCTCCCACTCAGGTCCGCCGGCGCTCTGCGGGAGAAGTTAGGAAAAGCAAGGCAAAACAGCAACTCCTTCCCCCACTGCACCGAACTCCCATGCTATCCAAACTCCCGAGTTGTTCACTTTGTGTCAAGCAAACACCGATGGGAGGATTCAGGAATGAGTAAATTTAAAAGCAGCGGCAGAAATGGCAAGGCTCTAGAGCAGAGTAGAGTTTTCGGTAAAAATAAGCAGAGTGGGTCAGGAAGGGACAGAGAGAGTAACAAAGGTAATAAGACATCAGTGACTAAGGTGACATCAGGGAAAAAGAGAAATTAGCCAAAGCTAAAGACATGATATCTGAATGCACGAATCATTCACAACAAAATAGAAGAATTAATAGCGCAGATAGAAATGAACAAGTTTGATCTAATAGCCATAACGGAGGCGTGTTTGCAATGTTGCCAAGTTTGGGAATTGAATATTCCAGGATACATACATTTTAGAAGGGATAGGCAAAATGGAAAAGGAGTAGGGGTAGCACTGATAATAAAGGGTGGGATAAAGACAGCAGAGAGAAAGGATCTTCGCTCCGAAAATCAAGAAGTAGAGTGGGCTTGCATGGAGCTAAGATACAGTAAGGGGCAGAAAACATTGGTGGGAGCTGTTTATAGGCCCCCAAACAGTAGTTGTAATTCAGGGTAGTGTATAAATCAGGAAGTTAGAGGTGCATGTAACAAGTGTAATAGAATGATCATGGGGGACTTTAATCTACATATAGACTGGGCAAACCCAATTTGCAGTAATAGTATGAAGGACGAATTCATGGAAAGTATAGAAGATAGTTTTCTAGATCATTATGTTGAGGAACCAAATAGGGAACAGGCTACTTTAGTTCTAGTATTGTGCAACGTGAAAGTGTTAATGAATAACCTTGTAGTAAACGGGCATTTAGGGAAGAGTGAACATAATATGATAGAATTTTATGCTGAGTTTGAAAGTGACTTATTTAAATCCAAATCTAGGGTCTTAAATCTAAACAAAGCAAACTATGTAGGTATGAGGGAGAAGTGAATTAAGGTAGATTAGGAAACTACATTAAAAGGTATGACAGTGGACGAGCAGTGGATAACATTTAAAGACGTAATACATCATTTACAACAAATATACATTCATTTAAGGCACAAAAACCCCACAGGATAAGTGGTCCAACCGTGGTTAACAAGAGAAGATAAAGATAGTATTAGATCAAAGGAAGAGGCTAATAATTTTGCCCAAACAGTAGTAAGCTTGAGCATCGGAGGATTTTAGAATTCACCAAAGGAGGACCAAGAAAATGATGAAGAAAGGGATTTTAGAATATGAGAGTAAGCTTACGTGGGAAATAAAAAACAGGCTATAAAAGCTTCCATAGGTATGCAAAAAGGCAAAGATTAGCGAAAGTAAATGTGGGGCCCTTACAGTCTGAGACAGGAGAAATTATAATGGGGAATAATGAAATAGCAGGGAAATTAAACAAATACTTTGTACCTGTATTCACGGAAGAAGAAACTACAAATTACCGGTAATAGTGGTCAAGCAAGCGTCCAGCCAGAATGAGGAACGGAAAGATATTAGTATTAGTAAAAAAAAGTAGTACTGGAGAAATTAATGGGAAATGTAATGGATCCAAATTTGCTGATGATACAAAGCTGAGTGGGAATGTAAATTGTGAGGAGGATGCAAGACGGCTTCAAGGGGATATAGACAGGTTAAGTGAGTGGGCAAGAACATGGCTAATTGAATATAACGTGGAGAAATGTGATGTAATCCACTTTGGTAGGAAAAATAGAAAAGCAGAGTATTTTTTAAATGGTGAGAGATTGGGAAATGTTGGTGTTCTTCAGAGCGACATGGGTGTCCTTGTACACGAATCACTGAAAGTTAACATGCAAATACAGCAAGCAATTAGGAAAGCAAATGGTTTGTTGGCTTTTATTACAAGAGGATTTGATTAGTAGTGTGAAGGCGTCTTAATTCAATTATATAGAGCCCTGGTGAGAAGACACCTGCGCATTGTGTACAGTTTTTGTCAGCTTACCTAAGGAAGGATATACTTGCCATAGTGCAACGAAGGTTCGCCAGACTGGTTCCTGGGATGGGGGGATTGTCCTATGAGAACAGATTGCATAGACTAGCCCTATATTCTCTCAAGTTTAGAAGACTGAGAGGTGATCTCATTGAAAGATACAAATTTCGTACAGAGCTTGACAGGGTAGATGCAGGGAGGATGTTTCCCCTGGCTGGGGAGGATAGAACCAGTGGGCACAGTCTCAGAATAAGGGGTCGGCCATTTAGGTCTGAGATGAGGAGAAATTTCTTCTCTCAGAGGGTGGTGAATCTTTGGAATTCTCTACCCCAGAGAGCTATGGAGGCTCAGTAGTTGAGTATATTTAAGACAGAGGTCGATAGATTTTTGAATATTAAGGGAATCAAGGGATATAGGGCAATAGCATGAAAGTGGAGATGAGGTAGAAGAACAACCATGAACTCATTGAATGGCAGAGCAGGCTCGAAGGATGACATGCCCTCCTCCTGCTCCTATTTCTTATGTTCATTACAAATCCACACATAATCCTGATTATAAGACAGCAGAGTTCTAGTGGATCAATCATTCAGAGTCAGTGGTGCTTACGTCCATCAGAAATGGGAAATTGGACATTGCATATCCGTGGAAGAGGGACAGACTGTGAATGGTCAGAAGCCTACTATTATTTTAGCAGACCTTGGCCGCGTTAACTATGGTATTGCGTGCATTGGGTGATGGACAGACTTTGAAGGGACGTAAGTTCCAATGGGCGGACTATTTGATCCTTAACTGTGATTCCAACCCCATATCCTCTCCATTACCAAGATCGCCTGCTTCCACTCCAGAATATTGGCCGTCTCCGCCCTTGCCTCTAGTCATCTGCTGCTGAAACGCATACCAATGCATTCGGTACCTCCAGTTTGAACTACGCCAGCCCTATTTCTTATGTTCTTACATGGTACAAAGTGAAGGATTTGTTTCTGATACCTGTTCATTTTCACACCAACAATTGGCTTTCGTCCTAACAGAAAGACGGCCATTCCAAAACGGAACACCGGCTGTAATTGAACTCTAGCAAGGAAAGGAAGCTTTGCTTTATGTTACATTTGTTTAACTAATATCAGAATCAATGTGTAAGGAGATTTCTCCACCTTCTCCAGCTCTTCCCTGAATTTATTTTGTGTAGCTGAATAAATACACGTTATTTAAACAGGAACTCAAGAGCATATATCCGGTTTCAGTGGCGATGTAGGCAGGAACTGTATAATCCCCTCGGTAATGCGCGGGTTTGTCAGTTTGGTAGTTCAAAAACTACCGACAGTTGTCAGCCTCAACACTATTAAATTGCCCGAAACAATGAACAGTAAAATAATTGATTTCCTTCTGTTCTCCATCTCAGGATCGCTCTGATTCTCACTGCTGTGACCGCTAAGGCCCCGGCTGGCTCCACTGGCCACTAAAATAAGTCTAACTGTGAAATAATTAAACAGTAATATCAAAACAAATAGAATCCACATCGTTTAAGATACCTTGTAGCCCGACACCTACAGGCGCTGAAAAATAGTCCAGTCTGGGGTAACAACCCCAATGATTATTGTTAATTATTCCATCAGGTTTATAGACAATCAAACCTGGAATGTTTTGTAAATAGATCAGGACAGAGACCGTTGCTATGGCCACAGCCGCAGTTCTCACTCTGCAATAATTTGTTTTAAACTTCTGACAACATAAGGCTAGAAATCAGTCAAAGGTGAACAAGATTGTAAACCACACCGAGATATCCCGGCTGGTAGAATGGATGTAAATAATGATCTTACAAACGGCAGTGTAGGACAGGAAGGAATGTGGAAAGTGATTTGTACAAATGTGATACACTATTACATTGAGGGTCAGGACCAGTAGATCTGCTGTTGCCATGGTCACCATGCAGACAGAGATACACTTGGAAAGGCCACAGTTTCCTCCGGAGAGAATCACCATTGTCAGTAGGTTCGCTCTGAGAAAGAGAGACAAGAGGTTAGTAACGGGGACACTCAGATAAATCTCACAGATATTGTGGGGAAATGTTGAGAGTGTGATAAAGGTAGATAGGCTGGAGGTGGTAGATGTTCTGAGGGAAGATGTTCTAGCAATTTTGAAGAACCTGAGGGTCGATAAGTCCCCTGGGCCAGATGGGATATATCCTAGGATGCTTTGGGAGGCAAGGGAGGAGATTGCAGAGCCTCTGGCTTTGATCTTTGGGTCTTCACTGTCCACGGGGATGGTGCCAGAGGACTGGAGAGTGGCGAATGTTGTTCCTCTCTTCAAGAAAGGAAATAGGAATGACCCTGGTAATTATAGGCCGGTTAGTCTTACTTCGGTGGTTGGTAAGATAATGGAAAAGGTCCTGAGGGATAGGATTTATGACCATTTGGAAAGGGGCAACTTAATCAGGGATAGTCAACACGGAGTCGTGAAGGGTAAGTCTTGCCTAACAAATTTGATTGAATTCTTTGAGGAGGTAACTAAGTGTGTAGATGAAGGTAGAGCAGTTGATGTCGTATACATGGATTTTAGTAAGGCGTTTGATAAGGTTCCCCATGGTCGTCTCATGAAGAAAGTAAGGAGTTGTGGGATAGAGGGAAATTTGGCCGATTGGATAAGTAACTGGCTATCTCATAGAAGGCAGAGGGTGGTGGTGGATGGAACATTTTCGGACTGGAGACCAGTTACCAGCGGTGTGCCACAGGGGTCGGTGCTGGGTCCTCTGCTGTTTGTGATTTTTATCAATGACTTGGAGGAGGGGACTGAAGGGTGGATCAGTAAATTTGCTGATGACACCAAGATTGGTGGAGTAGTGGATGAGGTGGAGGGCAGTTGTAGGCTGCAAAGAGACATTGATAGGATGCAGAGCTGGGCCGAAAAATGGCAGATGGAATTTAACCCTGATAAGTGCGAGGTGATTCATTTTGGTAGGGCAAATTTGAATAAGGATTACAGGGTCAACGGCAGGGTTCTGAGGAACGTGGAGGAGCAGAGGGATCTGGGGGTTCATATCCACAGATCTCTGAAGGTTGCCACTCAAGTGGATAGAGCAGTAAAGAAGGCCTATGGTGTGTTGGCGTTTATTAACAGAGGGTTTGAGTTTAAGAACCGTGAGGTTATGCTGCAACTGTACAGGACCTTGGTGAGACCACATTTGGAATATTGTGTGCAGTTCTGGTCACCTCACTATAGGAAGGACGTGGAAGCATTGGAAAGAGTGCAAAGGAGATTTACCAGGATGCTGCCTGGTTTGGGGGGGAGGTCTTATGAGGAAAGATTGAGGGAGTTGGGGCTTTTCTCTTTAGAGCGGAGGAGGGTGAGAGGCGACTTAATAGAGGTTTATAAGATGATGAGGGGGATAGATAGAGTGGATGTTCAGAGACTATTTCCTCGGGTAGAGGCAGCTGTTACAAGGGGGCATAACTATGAGGTGCATGGGGGGAGATATAGAAGTAATGTCCGAGGTAGATTCTTTACTCAGAGAGTGGTTGGGGTGTGGAATGGACTGCCTGCTGTGATAGTGGAGTCGGACACTTTAGGAACTTTCAAGCGGTTATTGGATAAGCACATGGAGCACACCAGAGTGATAGGGAGTGTGATAGCTTGATCTTGGTCTCGGACAATGCTCGGCACAACATCGAGGGCCGAAGGGCCTGTACTGTGCTGTACTCTTCTATGTTCTATGTTCTATGTTCCTATTATTTTTAATATAGTTGAGCGTTGTCGACATTTTGTTCAAAAGAAATGCATCATTCTACACTCACTATAGAGGGACTGAGAATGACCATCCTTCCAGCATACTTCTGTCAGACGATGTCCAGGCGGCGCGGGGAGGAGGGTCGCTCGGATTCAGTATCGGGAATGGACACGGAGAGCGATCCCCACCACCACAGACACCCAGGCACTGATATAGGAGGATATTAACTTTGTGCGATAATGTAAAACCGGCGACACTGGATCAGCCGTCCGTCATACATCTCTCCCGATTGTCATTTCAATCACTATCGCCCCTGACACTAGACTGAGTCTCCATTCACACTCTAACTGTGCGGTCCAGGCCAAGCCGGAGTACCTCGCAGGGACGGTGCAGTTACAGATAAATGTCCCTTAAAGCGAAACCTTGGATGTTTCTATAACTTGTTGATATTCGAGAAATAATAAAGAAGCGGATTCCCTTACATACATCCAAACACACATTCCATTGCAGTGTGGAGCGCTGAAACCATCCCGCCATGAGGCTGGGAACATGTGATGCACCGAGCCAATTTGATGAGTTACTACAGCGGCCCCAGGGAGCAATCGATGGAACTTTACATTTAATCTCATCGGTTTAATTGGCGAGGGGCATCTCGGGAGCGGATTCAGATGTCAGCTGAACTGCCCCAAAGTGATCGTCAATGTTGACAGGAAATTGCAGCCATAAATTGAAATACTGAGCATGAGTATGAGATTTTGGGCTGAATTTCTGGACACATGGACACAGTTATGAAACTTTGATGAAGAGTATCAAATATATCAATGGGAGGGCTGTTGGGTATTGAAATAGATAGATTTTTATTTGGTATCGAGGGATTTGTAGTAAAGTTGGGAATATGGAAATGACGTACAGATCAGCAGCTATCTAATTGATTGGTGGACTAAATGGCCTCCTCCTCTTGCTATATAATAGGCTCGAGGGGCAGAAAGTCATTCTCCAGTTCCTATGTAACAGTATGGAGGTTCTGAATAGCCTCCCGCTGTCCCTATGTAGCAGGATCGAGGGCCTGATTGAGCTCCTCCTGTCTCTATGTAACAGTTAGGAAGGTATGACCGGCCTCCTGCTGTCCCTATATAACAGTATGGAGGGTCTGAATAGCCTCCTGCTGTCCCTATGTAGCAGGATCGAGGACCTGATTGAGCTCCTCCTGTCTCTATGTAACAGTTAGGAAGGTATAACCGGCCTCCTGCTGTCCCTATGTAACAGTATGGAGGGTCTGAATAGCCTCCTGCTGTCCCTATGTAACAGTATGGCGGGTCTGAATAGCCTCCTGCTGTCCCTATGTAACAGGATGGAGGGTCTGAATGGGCTCCTCCTGTTCCTATGTAACAGGATCGAGGGCCTGAATGGCCTTCTCCTGTTCTTACGTTCCTAAGTGTTCCGAGCATAAAGGAAGATGATTGTTGTTTTTGGAGGCCTATAATTTCGGCCCAGAACATCACTGCAGGAGTTCCTCAGGGCAGTGTCCTAGGGCCAAACATCTACAGCTGCTTCATCAATGAACATCCCTCCAACATAAGGTCAGAAGTAGGAATGTTCACCGTGTTCAGTTCCATTCGCAACTCCTCAGATAATGAAGAAGTCCGCACCGATATGCAGCAAGACCTGGATAATATACAGGCTTGGGATCATAAGTGGCAAGTAATATTCGCGCCACATAACTGCCAGGCAATGACCATCTCCAACAAGAGCGAGTCTAACCATCGCCACTTGACATTCAGCGGCATTACCATCGTAGATCCCCCACTATCAACATCATAAGGGTTACTATTAACCAGAACTGGACCTGCCAGATAAATAAAGTGGCTACAAGAGCAGGTCATGGTTTGGGGATTCTGCGGGGGCTGACTCACATCCTCACTCCCCAAACCCTTGCCACCATTTACAAGGCGCAAGTCCGGAGTGTGTTGGAATACTCTCTCTTGCCTGGACGAGTGCAGCTCCAACAACACTCAAGAAGCTCGATCCCATCCAGGATAAAGCAGCCCGCTTGATTGGCACCCCATCCACCACCTTAAACATTCACTCCCTCCACCACCGGCGTACCGTGGCTGCAGTGTGTTCCATTTACAAGATGCACTGCAGCAACTCGCCAAGGCTTCTTTAATAGCACCTTCCAAACCCGCAACCTCTACCACCTTGAATGACAAGAGCAGCAAGCACATGGGGACAGCAACACCTTTAAGTTCTTCTCCAAGTCACACACCATTCTGACTTGAAAATGTATCGCCGTTCCTTCATTGTCGCTGGGTCAAAATCCTGGAACCCCCTCTGTAATAGCACTATGGAAGAACCTTCACCACACGGACTGCAGCGGTCAAGAAGGTGGCTCACCAGCACCTTCTCAAGTTCAATTAGGGATGGGCAATAAATGCTGGACCTACCAGTGACGCTCACATCCCATGAATGAATAATAAAAAATTGCCACCCGTTGGTCAATGCACTTCCGAACCGCATTAAACCGATTTGTTTATTATTATCTCATTGATCAATATGTCCCGTTTGAGAAAGGAATTGCACAATGAGATGGAAATTCAGACAATGTACATGAGATCAAAGGCTGCATTTGGGGAATAATGTAACTAGTCATGACAATTTGACGAAAGCTATGGAAGATGTCAAAGAGGAACTGTTGTGAAGCCTCATGTATACGTGCAGAATTAGCTTTTCTTTGCAAAACAAAACCATCTTGATGAACTGCTTAGATGGAATTGAAACGGAGATTGACAAGATTAAGCTATCATTACAGTGGAAGAGTGTCGGTGATACTGTATACTAACAATTAAATATCGAAATAAGAAGAAAATAAGGACTCGAATTTAGAGAGCGCCTTTCACGACCTCAGGAAGTCCCAAAGCGTTTTAGCACTTTTCAAATGCAGTCACTGTTTTAATGTAGGCAACAAGGCAGCCAAGTTTCGCACAGCAACATCCTACTACAGCAATATGACAATTATCAGATCAACTGTTTATCAGTGATGTTGATTGATGGATCAATATTGGCCCAGACACCGGGGAGAACTGACCTACTCTTCTTAGAAAATAATGCCATGCGATCTTTGACGTCCACCTGAGAGGGCAGACGGGACCTCGGTTTAACTTCTCATCTGAAAGACAGCACCGCAGACAGTGCAGCACTCCCTAATTTTGAAATCTTTGTTATCATTAAGGAACCATATCGAGTCACGTTAGATCCCAAATTCAGCCCTTGATCTCAACCTCATCTTCAGTATTACCATCTGATGATAAAATTCTCTCCTCAATGGGGAAACACAGATAAACAACATTACAGCGAACAACTCCATGGAATACAAGCCATAGGAAACAGCCATGGCCCAGTTGTAGAACTCTTGCCTGTAAGTCAGCAGGCCAGCATCAATAAAAACAGATTAACGAGTTATTATCATATAGTGGGTGCTTACTCTGAGCAAATTGGCTGGCCCGATTCTTACATTTCAAAATTGACCATCTTCAAAAAAAAACAAATCACTTCATTGAGTAAAGCGCTTTGGGACGCCCTGAGATCGGGAATGACGATATATCACTGGGACATCTTTCTTTACATCTTTCACACCACAGGTGCAACAAATCACGGAGACAAACCCAATCCCACTAATCTGATTGGGCCAAGGTGGCCTTATCCAATTCAAGAGTTAGATTCATTCACAACCTGTTTGGTCTCTTCCATGTGACTAATGCACGGAATGAAATGATCAATCTTCCCTTTCATAAAAGTTCCCCAAGTATCCGTCAATGTTGACAGGGAATTGCTGTCATAAATGGAAATACTGAGAATGAGTATGAGATTGGGGGACTGTTGTGTGTTGAAATCGATAGATTTTTGGTGGGTATGGTTATCGAATGATAATCTTCCTATGTAAGAGGAGCGAGGCTCTGAATGGTCTCCAGTGGTTCCTAACCAACAGGCTCGAGGGGTTGATTGGCCTCCTCCTGTTACGACGTAAAAGGCTCGAGGGACTGAATGGCCTTTTCCTATTCCTATGAAACAGGCTCGAGGGGATGAAAGGCCTCCTCATATTGCTATGTAGCAGGCTCTGGGGAGAAGAAACTCCTTGTCTGGTTCCTATTTAACAGGATCGAAGGATTTAATGGAATCATGCTATTCCTATGTAACAGGCTCGAAAATATGAACAGACTCCTCCTGTACCTATTTAACATTATCGAGGGCCTGCTAAACCTATTCCTTTCCTGTGCCTGTTTAACAGGCTCGAGCTGCAGAATGGCCTTCTCCTGTTCCTATGCAACATGCTCGAGCTGCAGAATAACCTCCTCCTGTTCCTATGTAACAGGCTCGAGCTGCAGAATCGCCTCCTCCTGTTCCTATGTAACAGGCTCGAGCTGCAGAATAGCCCCCTCCTGTTCCTATGCAACATGCTCGAGCTGCAGAATCGCCTCCTCCTGTTCCTATGTAACAGGCTCGAGCTGCAGAATAGCCTCCTCATGTTCCTATGTAACAGACTCAAGCTGCAGAATAGCCTCCTCCTGTTCCTATGCAACATGCTCGAGCTGCAGAATAGCCTTCTCATGTTCCTATGTAACAGGCTCGAGCTGCAGAATAGCCCCCTCCTGTTCCTATGTAACAGACTCGAGCTGCAGAATAGCCTCCTCATGTTCCTATGTAACAGACTCGAGTTGCAGAATAGACTCCTCCTCTGCCTATGTAACAGACTCGAGCTGCAGAATAACCTCCTCATGTTCCTATGTAACAGACTCGAGCTGCAGAATAGCCTCCTCCTGTTCCTATGTAACAGACTCGAGCTGCAGAATAGCTTCCTCATGTTCCTATGTAACAGACTCGAGCTGCAGAATAACCTCCTCCTCTGCCTATGTAACAGACTCGAGCTGCAGAATAGTCTGCTCCTGTGCCTGTGTAACAGACTCGAGCTGCAGAATAGCCTCCTCCTGTTCCTATGTAACAGACTCGAGCTGCAGAATAGCTTCCTCATGTTCCTATGTAACAGACTCGAGCTGCAGAATAACCTCCTCCTCTGCCTATGTAACAGACTCGAGCTGCAGAATAGTCTGCTCCTGTGCCTGTGTAACAGACTCGAGCTGCAGAATAGCCTCCTCCTGTTCCTATGTAACAGACTCGAGCTGCAGAATAGCCTCCTCAAATTCCAATGTAACAGACTCGAGCTGCAGAATAGCCTCCTGAAATTCCAATGTAACAGACTCGAGCTGTATAATAGCCTCCTGAAATTCCAATGTAACAGACTCGAGCTGTATAATAGCCTCCTCATGTTCCTATGTAACAGACTCGAGCTGCAGAATAGCTTCCTCATGTTCCTATGTAACAAACTCGAGCTGCAGAATAGCTTCCTCATGTTCCTATGTAACAGACTCGAGCTGCAGAATAGCCTCCTCCTCTGCCTATGTAACAGACTCGAGCTGCAGAATAGCCTCCTCATGTTCCTATGTAACAAACTCGAGCTGCAGAATAGCTTCCTCATGTTCCTATGTAACAGACTCGAGCTGCAGAATAGCCTCCTCCTCTGCCTATGTAACAGACTCGAGCTGCAGAATAGCCTCCTCATGTTCCTATGTAACAGACTCGAGCTGCAGAATAGCTTCCTCATGTTCCTATGTAACAGACTCGAGCTGCAGAATAGCTTCCTCATGTTCCTATGTAACAGACTCGAGCTGCAGAATAGCCTCCTCCTGTTCCTATGTAACAGACTCGAGCTGCAGAATAGCCTCCTCCTGTTCCTATGTAACAGGATCGAGTTGCAGAATAGTCTGCTCCTGTGCCTATGTAACAGACTCGAGCTGCAGAATAGCCTCCTCCTGTGCCTATGTAACAGGATCGAGTTGCAGAATGGACTCCTCCTGTGCCTATGTAACAGACTCGAGCTACAGGATAGCCTCCTCCTGTGCCTATGTAACAGAATCAAGTTGCAGAATGGTCTCCTCCTGTTCCTATGTAAATGACTTAAGCTGCAGAATAGCCTCCTCCTGTTCCTATGCAACAGACTCAAGCTGCAGAATAGCCTCCTCCTGTGCCTATGTAACAGGATCGAGCTCCATAACAGCCTCCTCATGTTCCTATGCAACAAACTCAAGCTGCAGAATGGCCTCCTCCTGTTCCTATGTAACAGACTCGAGCTGCAGAATAGTCCCCTCCTGTGCCTATGTAACAGACTCGAGCTGCAGAATGGCCTCCTCCTGTGCCTATGTAACAGACTCGAGCTACAGGATAGCCTCCTCCTGTGCCTATGTAACAGAATCAAGTTGCAGAATAGTCTGCTCCTGTGCCTATGTAACAGGCTGAAGCTGCAGAATAGCCTCCTCCTTTGCCTGTGCTCCTGACAGTTTTAATGAGTGTGCTGTGTCCACCTGCATCAAGGAGAGCTACAGTCGTGCTTTCCTTATTTAACAGGCCCTGGGTGGTGAGCAGCTTAACGGATGAGGTAGTTATTGGAAATAAAAGCCACTCAGGTGTCCGGTCACCATTTACCATAAAGAGCGTCGCTCCTCTGCAATTGTGAACTGATCTTATATTCATCAGCTGGGGTACCTCCAATCGAAATGCCACATTTCTCTGCTCCTTTGCAAAACTTGACAGTTAACTTGGGAACATATTCGACAATTAAAATACTATCATCAGCAATATGGAAGAGAAACAGTGTAACATTGAATGTGCAGCAAAGTAACAGATCATTTTCCATAACTGGTGCACGCGGTGTTCAAGCTCCACATAAGCCTCCTCCCACCCCTCTTGAGGGAGGATGGTGGGTTTTGTATCTGCTCAACCACAGGGTTCCCTGATGAGGGGCCACCCGGTGCTCAATGCACTTCCAAACCGCATTCCATCAATATGTTCATTAGAATCTTGTTGATCAATATCTTCCGGTTGCGAAGAGAATTGCCCCATCAGATGGAAATACTGATAATATGCATGAGACCAAAGACTGAATTTGGGCTATAATCTAACTAGTTATGACAATTTGACTGAAAGCTATGAAAGATGTCAAAGCGGAACTGTTGTGAAACCACATGTGTACGTGCAGATTCTGCTTTGCTTTGCAAAAAAATCATCTTGGTGAACTGTTCAGATGGAACTGAAACTGAGACGTGACAATTAGGGTATTAGTTCAGTGGGAGACTCTTGGTGATATTGTGGACTAACAATTAAATGTTGAAATAAAAAGAAAAGAAAGATGGAGGTACCGAGTGACGTTCCCCCGGGCTCAGTACTCGGACCACTGCTGTTTGTGATATACATTAATGACTTGCGCTTGTGGGTACGGGGCACCATTTCGAAATTTGCTGCTGGCACGAAACTTAGAAGTGCAGTAAACAGTGAGGAAGATAGCAATAGACTTCAAAAAGTCATAGACAGGCCGGTGGAATGACGGACACATCTGAAATGAAATTCAACATAGTGAAGTGTGAAGTGATACATTTGGGTACTAAGAATGAGCAGGGACCATGCCTACTAAATGGTACAATTTTAAAGGAGGTAAAAGAACAGAGAGACCCGGGCTTTTTTTATATAAATATTTGACATTGGCTGGACAAGTTAGCAAAGCAGTTAATAAACGATATGGGATCCTGGGCTTTATAAATAGAGGCATTGAATGCCAAAGCCAGGAAGTTATGCTAAACTTGTATATACACTAGTTCCACCCCAGCTGGAGTAATGTTTCCAATTCTGGACACCACACTTTAGGAAGGCCGTGAAGGCTTCGGACAGGGTACAGCAGAGCTTTACTAGAATGGTTCCAGGGATGAGGGATTACAGTTATCGGTATAGACTAGAGAAGCTGGGGTTGTTCTCCTTGAAGCAGAGAAGGCTAAGAGGAGATTTGATGGAGATGTTTAAAATCATGAAGGGTTTATATAGAGTGAATAAAGCGATATTGTTTCCAATGATTGAATGGTCGATAATGAGAGGGCACAGATTTACGGTGATTGGCAAAAGATCCAGAGGCCACATGAGGGAAAACTTTTTTACACAGCGAGTGGTTAGGATTGGGAATGCAATGTCTGATATGGTGATGGATACAGATTCAATAGTAACCTACAAAAGGGAATTCGATAAATACTTGAATAAGTAAAAATGCAGGGAAATGGGGAAAGGGTGGCGGAGTGGGACTAACTGGATTTCACTTTGAAAGAGCAAGCGCAGACGCGATGGGCCGAATGGCCTCCTTCTATGCAGTCCTATCTACGATTCCCATTTAGCGACTTTCACAAACTCAGATTGTCCCAAATCGCTTTAAAGAAAATTAAGCATTTTTGAATGGCAGTCACTGTTGTAATGTAGGAAACACGGCAGCTAAATTTGCACACAGCAAGCTCCAACTACAGCAATGTGCCAATGATTCGGCAATCTGTTTTACAGTAATGATGGTTAAGGACCAATATTGGCTCGAACACCGGGGGAACTCGCCTGCTGTGCTTGGAAAATAGTCATGATGCGGAGATGCCGGTGTTGGACTGGGGTGGACAAAATTGAGAGGTCGCACAACACCAGGTTATAGTCCAACAGTTTTATTTGAAATCACAAGCTTTCGGAGCTATCGATTTGCTCCTTCCTCAGGTGAAGTAAATTAGATACAGAATCGCCAAAGCATATATAGATAGAAAACAAAGCCTGTGTACTTTACAATTGCAGACCAATAAATTAAATCATCCTGACTATCTGCCGAGGTGTGATAAAGTTAATTAAGTCAGCCAGGAAGGTACCACATCAAAGACATAGCAAGATACAACTGAGACAATGAGGTGTAGTCGCAGGGGTTCTAACGTGTCAAAAGCTGCCGTCTGTATGTAAAACGAAAAGCTTTAACATTTTTTTACTTTTTTACTGGGAAAATTTTTACTTTTTTACTGGGAATCACATCTGTGAACAAGCTAACGACGACTCGAGTCCGGATCACGTCATGTATCGTGACATAAACCCAAGATCCCGATTGAGACCGTCTTCATGAGTGCGGAACTTGGCTATCAGTTTCTGCTCGATGATTTTGCGTTGTCGTGTGTTTCTAAGGTTGCCTTGGAGAACGCTTACCCGCAGATCCGAGGCTGAATGTCCTTGACTGCTGAAGTGTTCCCCGACTGGGAGGTAACAATCCTGCCTGGCGATTGTTGCGCGGTGCTCGTTCATACGTTGTCTCAGTGTCTGCATGGTCTCGCCGATGTACCATGCCGCGGTGCATTCTTTCCTGCAACGTATGAGGTAGACAACGTTGGCCGAGTCACATGAGTATGTACCATGTACCTGGTGGGTAGTGTCCTCACGTGTGATGGTGGTATCTGTGTTGATGATCTGGCATGTCTGGAAAATAGTGCCATGGGCTCGTTCTCGTTCACCTGAGAGGGCAGACGCGGCCCTCATTTTAACGTCTCTTCTGAAAGACAGCACCACAGATAGCGCTGCACTCCCTTAATACTGCACTGGGAGTGTTGGCCTAGATTTTGTGCAAAAGCCTCTGGTGAGGCGCTTGAATCCAAAGCCTTCTGATTCAGAGGTGCCCCTATGCTTGACATCGTTCACCTCACTCTGACCTCTAAGTCAGAAGGTCGTGGGTTCAAGTCCAACTGCACAGAGTTGAGCACATATTCTGGGTCAACACTTCCGTTGACAGTGCTGAGGGTGCGTTGTTCTGTCAGCGAATCCGTCATTCGGATAAGACGTTAAAACGAGGCCCTGTCTTTCTCTTAGGTGAACCTAAATGATCCATGGCACTATTGGAAGAAGAGCAGGGGAGTTCGCCCCGGTGTTCGGGAATGTATTTATCCCTCAACCAACAACACTAAAAAAGCAGATTGACAGTTTATTGCTAATTGTGGGATCTTGCTGTGAGCAAACTGGCTGCCGTGTTTGCCATATTGCAATATTACATATGATTGCATAGGATATCTGGCACAGAAACTGTCTATTCGGCCCAACCAGTCCAAACTGCCATTTATGCTCCACTCGAGCCTCCTCCTGTCTTTACTGATCTAAATCTATCAGCATAACCCTCTATTCCCTTCTCCCTCATATGCTTGTCTAGCCTCCTCTTAAATGCATTTATACTATTTGCTTCAACCACTCCCTGTGTTAGCGAGTTCCAAATTCTCACCACTCTTTGGGTAAAGATGTTTCTTCTGAATTCCCTACAGGATTTCTTGGTGACTATCTTATATTGATCGCCTCTAGTTATGCTCCACCCGACAAATGGAAACATTCTATCTATATCCCCTCTTTCAAAACCTTCCATAATTTTAAAGACATCTATTATGTCGCCCCTCAGCTTTATTTCTTTCAAGAGAAAGGAGACCCAGCCTGTTCATCCTTTCCTGAAATGTATACCCTCGCATTTCTGGTATCATCCTTTCTGCACCCTATCCAGTGCCTCTATATCCTTTTTATAATATGGCGACCATAACTGTACGCACTCTAAGTGTGGTCTAACCAAGGTTCAGTACAGGTTTAGCATAACTTGCCTACTTTTCAATTCTAGACCTTTAAACCCTAGTGCTTGTTTTTTTTATTTTTATGGCCTTGCTAACCTGTGTCGCAACTTTTAGTGATTTGTTAATTTGTACTCCGAGATCCCTTTGTTCCTCTACCCCACCTTGACTCGCACCATCCCAATAAGTGACCTCCCTATTCTTCCTACCAAAATGCAATACCTCACATGATCTGTGTTGAACTTCATTTTTAAATTATTTGCCCAGTCTGCAAGTTTAGTAATGTCCTCGTGTAATTTGTTGCAGTCCTCCTCAGTATTGACTATACCCCCCCCTTTGGTGCAATCTGCAAATTCAGAAATTGTGTTGTTGATTCCAAAGTCTAAGTCGTTAATATATACTGCGAACATCAGTGGTCCCAGCACTGATCCTTGTGGAACACCACTACCCACCTTCTGCCACTGTGAATAGCTACCCTTTACCCCTGCTCTCTGCTTTCTGTCTTGAAGCCAGCAAACTATCAATTCCGCTACTCGTCCCCTGACTCCGCATTCTCTGACCTAGTTCATCAGTCTATTACGGGGTATCTTATCAAAGGCCTTTTGAAAATCTAGATAAATTACATCTACTGCAGTACCATGGTCTACGCTCTCGGTGACCTCTTCAAAAAATTCAATGAGGTTGGTCAAGCAAGACTTTCCCTTTTGAAATCCATGCTGACTATTCATTAGAATGTTTTTGGTTTCTAGATGTTCTTCCATTTTCTCCTTTAGTAGGGATTCCATTATTGTTCTTACCACCATAATATTGACCACACTGGATTAGCTGTAAAGCGCTTTGGGGCGTCCTGAAATCGCCAATCATGATATAAATGAGGGTTCTTTCTTTATGTCTTTCTCTGACCACTGGCGAACTCAATCACGGAGACAAATCGAATCCCACCATCTTCATTGGGCCAAGATGGCCTTATCCAATTCAAGAGTTGAGTTCACTTGCATCCTGTTTTATGTCTTCCGTGTGGTCCATGATCGGAAATAAATGATCAGTCTTCCCTTTCATAATAGTTCCCAAAGTGACTGCCAACTTTGACAGGGAATTGCAGCCTAAAGTGGAAATACTAAGAGTGAGTATAAGATTACGAGCTGAGTTTCTGGATACACAGTAATGCCACTGTGATGAAGAGTATCACGAATATCAATAGAGAACAGTTGAGTCTTGGGATCGATATATTTTTGATGGATAAGTCTTTGAGGGATTTAGAGTAAATGTGGAATAATAGAATTGAAGTATAGATCAGCCATTTTCTAATTCAATGGTGCAGTAGGTTCGAGGGGGCGGATTGGCATCTTCCTTTGATGACGTAATAGGATCGAGGGGTTGAACGGCTTCCTCCTGGTCCTATGTAAAAAGCTCGAGGAACTGAATGGCATCATGATGTTCCTAATTAAATGTCCCGTGGGGTTAAATGGCCTCCTCCGTTTCCTATGTAACAGACGTGAGGGGTGAATGGCCTCCTCCTGTTCCAATGTAGAGGCTCGAGGGGGTGAATGGCCTCCTCCTGTTGCTATTTAGCAGGCTCCGGTGGGCCGGCGGGGTGTGGGGGAACAAATGTATTCTCCGGTTCCTAGGTAACAGGATTGAGGGGCAGAATCGCCACCTCCTGTGCCTATGTAACGGGAACGAACTGCAGAATAGTCACCTCCTGTGTCTATGTAACAGGCTCGATGTGCAGAATCGCCACCTCCTGTTTCTATGTAACAGGAACGAACTGCAGAATGGTCACCTCTTGTGCCTATGTAACAGGAACGAACTGCAGAATAGTCACCTCCTGTGTCTATGTAACAGGCTCGAGGTGCAGAGTCGCCTCCTCCTGTGCCTATGTAACAGGATCGAGGTGCAGAATAGCCTCTTCCTGTGTCTTTGCAACAGGATCGAGCTGCAGAATGGCCTTCTCCTGTGTCTATGCAACAGGATCGAGCTGCAGAATCGCCTCCTCCTGTGCCTATGTAACAGGATCGAGCTGCAGAATAACCTCCTCCTGTGCCTATGTAACAGGATCGAGCTGCAGAATAGCCTCTTCCTGTGCCTATGCAACAGGATCGAGCTGCAGAATAGCCTCCTCCTGTGTCTTTGCAACAGGATCGAGCTGCAGAATAGCCTCCTCCTGTGTCTATGCAACAGGATCGAGCTGCAGAATAGCCTCCTCCTGTGTCTAGGCAACAGACTCGAGCTGCAGAATAGCCTCCTCCTGTTCCTATGTAACAGATTCGAACTGCAGAATGGCTTCCTCCTGTGCCTCTGTAACAGAATTGAGCTGCAGACTAGCCTCTTCCTGTGCCTATGTAACGGGATCAAGCTGCAGAATCGCCCCCTCCTATGCCTATGTAACAGAATCGAGTTGCAGATTAGACCCCTCCTGTGCCTATGTAACGGGATCAAGCGGCAGAATGGCCCCCTCCTGTGCCTATGTAACAGACTCGATCTGCAGAATAGCCTCCTCCTGTGCCTATCACACAGGATCGAGCTCCAGAATGGCCTCCTCCTGTGCCTATGTAACAGACTCGAGCTGCAGAATGGCCTCCTCCTGTGCCTATGTAACAGACTCGAGCTGCAGAATGGCCTCCTCCTGTTCCTATGTAACAGACTCGATCTGCAGAATAGCCTCCTCCTGTTCCTATGTAACAGACTCGATCTGCAGAATAGCCTCCTCCTGTGCCTATGTAACAGACTCGAGCTGCAGAATAGCCTCCTCCTGTTCCTATGTAACAGACTCGAGCTGCAGAATAGCCTCCTCCTTTGCCAGTGTTCCTAGCATTTTTAATGAGTGTGCTGTGTCCACCTGCATCCAGGAGAGATACAGTCGTTCTTTCTTTTTTTAACAGGCCCTGGGTGGTGAGCAGCTTAACGGATGAGGTAGTTATTGGAAATAAAATCCACTCAGATGTCCGGTCACCATTTACCATAAAGAGCTTTGCTCCTCTGCAATTGTGAACTGATCTTATATTCATCAGCTGGGGTATCTCCAATCTAAATGCACATTTCTCTACTCCTTTGCAAAACTTGACAGTTAACTTGGGAACATATTCGAACAATTAAAATACTATCATCAGCAATATGGAAGAGAAACAGGGTAACATTGAATGTGCAGCAAAGTAACAGATCATTTTCCATAACTGGTGCACGCGGTGTTCAAGCTCCACATCTGCCTCCTCCCACCCCTCTTGAGGGAGAATGGTGGGCTTGTATCTGCTCAACCACAGGATTGCCTGATGAGGTGACACATGGTGGTCAATGAACTTCCTAACCCCATTCCATCTATATGTTCATTAGAATCTTGTTGATCAATATCTCCCGGTTGCGAAGAGAATTGCCCCATCAGATGGAAATACTGATAATATGCATGAGACCAAAGACTGAATTTGGGCTATAATGTAACTAGTTATGACAATTTGACGAAAGCTGTGAAAGATGTCAACTGTTGTGAAGCCACATGCGTACGTGGAGATTCTGCTTTGCTTTGCAGAAAAATCATCTTGGTGAATTGTTTAGATGGAACTGAAACTGAGACGTGACAATTAGGCTATTACTTCAGTGGGAGACTCTTGGTGATATTGTGGACTAACAATTAAATGTTGAAATAAAAAGAAAAGAAAGATGGAGGTCCATAGTGGCGTTCCCCCGGGCTCAGTACTCGGACCACTGCTGTTTGTGATATACATTAATGACTTGAATTTGTGGGTACGGGGCACCATTACGAAATTTGCTGCTGACACGTAACTTAGAAGTGCAGTAAACAGTGAGGAAGGGAGCAATAGCCTTCAAAAAGTCACAGGCCGGTGGACACATCTGAAATGAAATTCAACACAGAGAAGTGTGAGGTGATACATTTTGGTACGATGAATGTGCAGGGACCATGCCTACTAAATGGTAAAATTTTAAGGGGTGAAAGAACAGAGAGACCGGGGTGTTTTTTTAATAAATGTTTGACATTTGCTGGACAAGTTAGCAAAGCAGTTAATAAACGATATGGGATCCTGGGCTTTATAAATAGAGGCATTGAATGCCAAAGCCAGGAAGTTATGCTAAACTTGTATATACACTAGTTCCACCCCAGCTGGAGTAATGTTTCCAATTCTGGACACCACACTTTAGGAAGGCCGTGAAGGCTTCGGACAGGGTACAGAAGAGATTGACTAGAATGGTTCCAGGGATGAGGGATTACAGTTATCGGTATAGACTAGAGAAGCTGGGGTTGTTCTCCTTGAAGCAGAGGAGAATTGATGGAGATGTTTAAAATCATGAAGGATTTATATACAGTGAATCAAGTGAAATTATTTCCAATGACTGAATGGTCGATAACGAGTGGGCACAGATTTACGGTGATTGGCAAAAGAACCAGAGGCCACATGAGGGAAAACATGTTTACACAGCGAATGGTTAGGATTGGGAATGCAATGTCTGATAGGGTGATGGATACAGATTCAATAGTAACCTACAAAAGGGAATTCAATAAATACTTGAAAAAGACAAAATGCTGGGAAATGGGGAAAGGGTGGGGGAGTGGTACTAACTGGATTGCTCTTTGAAAGAGCAAGCGCAGACGCGATAGGCCGAATGGCCTCCTTCTATGCAGTACTATTCTACGATTCTATATAGTGACTTTCACAACCTCAGATCGTCCCAAATCGCTTTAAAGAAAATTAAGCATTTTTGAATTGCAGTCACTGTTGTAATGTAGGAAACACGGCAGCTAAATTTGCACACAGCAAGCTCCAACTACAGCAATGCGCCAATGATTGGGTAATCTGTTTTACAGTAATGATGGCTGAGGACCAATATTGGCTAAAACACCGGGGGAACTCGCCTGCTGTGCTTGGAAAATAGTGCCATGGGCTCGTTCTCGTCCACCTGAGAGGGCAGACGCGGCCCTCATTTTAACGTCTCTTCTGAAAGACAGCACCACAGATAGCGCTGCACTCCCTCAATACTGCACTGGGAGTGTTGGCCTCAATTTTGTGCAAAAGCCTCTGGTGAGGGGCTTGAACCCAAAGCCTTCTGATTCAGAGGTGCCCCTATGCTTGACATCGTTCACCTCACTCTGACCTCTAAGTCAGAAGGTCGTGGGTTCAAGTCCCACTGCACAGAGTTGAGCACATATTCTGGGTCAACACTTCCGTTGACAGTGCTGAGGGAGCGTTGTTCTGTCAGCGATTCCGTCTTTCGGATAAGACGTTAAAACGAGGCCCTGTCTTTCTCTTAGGTGAACCTAAATGATCCATGGCACTATTGGAAGAAGAGCAGGGGAGTTCGCCCCGGTGTTCGGGAATGTATTTATCCCTTAACCAGCATCACTAAAAAAACAGATTGACGGTTTATTGCTAATTGTGGGAGCTTGCTGTGAGCAAACTGGCTGCCGTGTTTCCCATATTACAATATTACATAGGATTGCATAGGATATCTGGCACAAAAACAGTCTATTCGGCCCAACCAGTCCAAACTGCCATTAATGCTCCACTCGAGCCTCCTCCTGTCTTTACTGATCCAAATCTATCAGCATAACCCTCTATTTCCTTCTCCCTCATATGCTTGCCTAGCCTCCTCTTAAATGCATCTATACTATTCGCTTCAACCACTCCCTGTGTTAGCAAGTTCCAGATTCTCACCACTCTTTGGGTAAAGAAGTTTCTTCTGAATCCCCTACCGGATTTCTTGGTGACTACCTTATATTGATGCCCTTTAGTTATGCTCTACCCGACAAATGGAAACATTCTATCTTTATCCACTCTTTCAAAACCTTCCATAATTTTAAAGACATCTATTATGTCGCCCCTCAGCTTTATTTTTTTCAAGAGAAATAGACCCAGCCTGTTCATCCTTTCCTGAAATGTATACCCTTGCATTTCTGGTATCATCCTTGTACATCCTTTCTGCCCCCTGTCCAGTGCCTCTATATCCTTTTTATAATATGGCGACCATAACTGTACGCACTCTAAGTGTGGTCTAACTAAGGTTCAGTACAGGTTTAGCATAACTTGCCTACTTTTCAATTCTAGAAATTTAAACCCTAATGCTTGTTTTTTTTTATTTTTATGGCCTTGCTAACCTTTGTCGCAACTTTTAGTGATCCCTTTGTTCCTCTACCCCACCTTGACTCGCAACATCCCAATAAGTGACCTCCCTATTCTTCCTACCAAAATGCAATACCTCACATGATCTGTGTTGAAATTCATTTGTAAATTATATGCCCATTATGCAAGTTTATTAATGTCCTCGTGTAATTTGTTGCAGTCCTCCTCAGTATTGACTATACCCCCCAATTTGGTGCAATCTGCAAATTCAGAAATTGTGTTGTTGATTCCAAAGTCTAAGTCGTTAATATAAACTGCGAACATCAGTGGTCCCAGCACTGATCCTTGTGGAACACCACTACCCACCTTCTGCCACTGTGAATAGCTACCCTTTACCCCTGCTCTCTGCTTTCTGTCTTGAAGCCAGCAAACTATCAATTCCGCTACTCGTCCCCTGACTCCGCATTCTCTGACCTAGTTCATCAGTCTATTACGGGGTATCTTATCAAAGGCCTTTTGAAAATCTAGATAAATTACATCTACTGCAGTACCATGGTCTACGCTCTCGGTGACCTCTTCAAAAAATTCAATGAGGTTGGTCAAGCAAGACTTTCTCTTTTGAAATCCATGCTGACTATTCATTAGAATGTTTTTGGTTTCTAGATGTTCTTCCATTTTCTCCTTTAGTAGGGATTCCATTATTGTTCTTACCACCATAATATTGACCACACTGGATTAGCTGTAAAGCGCTTTGGGGCGTCCTGAAATCGCCAATCATGATATAAATGAGGGTTCTTTCTTTATGTCTTTCTCTGACCACTGGCGAACTCAATCACGGAGACAAATCGAATCCCACCATCTTCATTGGGCCAAGATGGCCTTATCCAATTCAAGAGTTGAGTTCACTTGCATCCTGTTTTATGTCTTCCGTGTGGTCCATGATCGGAAATAAATGATCAGTCTTCCCTTTCATAATAGTTCCCAAAGTGACTGCCAACTTTGACAGGGAATTGCAGCCTAAAGTGGAAATACTAAGAGTGAGTATAAGATTACGAGCTGAGTTTCTGGATACACAGTAATGCCACTGTGATGAAGAGTATCAAGAATATCAATAGAAAACAGTTGAGTCTTGGGATCGATAGATGTTTGATGGATAAGTCTTTGAGGGATTTAGAGTAAATGCAGAATAATAGAATTGAAGTATAGATCAGCCATTTTCTAATTCAATGGTGCAGTAGGTTCCAGGGGGCGGACTGGCTTCGTCCTGTGACGACGTAATAGGATCGAGGGGTTGAACGGCTTCCTCCTGGTCCTTTGTAAAAAGCTCGAGGAACTGAATGGCATCATGATGTTCCTAATTAAATGTCCCGTGGGGTTAAATGGCCTCCTCCGTTTCCTATGTAACAGACGTGAGGGGATGAATGGCCTCCTCCTGTTCCAAGGTAAAGGCTCGAGGGGGTGAATGGCCTCCTCCTGTTGCTATTTAGCAGGCTCTGGGGGGCCGGCGGGGGGTGGGGGAAGAAATTTATTCTCCGGTTCCTAGGTAACAGGATTGAGGGTCTGCACAGCCTATTTCTCTGCCTATGTAACAGGCTCGAGGTGCAGAATGGCCTCCCCCTTTGCCTATGTAACAGGCTCGAGTTGCAGAATTGCCTCTTCCTGTTTCTATGTAACAGTATCGAGGTTCTGAATGTCCTCTTCCTGTCCTATGTTCCTAAGAGCTTGAATGACTACCCGGTGTCCACCTGAAGCCAGGAGAGACACGGTCGCTCATTCCTCATTTAACAGGCATGCGTGGTGTCTACCTCAAGGGATCAGGTAGTTATTAGAAATAGAAGCTACTCAGCTGCCGAGTCACCAATTAACATAAAGTTCTTTACTCCTCTCCAATTGTGAACTGATCTTTTATTCATCAGCTGGAGTACCTCCAATCGAAATGCCACAAGCTGACAGTTAACTTGGAAACTCATTTTAACAATTAAATTCCTATCAACAATATGGAAGCGACAAAGAGTAACATTGAATGTGCAGCACATATCAGACCATTTCAACTCACTGGTGCATACCGGTGCTCATGCTCCACAGAAGCCTCCCCTCATCCCTCTTGAGTAACCCTATCAGCATAAACTTCTAAACTGTCCAAACAGGATTTTAATTAACTCAATAGTTGAATTGGAAAAGGCCAACTGATCCCATGAGGATGGTGGGGTTGAATCTGCTCAGACACAGGACTCCCTGATGCGGTGCAACCCGGTGGTCAATGCACGTCCTAACCGCATTCCATCGATTTGATCATTAGAATTTCGTTAATCAATATGTTCCGGTTAAGGAGAGATTTGCCCCATCAGATGGAAATACTGAAAATGTGCATGAGGTCAAAGGCTGGAGTTGGGGCCTAACAGAAGTTGTTATGACACATTGATGAAAGCTATGAAAGATATCAATGAGGAACTGTTGATGAAACTCGTGTATACGTGCAGATTCTGTGTTGCTTTGCAGAATATTGCTGATCGGTTAGTTGGAATTTGAAACTGAGACGTGACAAGTTAAAGCTGTCATTACAGTGGGAGTCTGTTGGTGATATTCTGTGCTAACCATTAAATGTCGAAATAAAAAGAAAGAAAGGCTTGCATTTATATGGTTACTTTCAAGACCTCAGGACGTCCCAAAACACTGTGCAGACAATTAATTACTTTTTGCAATGTAGTCACTGTTGTAATGCAGGAAATGCAGCAGCCAAATTGCGAGCAGAAAGCTCTCATTAAAGCATTGTGACAATTAGCAGATAATCTGTTTATTGATGTTGGTTGAGGGGTAAATATTGGCCAAGACACTGGGGAGAATTCATTTGCTCTTGGAAAATAATGTCATTTGATCTTCAAAGGAGAGGGCAAACAGGGCCCTCGGTTTAACGTCTTATCATAAAGACAGCACATTTGACAATGCAGCAGCGCACCCTTAATATTGCACTGGGAGCGTTGGCCTACATTTTTCGCTCAGTCTCTCGAGTGAGGGATAAACCCACAGCCTTCTGATACAGAAGCGGTAATGAGAACCACTCAGCCACGTCTGACACATGAGCCATGAAAGATTATGTATTGATTGTATGTCTAATCAATAAAATCAGTAAAATTATTCAGAAAAAGGACAATTACTGACTCCATCCAGTTAGGTCACTTGGAAGACTTAACAAGCAACATAAGTTGTTCGCTGGCTGTACAACGTAGGAACTGAAATTGTTTTATTCACACAGTAAGATCTGAAAACCTCAATGCGGGATGATAAACTACATTGTTGACATACAAACTTGTGATACTGAAGGCCAGGAAAAGACCAAAGGATCTATCGAGCTTTCCTCATGCACTAATGGTGTAACTTCTACAAAGGAACTCCACCATCCACCCACCAGACACACAAGCTCCTGGAAGTAGCAATAAAAAAAAGCACAAGAGGTAAATCCTTCGACCTATTTAGGTAACAATTCTTCGAAATTCCACTCAAACAATTTACCTGTCAGCGATGGTTCAGTTGGTAGCACTCTCGCCTCTGAGTCAGAGGGTCTTGGGTTCACTGCAGGGATTTGAGCACGAAATGTAGATTGACACATCCAGTGCAGTAATGAGGGAGCGCTGTGCTGTGCTGTGGGTAGGTGCCTTATTTCGGATGAAGTGTTAAACTAATGACCCAACTGCCCTCCCCGTTTGGACATAAAAGATGCACCGCACCTTCTCAAAGAAGAGCCGGAATGTTCTCCCTCAACTGGAGTCCTGGCCGATATTTAACGCTAAACCAGCATCACTAAAACAGATGATTTGGTCATTTATCTCATAGCTGATTGTGAGAGCATGCTGTGCGAAAATTAGCTGCCGTGTTTCCTTCTGTGCTGTCGAGCCATAATGCAACTCAAAGTTCATCATTGCAATCCATAAAACCATAGAATGATAGAACACAGAAGAAGTGCATTCGGCGCCTCGAGCCTGTGCCAGCTCTTGAAAGAGCTTTCCAAATCGTTACACGCTCCTGCCCTTTCCCAATAGCCGTGCAAATGTTCCATTCAATTATTTATTCAATTCCCTTTTGAAAGTAAATTGTATCTGCTTCAGCCACACTTTCAGGCATTACATTGGTGATCATAACAACTCGCTGCGTAAAAAAAAATCCTCAAGTCGCCTCTGGTTCTTTTACCAATCACCTTTAATCTGTGTCCTCTGGTTACCGACTACTCTTGCAGTGGAAATAGTTTTTCTTCAATTACTCTATCAAAACTCTTCATGATTTTAAGCATTTCCATAAATACTCCACTGAAACTTCTCTGCTCGAAGGAGAACAACCTCAGCTTCTCCAATCTCTCCACATAACTGAAGTCCCTGATCACTGGTACCATTCCAGTTAATTTCTTCTGCACCATTTCTAAGGGATTGGCATCCATCCTAAGGTGTGGTGCCCAGATTTAACAAAATACTCCAGCTGAGGCCTAAACAGTGTGTTATAAAGGTTTTGCACAACCTCCTTGTTTTGTATTCTATGGCTCTGTTAATAAATCCAATGATCCCATATGCTGTTTAACAGCCTTCTCAACTTGTCCTGTCACATTCAAAGATGTGTGTACCTATACCCCTTTAAATTATACCATTTAGTTTATATTGTCTCTCCTCATTCTTACCACCAAAATGTATGACTTCACACTTTACTGTGCTAAATATCATCTTCAATGCATCTGCCCATTTTACCAGTCTGTCTCTGTCCTCCTGAAGTATGTTGCTATCCAACTAATTTTTTATTGCATTTCCGAGTTTCCTGCCATCTGAAAACATTGAATTATGTCCTATGTACCCAAGTTCATTTCATTAATATAGACCAAAAAGAGCAGTGGTCCCAAGTAACACGAGCCCCTGAGGAACACCGATGTGTACCTCCTTCCAGTCAGAAAAACAACTGTTCACCGCTACTCTCTGCCTTCTGTCCCTTCGGCAAAATCGTATCCATGCTGCCACAAGGAAGTCTTGCTACAATTGTACTGGGCCTTGGTGAGACCACACCTGGAGTACTGTGCACAGTTTTGGTCTCCTTATCTAAGGAAGGATATACTTGACTTGGAGGCGGTGCAACGAAGGTTCACTTGATTGATTCCCTGGATGAGAGGGCAGTCCTATGATGAGAGATTGTGTAGAATGGGCCTATACTCTCTGGAGTTCAGAAGAATGAGAGGTGATCTCATTGAAACATACAAGATTCTGAAGGGGATTGACAGGGTAGATGCTGTGAGGTTGTTTCCCGTGGCTGGAGTGTCTAGAACTAGGGGGCATAGTCTCAGGATAAGGGTATTAAAGACTGAGATGAGGAGGAATTTCTTCACCCAGAGGGTTGTGAATCTTTGGAATTCTGTGCCCCAGAGGGCTCTGAATGCTGAGTCTCTGAGTATATTCAAGGCTGAGATAGATAGATATATGGACTGTCGGGGAATCAAGGGATATGGAGATCGGGCGGGAAAGTGGAGTTGAGGTTTATGTTCAGCCATGATCTTATTCAATGTCACGAGGGGCCGTATGGCCTACTCCTGTTCTTACTTCTTATCTTCTTATGTTCTTATGTCCCTTTAGTCCCATGGGCTTTAATTTTGTTTACCAGGCTATTATGTGTTACTTTGTCAAACGCCTTTTTAAAGTCCCCATACACAACATCAACCGTACTACCCTCATCAACCCTCTCCGCTAATTCATCAAAGAATTCGATCAGGTTCGACAAACACGATTTGCCTTTAACAAATCCTTGCTGACTTTCATTTATTAGCCCATAGTTTCGCAAATGTGAATTAATTTAGTCCGGGATTATTCTCTCTCAAAGTTTCCCCACCACCGACCTTAGGCTGACTGGTCTCTACTTGCCGGGTTTATCCCTCTCCCCTGCTTTTTTTAACAGAGTTGTAACATTTTCTATCCTTCAGTCAGCTCAAAGAATTGCATAGACTTAGTTTCAAAATGACTGTGATTGTGCAACTTGTTACTCCACCCACAGGCAGATTGTTCCATGCACTGGGCAAGCTTTAAAATACTTTACCCCTTCCCCCCAGCTGAGGAGGTTTGGTTCTCCGGATTTAGGTAAGAATTTGTTTTTAATTAAATGACTGGGTGTGATTCTGGGAGTTGTAAGCCTGATATGGACGCTCAGGTTTTTGAAAAAAATAACTTTCCTTGCCGAATATACGCTCCCAAGTTGACAGAGTGATGGGATCTTGCAGCGCAGCGGGAGGTCATTCGGTCCATCGTTCCTGTACCGGTGTCCTGTTGGCGTGCCGGTTAATACATCTATCACTGCCGTTGCAGCAAATTTCAGTTAGGAAACTTTGGGAAGAGCTAAAAATGGCCAACTATTATTCGGTAATTTACTTTTGAAAAACATTTTAGAATGGAGTATTGTTTCCAATTCTGGGCAGCACACTTTAGTGGCATGTCAATGCTTTAGAGAGGGCGAAGAAGAGAATGACTAGAATGGTCGCAGGAATGAATGGCTTTATTTTCACGGAGAGACTAGAACAGCCGGGATTGTTCTCCTTAGATCAGAGAAGATTAAGGGGAGATATAACAGAGGTGTTGAAACTTAGGAGCAGTTCTGATAGAGTAAATAAGGAGGAACTGTTTCCAACGACCGAAAGGTCGGTACCAGAGGACACTGGTTTAAGATAAATGGCAAAAGTGGCGAGATGAGTCTTTTGTCATGCAACGAGTTGTTGTGATCTGGAATGCACTGCCTCAAAGGTTGGTGGAAGCAGTTTCAACAGTAACTTTCAAAAGGGAATTGGATAAAAAGTAGACGGGAGAGAAATCGCGGGCTATGGGGAAAGAGCAGGGGAGTGGGCCGAATTGAACAGCTCTTCCTTCTGTGCTGTATGATTCTATGATTTTATGATCTTAAACTTGGCTCCGTCTCCTTGCACTGCTGAACCCACGGGAATGATGTCCTGAAGTTGGCACATAGGGCAAATGTCCTCTCGGCTAACACCTGTATTTAACAACAGCCCAAACAGACGCACGCTTGTAACGATTCCCTTTCGATTCCCCTTGCCCCCGAAAGCACTTTGCGATTTGTTGTTGTTGTTGTTGTGACTACCCTTTAATTGTACCTGTCCCTTTAAATGTCGTTTAACAGCATTTTTTCTCCCCTCTTCCCCCACACCAGTCTTGAGTTTGCACCTGCAGTTCTGAACAATTAAACTAAAAAAAAGGAGGATTCATAATTACTAGCCATCAGTGGGGGTGATCTTAAGTTAGAGCACCCCGTTTCCGATTAGATGCCTGTTCTAAACCTCACAAGACTTTCCTTTCGTTCTCGTTATAATTCCATATTGCCCATTTAATATCACTGGCCGTAGTTAAAATCAACTCCTCTGGGATAGATGTGGACTTATTGCGATAATGCAAAAATACAGACGTGCAATTATATCGCACCATTGAGAGCGCAAGATGTCTCAAAGCACTTTATAGCCAATGAAGAGTAGAAACGAATAGCACGTCTTTGTTTTTCTTTTTGCATTACAAAAAACTCATCTCAACTGCTCAACCTTTCCTCATAAGACAACCTCTTCATTCCAGGAATCAACCTAGTGAACCTTCTCTGAACTGCCTCTAATGCAAGTATATCCCTCCTTAAATAATGGCCCAGAAATTGATCTCGCTCTGTTCCCGCGGGGGTAAGGCTTCCCCGCGATCTCTCACTCCGCTTGTGCTTTTTCAGATCCAGCTCGCACGAACTTGATGTTCCAGACATCAGCTGGGCAGTGCTTGCGTATCCCACCGGCGTAGTGAATTCGTGCGAGCTGTGGGATCACGTGACTCAGTTAGAGCCAATGGCAGCACACCATCTTCCATTCATAAGTTTCACATAAGTGCTGTGAAATCTATGAATCTTACACCCCCCCAAAATAACAGCTAAACCTCAATTAAATTAAAAAAAACCCATCACATTAATAAAATAAGTATAGTTAAATAAATTAACCATTTTAAATAAAAAATCAAATTTTTGAAAAAATTTAAAATCTTTTAAAAAGTTATAAAAATAAACTTACCTGTCTTTAAAGTCTCTAAAAAAGATATACCTGTTAAAAAAAATTCAAAAAAATACTTAATTCACAATTACCTTGTTAAAAGTGGGTCTTACTCCTCCTTTTTCCATTTCTAAAATCTTCCGTACTTACCTGCGCGTCCAAAGCACGAAGTGCACAGCGTGCGCGCAGCCTGTAGCGCGCACGCGATGCACCGAGGAACCGCCCCCTTTTCAAAAGACCAAGTGCCGGTTTTCAGCGCATGCGCAGGGCATGCAGAAAACCGGCAATTGGAGAGAGAATACGCGAGAGTACGCAGTGCGTACTCTCGCGTCGCGGGATGAATTTTTGGCCCAATGAGACCAAAACTGTACGCAGTACTCCAGGTGTGGTCTCACCAACGCCCTGTACAGTTGTAGCAAGACTTCCCTACTTTTATACTCCAACCCCCTTGCAAAAAAGGCCAACATTCCATTTGCCTTCCTAATTAGTTGCTGTACCTGCATGCTAACTTTTTGTGTTTCATGTACGAGGACACCAGATCCCTCTGTACCGCAAGATTTTGTAGTCTCTCTCCTTTTAAATAATATTTTGTTTCACTATTCTTCCTAAGAAAGTCGATAACCTCATATTTTCCCACAGTGGCTGCAGATATAGTGGTTGCATTGGTTGTAATCTTCAAAATTCCCTAGCCTCTGGAAAGCTCCCAGCGGATTGGAAAACCGCAAATGTAAGGCCCATATTCAAGAAAGGATGGAGACTGAAAGCAGAATACTATAGCCCAGTTAGCCTAACTTCTGCCAGTGGGAAAATGCTGGAATCCATTAATAAGGAAGTAGTAGCAAGACATTTAGAAAATCATAATACAATCAAGCAGAGTCAACATGAAAGGGAAATCGTGTTTGAAAAATGTATTCGAGTTCTTTGAGGATGTAACGAACAGGGTGGATAAAGGGGATGTATTTGGATTACCCAGAAGGCATTCGTTAAGCTGCCACATCAAAGTTTACTGCACAAGATAAGAGTTCATAGTGTTTGGGTAATATATTAGCATGGATAGAGGATTGGTTAGCTAACAGAAAACAGAGCGTTGGTACAAATGGGTCATTTTCAGTTTGGGAAGCTATAACTAGGGTGCCACAGGGAACAGTGCTGGGGCCTCAACGAAGGGACCGACTGTATTGTCGCCAAATTTGTTGACGATACAAAGATGGGTGGGAAAGCAAGTTGTCAGGAGGACACAAAGAGTGCAAAGGGATCTAGATAGGTTAAGTGAGTGGGCAAAAAATTGACAGATGGAGTTGTTACCTTGCTGGGTGATTATTGCAGACCCCCAAACAGTGAGAAGGAGTTAGAGGAATAAATATGTAATCACATTTCAAAGAAAGTTAAACATAATAGAGCAGTTATAGTAGGCGACTTCAATTACCCCAATATTGACTGGGGGAAACAGAGTACGGAGGGTGAAGAATTCCTAAAATGTGTACAGGAGAACGACTTTAACTATTATGTTTCTAGTCTAATGAGGAAGGAAGCAGTGCTGGAACTAGTTCTGATGAATTAAGTAAGACAATTGTAATGCATTGCAGTGAGATAACTTCTAGATAATAGTGATCATAATATAATTAGATTTTTAATAATTATGGAAATGGACAACGGAAAATCAATCGTGAAGATACCTAACATAAAGAGAGCTCATTGCAATTATTTGAGAAGGTATCGAGCACAGGTAGACTGGAAAAAGTGATTGGTCAGGATTACAGTAAATGAGCAATTGCTGGCCTTCAATGCAGACATAGTTCATGTACAAACCAAAGATATTCCCATAAGGAGGACAGATGGGCTATCCAAAGCTAGAGTTGCCTGGAGGACAAAGGGAATGGAGGTTTAATTAAAACAGAACTGGAGTTTTATGACAAATTTCAGGTCCAGATTACTGTCGAAAACCAAACAGAATACTGAGAGTGCAGGGGGAAATTGAAATAGGATATCTGAAGGGCAAAGAGAGAGTATGCGACGAGATTAGCGGGTAACGTAAAAGGGAAAACAATATTTTATAAACATATGTAAAGTAAAATGATCGTTAAAGGAATGCTGAGACTGATTAGTGACAACGAAGGAAATCTTCTGGAAGCACAATAATTGACTGAGGTGCAATGGGCAGGCACATGGAAGATTCAATTTAATGGGGATCAGTGTGATGTGACACACTTTGGGGGAAAACAACATGGAGAGGCAGTATAATCTAACAGGTACTATTTTTGAAGGGGTGCAAGAGCAGAGATATCTGGGGTACAAAGCACAAATTCTTGAAGTTTGTAGGGCAAGTTGATAAGGCAGTTAATAAGCATATGGGATCCTAAACTTTGTAAATAGTGGCATTGACAGGAAAAACAAGTAAGTCATGCTAGCCCTTTACAAAGCACTGATTAGGCCTTATTGCAGTAATGTGTACAATTCTGGGCACCACACTTTAGGAAGGATGTCAAGACCTTGGAGAGGGTTCAGAGGAGGTTTGCAAAGATGATACTGGGGATGAGGGACTTCAGTTATGTGGAGGCATCGGAGAAGCTGAGAGTGTTCTCCTTAGAGCAGAGAAGGTTAAGGGGAGATCTACTAGATTTATTCATAATTATGAGGGCTTTTGATAGAGCATGAACAGAGAAACTGTTTCCTCTGGTAATTGGGTCGGAAACCAGAGGTCATAGATTTAAAATAATTGGAAAAAAAACTAGAGGGGAGATTAGGAGAATTTGTTTGCCACTCGGCTTTTTATAATCTGGAACGCACAACCTGATAGGATGGTTGAATCAGAATCCAAAGGAACTTTCAAAGTCAGTTGTACCTGTATTTCAAGATAAATAATTGGCAGGATTATATGGAAAAATCTGGGATGTGGACCTAAATTGGACAGTTATTTCAAAAATCCAGCACGGGCATGACGAGGTAAATGACCTGTAGATTAAGGTTCAATGATTCTATGAGATTTAATAGAATGGCACCAGGAGTGAAATATTTCAGTTACGTGGAGAGCCGAGAGAAACTGGGATTGTTCTCCTTGGAGCAGAGCAGGTTAAAGGAAGATTTGATAAAGGAGTTCAAAATCAGGAAGGATTTTGATAGAGTAATTAAGGAGAAACTTTTTCCAGTGGCAGCAAGGTCGGTAACCAGAGGACACAGGTTTAAAGTTATTGGCAAAAGAAGCAGAGGCAACATGATGAAACATGTTTTACGTAGCGAGTTGTTATGATCTGAAATGCATTGCCTGAAAGTGTGGTGGAAGCAGTTTCAATAACATCTTTCAAACGGGCATTGGATCAATACTTGAAATATAACATTTTGCAGCGCTGTGGGGAATGAGCAGGGAGTGGGACTAATTGGATAGCTGTTGCAGAGTGCTGGCAAAGCACGATGGGCCGAATTGCCTCTTTTTTATGAATCTAACATGTATCTAAGTACCCTCCAAGTGCAGTCGCTGCTGTAATGTAGGAAACGCTGCAGCTAATATGCCCACAGCGAGGTCCCACAAACAACCAGATAAGCTGTTTTCAATGATGTTGGTTCAGGGACAAATATTGATCAGGACAAATCCTCTGCTCAGTACTGCAATGGGAGGCTTATCTCTTTGTTCAAGTCTCTAGAGTAGGCCTTCAACCCACAATTTTCTGACTCATAGACGAGAGTGCCATCAACTGAAACACGGCGGACACTACAGTAAAGCAGGTCATAGTGAGTCGCCAGCCGGGTTTACACACCTCCCAATGACATCAGAACAAAGAAAAACGTGGAGAGATATAAAATCTGCAAAATTTGCTATTTGGTATTTTACACTATCACACAAAGTCAAGACCAGGAGTAGTAATGAATTCTGAACAGTTTAGAACTGACACACACCTGGAATTGAAATTCAAAACTATCGATCGGTATTCGCTGCGGGTCCCTAGCCCCTGGTGTTGTAAGCTTAATACTGACAGGAAACCCTAACAATGCGAGCACAACTATGTGCCCTGCAAGCTAATAGTGTGGAAGATAGGATCAGAGGAAAGAAGATAGGAACATAGGAAGGAGTATAGGGCTACTCAGCCCTTTGATCCGGTTTAGCAATTCAATTAGTTAATGGCTGAACTATGTCTGAACTCCATTTACCCGCCTTAGTTCCATAACCCTTAATATCTTTGATGTACAAAAATCTACCAAACTCAGACTTAAAATTTTCGATTAGTCGCAACAGCTTTTTGGAGGAGAGAGTTTCAGACATCCACTACCCTTTGTGTGAAGAAATGCTTTCTGACATCACCACTGAACGGCCTAGCTCTGATTTGAAGATGATGCCACTTTGTTCTCGACACCCCACCAGTTGAAATAGTTTAATTCTGTGAGTGGGGGCGGTTCAGTCTGAGAGAGGGGGCGGTTCAGTCTGAGAGTGCGGGCGGTTCAGTCTGAGAGAGGGGAAGGTTCAGTCTGAGAGAGGGGGCGGTTCAGTCTGAGAGAGGGGGCGGTTCAGTCTGAGAGTGGGGGCTGTTCAGTCTGAGAGTGGGGGCGGTTCAGTCTGAGAGAGGGGACGGATCAGTCTGAGAGAGGGGACGGTTCAGTCTGAGAGAGGGGGGGGTTCAGTCTGAGAGAGGGGGGGTTCAGTCTGAGAGAGGGGACGGTTCAGTCTGAGAGAGGGGACGGTTCAGTCCGAGAAAGGGGCGGTTCAGTCCGAGAGAGGGGGCGGTTCAGTCTGAGAGAGGGGACGGTTCAGTCTGAGAGAGAGGGGTTCAGCCTGAGAGAGGGGGCGGTTCAGTCGGAGAGAGGGGGCGGTTCAGTCTGAGAGAGGGGGCGGTTCAGTCTGAGAGAGGGGGCGGTTCAGTCTGAGAGGGGGGGGGGGGTTCAGTCTGAGAGAGGGACAGTTCAGTTTGAGAGAGGGGGCGATTCAGTCTGAGAGAGGGCGCGGTTCAGTCCGAGAGAGGGGCAGTTCAGTCATGAGAGAGGGGGCGGTTCAATCTGAGAGAGGGGGCAGTACAGTCTGAGAGAGGGACAGTTCAGCCTGAGAGAGAGGGGTTCAGCCTGAGAGAGGGGGCTGTTCAGTCGGAGAGAGGGGGCGGTTCAGTCTGAGAGAGGGGGCGGTTCAGTCTGAGAGAGGGGGCGGTTCAGTCTGAGAGAGGGGGCGTTCAGTCTGAGAGAGGGGATGGTTCAGTCTGAGAGAGGGGAGATAAGCCTGAGAGAGGGGACGGTTCAGTCTGACAGAGGGGACGGTTCAGTCTGAGAGAGGGGACGGTTCAGTCTGAGAGAGGGGGCGGTTCAGTCTGAGAGAGGGGGCGGTTCAGTCTGAGAGTGGGGAGCTGTTCAGTCTGAGAGTGGGGGCGGTTCAGTCTGAGAGAGGGGACGGATCAGTCTGAGAGAGGGGACGGTTCAGTCTGAGAGAGGGGGGGGTTCAGTCTGAGAGAGGGGGGGTTCAGTCTGAGAGAGGGGACGGTTCAGTCTGAGAGAGGGGACGGTTCAGTCTGAGAGTGCGGGCGGTTCAGTCTGAGAGAGGGGAAGGTTCAGTCTGAGAGAGGGGGCGGTTCAGTCTGAGAGAGGGGGCGGTTCAGTCTGAGAGTGGGGGCTGTTCAGTCTGAGAGTGGGGGCGGTTCAGTCTGAGAGAGGGGACGGTTCAGTCTGAGAGAGGGGACGGTTCAGTCTGAGAGAGGGGGGGGTTCAGTCTGAGAGAGGGGGGGTTCAGTCTGAGAGAGGGGACGGTTCAGTCTGAGAGAGGGGACGGTTCAGTCCGAGAAGGGGCGGTTCAGTCGAGAGAGGGGGCGGTTCAGTCTGAGAGAGGGGGACGGTTCAGTCTGAGAGAGAGGGGTTCAGCCTGAGAGAGGGGGCGGTTCAGTCTGAGAGAGGGGGCGGTTCAGTCTGAGAGAGGGGGCGGTTCAGTCTGAGAGAGGGGG